>CAJNDT010005323.1:74519-571182 GCA_905221615.1 Symbiodinium sp. CCMP2592 | reverse complement strand
ATACATATGTATATATACACATACATGTCTCTGTGTGTCTACCTCATATATATATATACACAAATGGTATGCTGTCTGGGACCTCAGGGCTTGAGGCTTTGACAACATTTGCCGAGTCCCTCCCAAGAACGGAAGAAAACGGGATCTTGTTAAAGGGGCTCTCTTTCAACATCTTAGGAAACCCAAAAAAGGTCCCTAAGATTGACAGCTACTAGTAATGCCCTAAACTTCCTGACACCAGAAAAGCCAAGAGGGGGCGGGCCAAGGTTCAATTTTTCGGGAGCTTTCGATTTTGCTGAGTGTTTTCCTTCGGGGTTTCGGAGTGCTGACCTTCAGGCTTGAGTTCTTGGGACCCCTCTTCTAGGCCATGGAAATTTGCAGGGCTTAGGGCTCGTTTGACTTAGGGCCGAGGGCTGAAGGCCTTGGCACATGTGGTACAAAAGATCCAGAAAGCAGCCCAAACCATCGAACTCACGATCGATGTCCCGGAGTCAATCTCACGCAAGCTTACGTGTTGGCTGGCTTCTCTGTGGGCTCTTACTCGCGGAAGAAACCCTGAATGCTCATCCCTGAGCTTGGCATGGCAGGTGTCCTCCTCACACTGCTGCTTCGCCGGTGGGCTCTCCACCTGCGACGACAATACGGTTGCTGCGGCTGACAGTATGAGCATTCACGAATAGCCCCATCTGTGGTAAGCTTCCTCGACAATCCTCCCCCTCAAGCCACTCAACACACCACACCTCCGGCCCCTAAGCCCCAAGCTTGAAAGCCCAAAGCCTAACTACTAAACCCCAAACTCAAACTCCTGAGGCACCTCAGCCGTCAAGGCAGTCTTCAGCTTGTCGGCCATCGCCTCAACCGAGCCCTCCCCCCGCTGTGGGACTTCTCGGGGCTGAGGCTTTGAGAAAACTGGGGCTCGGGGGGTTTAGGGATCTGAGAAACAGGGGTCCGGTCTCAGGTCTAGACCTCACGGCTTGGGGAGAGTGCGCCGTCGATTTTCTCAGTTTCTCAACCACCTGAAGCTTCTGACGCATGCATGTGACGATTGAACTCAGTAACCAGGGACAGCGCACGTCTGTTGGTTTGGACGGCGGAAAGTGCACCCGACCCTGCTGTGAGATTGTCAACATCAATCTGAAAAAACAGGTCACTAAGCTGTTGCCCTTGGTTAATTCAGGACTTCATCAGCTTTCTCAGGTGATTTTGACTTGGGCTTCTTCGGGATCAGAGTGCATGCCACGGCGACGGGACTGGAGAGTTCAGGAGTATAGTAGAGGGTCCTTGTACTTCTTTACTGGAGCCTCCTCTTCCAGCTGCCAAAAGAGCTCATGGCTTAAGGGTCCTGCCTGTGCGGGTTGCACAACCTTTTCCTCCTCGGGGGCCGGAGGGGCAGCGGGCGGTTCCTGAGGGATGTGAAGCAGATGTAAGGGCTTAGCACTTGAGGCTTCGGGGGTGCGGTAGCATAACGTTTGATCCCGAGGCTTGGGTACGGAGCATTTTCTACGAAGACTTAATTACGTGCAGTCCTGCAAACCGAATGCTTGTCCTTACCAGGCTGACGGTGATGCATCAGGTGACGACGGCTGCGATCACGAGGGTCGGGATCTCGACGGTGATGATGATGATGATGATGATGATGATGATGGGTGCTGGTGGTTATGATGATGGGGAGGAGGACCCATGGCCGTCGATGTAAAGGCTGAGGCTTGTTGGTTTTGGTGACAGCTGCAAATTTGAAGTGGGGTTTTCTACGCTTGTTGCTCTCGAGGCGAATCGAGTTTGGAGGGAAAGGTTTCGGGGGTTGGGGTCTAGGTAGGTTTGGGTTCTTACTGCAGCCGCCCAGCCGAGCCAGAAAAAGCTGGCACCTTGAAGGTAAGCCTTAGACCTAAGACCTGCATTCCTAAGCTCCTGCAGGAGCCTGATCCGTAAGTTCGAAGCCCAAACTCCCAAATCCGCTGAATCATGAATCCTGAACTGCCTGACCTTCAGACAAACATGACTCTACAGCACCACAGGGCCACATGTCTCGACTTTGACTTCATGGGCCGCGGGCATCCCCAGTGATCAGGAAGTCATCAACCAACCACCTGCTGGAGGCTCAGACTTTAGAATAGGGTTTTGGGCCAGTTATACTATAATCATAATAAGGAACCCTAACAATGATATTGGTAATTATTTAAGCCCCTATATTAGCGTGGTGGGCTCCTTTGTTCGCGCTTTCGGCTCTCCGGTGCTAGGCTCCCTCTTTCCAAAGACACTCTCTCGTACTTTTGATCCTAAGAGAAATCTCGCGATGACGGCCTTCACTGAGGCCCTAGAGCGTTTCCACCTTTCCGGGCATGGGCTTGAGAAAAGTCAGGACCCTCAAACTCTAAACTCGAGACCCTGAACACAATAAAGTATGCCCAACAAAGCGAAACGCCGTAGCCCTAAGCCCCTGGGTCCCCCAAGAAAGCCTCGAAGCCCGCAAAAACAAAAAAAGAAACTTACCGTGCTCCTCACCACCCAAAAAATTCCGCTCCAAACGCGTCCAACTCTGCTCTCCTTTGAAACATCCCAGCGGCTGATGTCCGCTGCTCTCCTCCGAGGACTCGCCCTCAAAGGCCCAATCCCAGACCTCGCAGCAAAAGTGATGGGGTTCCTCCCAAACTTCGGGTTTCAGGGTAAGTTCTTCAAACTGCTGATCCTACGATTTCGTGTCTATACTCGAAGCACGTAGTTTCGGGGAAGGCTTAGGTCGTAGGCTTCAGCCTTCAGGATGTCAGGACTAGTAGACCTTAGGGGCCGAAGGCTTGGTCCTGGCGAAGCAGGCTTTCCACTTTGAGATTTATAGTTCTGGGTTTAGGGTGCAGGGGCCCCGCACTGACCGCAACGGTGGAGAGCAGCAGCATCAGCAGCAGCGTCGCAATGTCATGAGCACGAGTAACAGCAACAACCACAGCAAAAACGTCAACCATGTCATCATCAAGGTTGTCATCATCACCATCCATCGCCATCAAAAGCATGGTTCAAGTTCTAACAATCACAATTGAATCCTCGCAGCAGCTGCCCTGCCTCCGAAGCCACAAACTCTCACAAACACCCCGCTATCTCATGAGATGAAACCTGCGGGATCAGTCCAGGCACCCTCGAAGCCAAATTTCGAAAGTCGATCTCACCTTGCCCTCCTCAAACAGTTGACATCAGCAGGCAGAAAAAGATCCAGGAAGCCTTCCTAAACCCTCAACTCTGACCTGATCTGAAGATGAGCCCACTCCCTTCATTTCTTCCTGGTAGCCCTGCGCCCGCATGCGCGCGCGCCTCTTCTGTAGCTTCGAGGCCCTGCCGTTAAAATGTAGTGGTGTAAGCATTGGGGCTGCGGCTACACTTACACTTACACACACACACACTGAACCAGGCATCTGGGCAGGTATGGGATCACTATGCGCGCCTCATCTTCATCTGTGGTGGCTCCGGTGCCAGCTCGGTGCTGTCTGAAATCTTGCACCTTTGCATGAAATCTGTGGCTGGACTGCCTCGAGTTCTGGGGTTTTGGATCTTAGGGTTTACGTAGGAGTTTACGGTTTGAGCAACTGTTACCCCTATACTGCGCGCCCGCAAGTCCTAAAGCTGCAAGCCCGACACACCCGACCTCACGATGCAAAATCCTGAACCAAGCGCAGCCCCGCCGGCCTGGGCCCAGCCATCCTGGAAGACAGGCTCTTGGCAGCTTCTGAAGGGTCGTTCTGACTGGGTTTGGGATGCAGGTTAGGATGTCGATGGAGAGCCGGAGCTAAAGAACTAAGAGCAGCGCTGTGCACCACCCCGAAGGCTGCAGAATAACGCTGGCAATCGAAGCAAAGGATCCTCATTGTCCATGAGCTTGATCTTCGAGACCATCACCATGGCCTCTGGCGTGGCGGCCGCCGCGGGGGACCTTGGCTTGAGGGCTTTTTGGGGGAGCTTATGGGCATTCGGTGCCGTAGCCTTGCAGAGGGTTGCCGAGTCAGGGGAGGCCTTTCGATTTCCTTTTCCGCTTGAGGGCCCCATGCGTACGACAGTTCAATCCTCGCTACCGGGGCCATTCTCTGGACGGCTCCAGAGTCCGAGTTTCGAGCCCAGAAACGAACCTCTCTCAATGTTGGGATCACGTGCACACAACGTTCAAAGCACTCTGACAAACGGGTGCGGCCAGTGAGGCGTGAGTAGAAATTGCCGCAGCTGCAGCAGCAACAGCAGCAAGAACGATGCTCAGCTGAAACATTCGCGATAGGGACCAAATGGCAGGAGTGCTGTCATAATTCAAGAAAGAAGAAATCTTTCATAGTGCCGTGGCTTCGGGTTGTGGCTTTCAGGTTGGTAGTGCGGTGCATGATCGGACTGAGCGCTTCAGGGGGGCGACGCAAAAATAGATGGAGGTACAGACGAATAGCACACAACGGGCGGCGACAGGAACGAAGAAGAACACAAAGACGACAGCCACCACGACTCGGTAGCACCAACAACGACAACAACCACCAACCACAACAACAGAATCAATGCCAACAGCAGCAGCAGCACCAAATACGCATCAGCAACAGGAAGACCAAAACCCTAAACCCTGAAACCCTAAAAGAACAGAGAACCTTCACGCTCCTCTCAGTCTGATGCCGCAGTGAAACTTCTTGACGCATTCCGTGCTGAGTCCGGCACGGGCGTCCCCGGAAGCGACTAAATACCATGCTGCTCCTGAGCTTTCAATTACAATAATAACAATAACAATAATGATTATTTTATTGTAGTATCTATTTAAATTATCGTGTTTATAGTAATCATAAATTTAGCAGTTATAGTAAGCGTAAACATAGTACTTATAGTAATAGAGCATAATACTTGGGATCCTGAGTGCCTGGAACAAGCTACGGCCGGGAGACACTGTGAAAGCAACAATCAACAACCGTCGTAGGCATAAACCCCAAACCATAAACCCGAACCCCACTTACTCCAGTCGGCAGTTTAGGGCTAGAGGGCCCCGAGGCCGTGGCTTAAGGTGCCGGTCCTATGGGAAGTATTGAGGCTACGATAAGGGGTAAACTGGGTGTTACTACAAGGCAGCATAACAAAAGGTTACTGTGAGCGTCACGAGAAACTCGCGAGGTCTAAATCTCAAAGCGTCGAAACAACAGAAGTGCGTGAGAACTGCGAGCCCAACGAAGCTGCCATCGAGCCACCTTTGGTTGGCCGCAGTGATTTTCGGCCGGAACAACTCGTGGACCCCATGCACAGCTTGAGCCCGAATGGAAACGCACAAGTCTTGGGGCTTCGGGCGTCGAAGTGTTTCGGCGCTAGACCTGGAACCCGAAACAGAATCAATCAGATCCTGGCCCTGAGCCCTTGTTCCCTGCACAAGCTCTGGCAGTGCTGTAAATATGCAACATCAGATTTGGATTGGGTCTCGAACCGCATTTGGGGCTTCTAGGACTTTGGGCTCGAGAAAGCTGCGGGGTCTCGAAAGGAAGGTTCGTGGCTTTGGTCTCCGAGTTTGCTCTTTTGCTCCCGCAATCGCCGCCATCCTTGCCGCGGGTGAGAATGCTGACTCCTCACGCACTGCGACCTACAACCCCTCCAAAACAATGCGCTCCGAAATACCATTTGTCACTCTTCAGGCTGCCGCATTAGGACCAAATCTCTCTCTAACTTGAAGACTTACCTTAACCCGGAATAATCTACCTTTTTAAGGACCTATATAAGGAAACCATAATAAGGAACCCTAAAAAGGTAGGTTATTCAGGGTTAAGGGTAGGGCCGAAGAGGAGAGCAGGGCATGGCCTTCGTCTTTGCCCCTACACGCCCGAAGGTTGAAGCCTCGTTCAGGCGCTGAGAGGTTTGGGGCCTACGGCGTCTGCGGTTGGATTGGGAATTGGGGATTCGGTTCAGGGCAAATAGAAGTTTTAAGTTCTAAGGAACGTCAAAAGTAGGAGAGCAGTAGCAAGAATGAATAACCAGCAAAGCGCCGTCAAACAGCAGGCATAGAACCACCTTCCTTGAAACGCCGGAATTTATCCTAAGTCCTAAAACCGCCCACTTCGCTGACCCAAGGCTGCTTTGCAGCGCGAGCATCCTGCGAGCGGTGGTGAGAACCGCTACGAAAGGGCCGAAAACCATCTCCTCCTTGGTTTCTTTTCCCTTGGGTTTCTGCTTGCGCGTGATGTTGCGTTGGGGATATCGGCCGTGGGGACATGGTCCATGCGGCCCCTCCGATTCTACTGAGCACTGCTCCTATGCCCAAACTTGGAAAGGAGCAACAATGACGAAGGCCGAAAACCGTCGAGCAGAGGCAACAAGTTTTGCATGCTAGTACCTGCAAGTCTTCATCTGCCTTGTGGTGCCACAAACGGGGGCACTTAATGCACGAATCTTTGTCCATGCCAGGCACCTAAGCATTTGGGATCCACGGGCTTAGAGGGCTCGTCGCTCCCTAAACCCCTCAAGGTTCAGAGCCCTCTAAGCCCACGGAGCCCGTAGAGTCCGTTTCGGACATCGTTCACTCCTTTGAGCGACCCACTTTGGGTGCGCTTCGTGAGCCAACGGAAACATTGCGATCGTCCAGGAAATCCACCTCGGGCACACCGGGATTTACCGCTTTGTGGCGCTGGTTCGGGGTTTGGAGTTGAAGCTCCTCGAAGAATTGGCTGCTTTGTTTGGAGTTGGTATTGCGGGCTTCTTCGGGTCCTTATTAAGCTCCGCGCAGGGGCTGGACACCGCAAGTTTCACTCACCAGTCACCCTAAAGGCATCACCCCTCGAGTTGCTCGGTCGAGTGTTAGGTGTAAGCTGAGGGCTTAAAAGTGTAGCCTGAACTCCAAACCCTCAAGCCGTGCTGTAACTGCACAAGCAAAGACCCTCGAGTAATCTTTGGTTGAAGCTTTCTGAATCCTGCAAAGGAAAATCGCCCCGGTCAAGCACTTCCTAAATGAACGAAGCAGAGAAGGCCACACGAGCCCCGAACCTGACACTTCTCAGGAAAGGGATTCGACAACCCAAACGCCTGTAGCCTCGAACAACCAGCTGCATGCCTCGATCTTAAACCCCAAAACCTATGAATCCTGCACACAAACAAACCTTCGACTTCAGGATCCCAAAATGCCAAACCCTACCAGTAATCCCCAAAACCTCAAGTTTCCTTAAACCTTTCCGCTGCTGAGGCTTGAAGCCTCTGAGCCAGCCGAAACAAGCTGAAGCCAAAACCCCAAACAAATCCAAAACCCTAAACCCCAAAAACCCTAAACCACTAGCCCGAAACCGCTAAACCCCTAAACCCTAAACCCCAAACCCTAAACCGCTGAAGCAAGCCGAAGCCAAGGTGCCCATACGCCCCCAGACATGAGCTCCTGGAGTTCCTCAGCAATGTCCCCTTCGCTGTAGCCGTTGTCGCGCACCTCTCTTCTCCATTCGGGGTCAGGCTTAAGGCTTTTGGGGGTTGATTCATAGTAGCCCTTATAGAACCCTTTATGACACCCTCATAACAGGGCTTGCTTCATAGTAGCCCTTCTAGAACCCTTCATGGTAGCCTCATAGCAATCCTGAACTCTTCAAGTCTTGAAGTCACCTTCCTAGGCAGGAGTTGGGGGTGTTCGGAGCTTCGCCTCCAGGCTGCCCGGTTAGGGTTCAGAACGCCGTCTAGGTTGCCTAAGGCCGAGAGCGTGAGGGCTTTGCAAGCAGGGATGTTGAAGAGCATTTGTGAAAGAAGCGACGCAATCCTCAACATCCCATGCCAGTGTCAGGCATTTTGGTGCTCAGCTTGATATTTGGACATAGCAGGTGTCAGCGACGTCTGGGCAAAAGGCACAGGGTGTTGAGACACGCTACTACGAGAGCTTAAGCTTCAAGCTTTTCCGACCGAACGCTGAAATCTTGCACACTCACCCTCTGGCCAGTTGCAGGCATCTGACTCGTGGTGAGATCTGTCAATCCAGAGCCGACACACCGGCCTACTCAAGAGAACAAAGTCCGAGTCCAGTTTCTACATTCTTGAAGCCACCGACCTGGCAAGATCCTAACCGACAATCTCCCCCAACCTGCTGCCAGAAATAACGCCACTCCGACGGCAGGATCTCCCCGTCGTTGTTTTCATCCACCTCCAGGCTGGGGGCGCTTTGAAGGCTTCAACGGAAAAATCTTCAACCCTGACCATCCTTCCTCCCATTTCCTCCCTGAATCGCCCCTTACAAGGCCGCGCAGCCTCCGAGAACATGGCAGACGCACTGATTTTGCCTTGGTGGCTCAGAGACTGGCTACCAAGTATCACACGTCCGCAAGCAACGGGGAACAACCGTAATATGGGGCCTCGATAGCTATTAGAATAGGGCATGGAGCCTCAGTTTTCTTTATGCCGTAGTTTTAGTGACGAACTATTGGGGGGGTTCATACGATGGTAATTGCTCCGAACCCCCCGCATATAGTACATGGCCTCTGTGCTGCCGAGACTGTGAAACACTCGCGGAAGCCGGCGGCCTCTGCGCACCGAACCCTTAAAACCCTGCTTGTCCGCCTCACAAAGGAACACAGAAGCCACGATCTCACACTTTTACCCTCAAGGCCTAGATCCCGAAACCCTGAACGTTGCAGATGCCCTAAACCCCAAAACCCGAAAGCCCAAACCCGGCAGTCCCTAGAAACCTGAATATGTAGGGGCCTCAATCACCAGAATAGGGTTTTGGGGCCCGTGATACTATACTTATAGTAAGGAACCCCTCAAACATAGTGTTGGCAATCCTTAAGGTCCCTAAACCCTAAACCCTAAGCCCTAAACCCTAAGCCCTAAGCCCTAAACCCTAAACCCCCCACATTAAAACCCCGTGCCAGGCGACCGAATCGGCTGAAGAAGTTCTGGGCCTCCGCCTTGGTGAGGCGCCTTAGAGTCGACGACGGCACTTGGGTTGGGCTCGAAGCGACTTGGGGGGCTTTTGGGGGGGGTTTGGGGGTTTAGGGGTTTGGGGTTTAGGGGTTTAGGGTTGAGTCTAGGGGTTTAGGGATTAGGGGGTTAGGGTTGAGTTTAGGGGTTTAGGGTTGAGTTTAGGGGTTTAGGGTTTGGGGGAAGCTCAGTGAAGACAGAACTTCATATTCTCAAGTTTCGTTTGGGCCGAACTCTGCTGGGACCATGGAACTCCTGGAAAAACATTCGAGAGGGCTGACAGTGGAATCTGGCCATAGCATCAGGAGTTTCCGAGGGTTTCCTCAAGCTGTCGTTTAGGGCTCGGCTTAGGCGTTGCGTTCGGCACTGAGTCGCCATAGCCACCATTGTGCCGATGCTGTCGGCAGCTCGCGCATGGGTTCTGTCAGTTTGCTCGTGTAGAGGTTCCAGGAAGATGCGTTGGATGCTTGGGAGAAGACGTTGGAGTGGTGGGGTTCGTGTTCGCTCGCTCGTTCGCTTATGCAGTCTTCCTTAATCTTTTGTTTCACGTATTGCTTTCTGTGTTGGGGACAAATCTGTTGTGAGAAGCTGTCCAACTCTGCTTTTTCCTGATTGGAAGCAGGTCTGTGTTCGTGTGCCGAGAATGCGATGCAATGGAATAAGACGTGTTGTGTAGCTGTCTGTGTCCGAACCACAACCCCAACAACACCAACACCGCCACCACCAGCAACAGCAACAACAGCAACAGCAACAGCAGCAGCAGCAGCGCCAGCACCAGCACCAGCACCAGCAACAGGTCCGAACTCGCTCTCAACATCCTCCTCCCAGATTCCCTCTCCCCCTATCCTCTCAAATTTCTCTCCTCTCAACCTCTCAAATTTCTCTCCTCTCAAATTCCATCTCCCCATATCCTCTCAAATTTCTCTCCTCTCAAACTCCCTCTCACCATATCCTCTCAATTTTCTTTCCTCTCAAATTCCCTCTCCCCCTATCCTCTCAAATTTCTCTCCTTTCAAATATCCTCTCAAATATCCTCTCAAGTATTTTCTCAAATCTCCCAACCATTGATTCTCAAATGGTTCTCAAATTATTCTCAAAAATAATTCTCTTGCTTGCCCTCAGTCTGTACCAGAAAGGAAGGTCACAATGCTATGCCCTGAGCCAGTGGCCCATCCGCATTCTCGTCCATCTTTTGGTAGAGGGCCTCCACTTTTCGGAGAATCCTCGGAGAAGTCTGAGCTGAGGTTGAAAATTCAAGGTGTGCGCTGCCCACAATTGCACATAGCCAGGTCTCTGAAGAGGGCTTGGGCTCTCGAACTAAGTACTTTAGTGGCTCAGGAGCGTCCGAGGTTTACTGATAAAACAGGGCTCTGAATAACGGGTTTATGGAATCCCTTACAATCCCACTTTCATTTACGCCGAAACCCTGTACTTACAGTTCATGAGGCCCTATCAGATTCCCAAAAACACACATAAAACCCTATCAGCAAAACACTACAAGCACCTATCACATCCTTTAACACCCCTACAAAACCCAAATGAACCCTGAAAAAGACCCTACACCACCCCATAATTGTTCAGCACGCTTGCTGGGGCGCCGGCCACGGGGAGAGGTTGCAATCCTGACGCAGAGGAAGGGCTTGAAGACTTAGAAAGTAGAAAAGGGTTCAGGGTTTCGGGTTTAAGCATTATCGGACTTGGGGCTTTGGGGCTTTCTGGGATAGTGTAGCTTAAGTAAAAAATGGGCCTGATTTACTTAGGTAGATGTTGATAGGTTTTAGGGTTTATAATAAGAATCTAGTGTAGTGCTTCATGCTTACAAGTTATAAGGCTTCGGAGCTTACTATACTATGAATTGAAGGGCGGCAAAGGGGAGAGCATAACTGTTCTTGAACTCCCAAGACGCAACTTTGCAAAGCTCTAGGACTTTATAGGTTTCAGGGCAAGGAGGGGTCGAGGACTGAGGGTTCTTCTTTGCAATGACCGCGGCACACGTCTCGTTCCATCCCCGAAACTGCGGGGAGGGGGGAAGTAAGTCATACCGCCAGGAAGCAGGAAGAAGTTATACTTAATACTGCTAAGACTAATTGTTCAGCCCCGTATAACTAAATGATCGCAGGCTTGATTCGAAACGGAATCTTCGAAGTATGTCACTCATCCTGAATGACAAAATCGGCTATGGTCGGATTTTGGCTGGAGGCTACACCGCTTCGGTCTTCTTGGTCAGCCATCAGCAGCATTTAAGCACTTGGTGAACACCTGCAGCTGAACTGCCATGTCCCTTCAGCACCGCGCACATCCGAGTCAGCAAAACCCAAGACATCACGAGCGAAGACCGTACATGCCTGAAGAGTTCCCTGAACAAGAAACCCGAATCCCTAGACCCGGCACCACGAATCACAAAGGCCGAGCCCCGCCGCTGAACTAGCTTTTCTGCCACTGCTGTCATTGCTGGTGCTGCTGCTACTAGTACTACGACCACAACTGCTATTACACAGAAGACGACTACAACGACTGCTGCAACAACTCCGACGACATATTCAATCCTGACTGCTTCTTTCAACCCTTCTCGAAGTTTCTGAATGCCAACCTGCACCCCGAAGCTGGCACTGGCATGTCCGAAAACATGGAACCCCGAAACTCCTCAAGCTCCCAATCCCTCAATGCCAAACCACACAGAGCTTCGGGATTCTACAGATTAGGCTCTAGGACTCTTACCACGAGTGCCACAACGTAAACGCACTTCGACACCCAAAAACACAAAGCTTTCAACTTCGATAAACCCTAAGCCCTGAATCCCTTAAACTCACGTACAGGAACCATTACAGGAACCCTTGAAGAGCCCTTGCGAGCCTTAGGCTCGATTCGCCCCGCCTCAGGCCTCTGGTTGAGACGGCTCGGGATCCAGCGCTCCGGGTTCAAGGCTTGCAGGTCCGTTGTGGGCTCTTCTGTCCGGGGTCTTGCTAGGTCTAGAGTCCGGAGTTTCAGATTGGACGCTAGGGTGAAGGATCGGGGTGAAGTTGTGGGCTGTGGGCTTTTGTCATTCGGGGCTTCTGTCTGTTACCTTAGACTATTGCAGCGACTTGCTGACATGTCCTTACGCAGCCTTTTCTGTTTTTTGATGCGGCTGCTGTTATAGTCGCTGAGACGGTTTCGACGACAACCACGACCGCGACATCTCACCCCGCAGGTTATGTTCAGGTGGTTGCCAGGTTCCTGACATACAGGCACAGTGGTAAGGCTGGTTTGTGAGTGAGCTTTCTACCTCCTGCTGTTGGCAATGTTGGCTCTGTTACGACGTCGACGTTGCTCCGATTGTGGGCACTGGCACACTCTCTGTCACTGTATATTGCCTGCATCCTTCCTGGAAGATACAAAAGAATCACGAATCTGAGGGGCCAGCGGCATGTACCCGTGGCGGCTATTCCCGCTCAAGCTCCTGGCGCTATGCGTAGGCGCAATCCCGCATGCTTGCCGGCGTCCGCTAAACCCCCCAACGGAGTGGAGGTGGCAAGTCGATAATGATCCGGAATCCATGCGGGTTGGGTTCGACTGATCAGATAAGCAATCGTCTTGCTGGTGGAGTTTCGGGCATCCACTCTGACGTTGCTCTGCTCTGCGAGTAGACGACAATTAGCTGAAACTCTCGTTCGTTTTCACATGTTTCGGAACACCGAAAAAACTTGACCCACAGGTGTGCGAGCCAGAAACAGCGTAGATTGCGGTTACTACTATTTCTGCCTTTTTAGCGGCTTATGACTTCTTGTATGACTGTCGTTGCAGTAATGGTTGTCCTCATGATGATGCTGCTGATGATGATGATGTTGAGGAGGATGAGGTGAAAATGAGGACTCGGTGACGACCGTAATGATGGAGACGAAAATTACTACGGCGATTGCTCCTTCTCCTCCCCCTCCACATCATCATCGTTAGCATCATCACCATCACCGTCCTAGTCACCACCACCCCCCATCATCGTCATCGTCATCATCACGGCCATGGGCAACATGCCAACCAACTGCCGCCACCAGCATCACGAGTATTGTTGCATAATCGCGTACTTAGTCACGACCTAGGCTCAGCAGCCTTAAGCCTTAACTGGGCCAACAGAATCCTAAGCCTAAGCCCTGAACGCCGCACATTGGGGCAAGCGGCTCACGACGCTGATCTGAGAGCTCTGCGACCTGGCATAGGCTGGACTCTAGCAGGCTGCTTCGGTGCTCTCGTTCTTTGGGGCTTTCAGTGTATGCAGCATCTTCTCCGAAGGGCGAACCTCGGGTGCGAGGGGGCTTACAGTAGGGCCTCGGGGATTCATCTTTCGTGCGGCAGCTTAACGGCTCAAATCCAATGCCCTTGCGTGGTCAGCTCCGTCACTGGTCCCTGTATGTAGATTTAGCACGCAGGTCCTCCACCAGCAAATACACACTCTTTCCATGCGAGTCGAAACCAGATTCCGAGCCCAGGCCCTTCAAATCCCGACAACCTAAACCTGAATCCCCCGTTTCCATATAAAAAAAAGCAGTGCCCCCTGCATGTGTCAACGCGCCTGAAACTCTGAAAAACAAGCCGGGAAAGCCGGTGTTCCCATTCGGATAGACCCATTGCCATCCTGCGGGTGCTGTAGGAGTTATGCGAACGTTAAAGGGCTCCTTGAAGGGATCGCAAAGCAACTAGTCGGGTGCGACAAGGGATGTTGGGTGTAGATTTTGGGTGTCTTGGTGTCGGCAGGCAAGGACTGACCGGGCGGTGTCTGACTCCAGCTGAGGGTTTAAAGGGGTTAAGGACAAGGAATGAGCGCCTTAGGGCCTTAGGGATTGGGGTTTCAGGCAGATACATTACATCCGACGCGGCACCTGATGAACGGTCCAGTGCTTCTGGCTTTGGATTCAGAGTTCAGGAATCCAGTGCCTTGGCTGTACGGTTCTGCGCTTGGGATGCAGAGGCCCAAGGTGTTGGAGACCGGAAGCATCACATGGGAGTTTCCGAAAATAGGGGGCCCTGATATAGTACCCTAAATGGTAGGATCCTTACTACAAGTCTAAGGACCCCAACATAAGGTACCGTATTTTCGGAAACTCCTACATAAGACCAGAGCCCTCAATACTAGGATCCTTATTATAAAGAACCCAAAACGCAAATTCCTGCGTAAGACCAGAGCCAGAAAGCTGTCCTGACTGCTGCCGTTGAAGCGCAGCGACTTCAGGCTGGCCCTTGATTTTCACTTTCAAGGAAACACCACGTCACCACATGGGAGTTTCCAAAAATTAGGGGGGTACCTTATTGTGGCGCCCTTATAATGGGGAAGAGACTCCAATATGCCTTAATTAATTAAGGAATATTCCTTAAATCATATTAGGGATCCTACAATAATTTACGATGTATTACTTGATCAAGGGATATTGGAGCCTCTGGCTTCCAAGCTCACCACGTCACCACATCCATGCGTACTTCGGAAGAGTTATGGGCCATATGCGGTTGGGTTTTAGGCTTCCGCTTTTGCAGTATCGTCGCGAAGTGTAGGAAGCGGCTAACATCGCCTGACCGCAGAACCGGCTGTAACTGAGGTCTTTAAACTTAAACTCACGACCTTGCACTCTGGGTCTCCCTGCGCGCTTGTCGATCGCTTCCGAAAGCTACCTCCGGCAGAAAAACACAGGATATCTTGCTCGAAAAGGATCTTCAAGATGCGTAGACACCAAACCGACATTCAAAACCCAAGACGCAAACCTCGCAGGTTCAGTGCCAGATTTCTCTTCAGCGGTTTGTGAGCCCCAAACCTCATTTCGTAGCTTGCAAGCAGCAGACTTCCACGAAGTCTTTTTACCTTGAAATCCGCCCCTCTGGTTTAGGGTAGAGGGTTTAGGGGTTTAGGGTTTAGGGTCCCCCTCCAGGCCTGAGCTGTGAAAGAACTTCCCCTGGCCAGCCCTTGGGCGATGCGAAGTCTTCGGAGCAGTGATTTGGGCTCAGACTAAAGGGGGGGCGAGGGTTGTGGCATCGGGTTTCACTTGGCGAAGCCCCTGCAGTCATGCTGGGAAACGAAAGGGGGAATGGCACGGTGACGATTTCCAAACATGCGAATGTTTAATGATAGATGAAGAAATATGTATACTACCTCCGTGGCCGTGGAGCCCGGGCCGCCAAGTGTTTACAATGGTGAACCTGCGGAAAACATGCGCAACATTTTGAACATATCTGGCAATCAATACGGGGTCGTGCATCTTCCAGCCGGAGCTTGGGTTCTGATGGGGAGGCAGGCCATCCTAGATTTTGCTACCGTGAAGGTCTAATCTACGAGACCCTCCCGTCGGAATAGATACTGCAAGCAAAGCCCTAGCTTGGCACCAGCTTGGAAGATCCAGCTTTTCTGGAGCTTCTCTATTGGGGATTTCGGCTTGCTTCGTTCATGCCGAGGATCGCTGTGAGGTAGCTGCGGTCGCCGACTGCCGGAAAGTCGCTCATCGCACTCCTGTGGGTAGTTTGCACTTCAGGCGAAGTGCGGCTTGACACTATCCATTCGAAAAAGAAAGACCACGAGCAGCGCTGCCAGATGCTGCCAGAACTATGGTTACTTGTAGCATCCTTACATTGGACCGCGTTTGACTGTGAGCATCAGCTCGAAAACAAAACCTCGCGACATGGTGCCGGAACATCCCAAAGTCCGAACTGAACTCCTGGCCCTCGACAAGCCCGGCTCAGGCCTAACGTTTGAGTCTTTGGGTTGAGGGTGTGCGGTATTTAGTGCCCAGCAGATGTGTGATAGCAGGCCTGCCCATGACGTTGGCGCTCCTGCCGCGAGTGGCATTTCCAGCCGGGGTTTGGTTGCTGCTGGCACGTGACGCAAACTCTGTCAGTACTGTCGTAAACATCAATGTAGGTCTGATAAACGAGCTGAAGAATCGAGTCTTGTGGGATTGTGTTTCGAATGTTAACATCAAGCAACCTCATCTGAAGCGCAAGATGCGCCGTGAAGTGACAACGGCCCATGACAACATCGGGCGGGCGGACATGAGCCGCAACGAAATATTCGTCGTCTTGTGCAAGACCTGGGCCAGCAATGAAGTGCTCGTCAAGCAAAACCGGAGCCCACGGATGTAGATGGACCCTATCGGCTAGATTCATCTACGGCTCCACCAAATTCGACAAAAGAAAGAAACGAGCATCTGCCGATCGAATTGAATGCCTAGCCGCCGGCAAACCTGTCCATCGGCCTATCTAGCTGTGCCACCAAACTGCTCAAGCATGAATATACCTGTTATATGGCCGGTTGCCCCAGCTTTCATAAAAGCGCTAGATCTATGCTCACCGCGCGTCGGGCTACTTTTACCAGCCTCTAAGGAGACTAAGGGAATAAATGGGGGAGCATGTGTGCACGTTCATTCGGTGTATATATATATATATGCACATACTTGGATCCCTAATATAGGGCGGCACCTAATATTTAGGGTACCCAAAAAGGAACCCTAATTGTTTACAACCACCCATTTGTGTATGTATACGTGTATTTATGTGACAATATGTGCTGGTGTGTGCTTTGTGTACATACCTACATGCACACACACAGACACTCTCTCTCTCTCTCTCTCTCTCTCTCTCTCTCTCTCTCTCTCTCTCACTCTCTTGTATTATGTGCACACATGTACATGTATGTCATGTGTTTATGTGTGCATGTATGTGGCGTGAATGCAACTGCCTGCGCATCCATCCTGGTGTGTGAGAATATGAACATGTGTGCGTATGCAGTTGCTCATGTATGCTGCCCAAGCCACTAGGCAACGGAGCCTGGAAACACTACATGATACTGCAAAGGCCGCGGCAATGTCATTGAAGCTTTCCCGCTTTAGGCTGGTCTCCGATGGCACCCAACCTTCAGCAAGAAGTAAGAGCTCAGGAAAAATCAGAACAGCAACACTAGTAGCAGTAACATGAGCAACAGCAGGACAAACCAGCTAAGATTAGCGTCTGGGCTTGGGGTTGAAGGTTTAGGTTCCAACAAGAAGCGCAGAAAGCGGCATGCTCAGGCTTGGGCAGGTGGTCGTCCGAGGCTGCATCGTGGAGGGAGGCGGAGCTCATGGACCCCGGGCGTCCCCCAACCGGCTGCGGAGGTGCTCCCACTTATATCCCTTGAAATTAAAGTCCTAAGCCGAGTTCCGATGCTCGAAGCCGACGGCGCCGACCTTTTTCGACGCTGCAGGAGGTCCAGGCCAGCGGGTGTCCCAAACAGGGGTTTGTAGGGTTTGGGGCTGAGGCTTCTTTACTTGCGATGCCCTCACCGCTTACTGCGAGATCTTCCTACCACCCTCTCATACGTAATAACTGTTATCAATTCTCTGTGTTATTTCTCAAGGGTTAGTCGGACTCGTCGCCCTCACTCAAGCCGCCCAGCTGCGCAGCCTTGGGGATGGGTTGGATCAGCGAAGCGTCGGGGGTCTCGAAGTCTGTCAGGGCTCAGAGTTGGCTTGGGCCTGCGTCAGGACTTCAGAGCTGCAGGGTTCAAGGATCGGTGGCTCGGGGCTTCGCGATGGTGCGTATAATATATCATGGAAAGTTCGGAGCTGGGAGCTTGGCTCCCAAAAGGCTTACCTGTTGAGCTCCCGGCGCCGGGCCGTAGATTTCTTTGACTGTCGCCGGGGCCACCCGAGGCGAGTCCGGAACCTTAAAGCCAAGGCTGGGAGCTGAAGAGCCTAAGCCTTAGAGGAGGTGTGTTAAGGTCTTAGGTCTTAGGGTTCGGATACTGAGTTACTGAGGTTTCTGGCTTCATGGAAGTTCTGGAATGAGACCAGCAGGGCTGTGGCGTACACAACTCGACCATGAGTCAAGGAACGAAGCTGGAAATTCTTGAAGCCACTGGAATGAGGACTTTATAGTGCACAGCCCCGGCATTCACGGTCGGAGAAGAGGCCCACGGGCCCCGTAAACAGAAGGACTCAGGTTGAGCTTTTTACTGACACTTTTGCCAAGACTAAAACCCAAAAATCAATACAACGGTTTAGGGCCCAGGGTACCCCAAAACCCCAAACGGGCTCCTTTTCGACTCTGTCAGCCAGTCGAGCACAAGGCTCGAGCGAAAACTGGCATCTGTCGCCTTGCAAGATTTGAAAAGACACGCTGAAAGGTTGGGGCCGCCAATCCGGCAGTACGACAAAACAAGTTGAGCTGAGGAAAACGAAACTTGCTGTACACCCAACCTCGAATCAGACCTTCTTCTGGCGGGAGGGATCCCGGCAGAGGTATTTTCGCATGGTATCCTTGATGTCGTCGTCCTCGGGCTGCCATCCCAGAAGATCGCGAGCCCTCCTCAGTGCCGCTCAGGATTTAAGGTTTGCGGGCACCACAATCTGGAATACTACCCGTCGTCCACATGAGCCACATAACCTACTGCAAATGAAGAGCCTGCGAAGACACACCCTGAGACGCCTGAAAAGGAATTCGGTATACAGGCAGGAGCAGCTGAAAGCGGCAAAATCGAATTCCAATGCTCTTGCCGGGTATCTTGTTGGAAAAGACGTATGTACGTTGTGTGAAGTTCAGGCTCACACGTGCAAGGTATGGGCTAAGCAGAGCTTTGCCGAAGATGCTGCACCAGGTCTCGTTTATGCCAGCGAGACACGACACGATTTTTGCTGGCACAGGCTCAGCAGGAGCTTGTCCCCAGTAGCTTTTACCATCCTTCTCAACTTCACTGCCAATCATGTGTTTGTATTGAATCCCCTTCCCAGCAGACAAGTTGATGATCGTTGTTTGCGGCCTCTGAAGGGTGCCATCTGCCTTGATTAGCTCATTCACGGCCATGATGTGACCAAGAGCAACGGCATCAACACCCACCATGTCTAGCAGACATTCGCCATTGCCCTTCCCCTGAATCCATTTGTTGTCTTCACCCTTGGAGAGCTTGTCGTAGAGCACCTTGTCACCTTGAGTGCCGAGTACGACTGCTCTTCGGAAGGCGACTAGACGTTGACTTGATGCCTGCTGCACTTGCCTTCGCCCTATGAACTGGCGGTGGTGATGGTAGCCCATCATCAGTAACAGGAGTAGGCGTCGGAGCGGTAGGAGCATTGGAGGAGCAGGAGTAGGAATAGCGGCAGTTGCAGTTGTGGCAGTGGTGGTAGTAGTAGTAGTAGAAGAAGAAGAACGAGGACGAGGAGGAGGAGGAGGAGGAGGAAAAAGACGATTTCCAGGGATTTACTGCAGAGTTTGCGCCGCACTCATAGTGGTGGCAGCAATAGCAGTCCGCGCCAGCAGTTGCCGTCCTTGCAGCTGCAGTGCTGTCGTCGTTCATCAATGCAATGCAATCTTTGCTGCTACTGCTTTGATGGTGCTGCCGCCACAGCTGATCCTTGTTGTGGAAAAGTATACCGTATCGCTGCAAGCCCAACAGCCTAATTTTCCCGCAAACACCCTGAACCTGAGACGAAAGCCCCGAGCCGGGTCACCAGGGCCGATGATTCCCGACGGCCGCACAACCGCGGTAAAGAACCCCGGCGCGTGGGCTGCACTGACGATCTTTTCCGCCGCGACCTTCTACAGAGTTCAGGTTGGAGGGCTTAGGGCTCTTAGCCTTGTGAGCTACAAGGCCTAGGGGTTTTTAGGGCGTTTGAGGCTTCGTTGGTGTTTGGTTTAGAATGGAACCCGACAAGCGCCATGCCCGGAAGGGCTCAAGGATTCGGGGCTCCAGAGGTTTGCTTCGGGCTTCGGGACCTAAGGTTGGGTTTCAGGCTTCCCCCAAGTTCGTTCCTGTTGGACTTGGGCCTGCTGCCAAGCTTGTTTGGAAAGGAAACCATGTGAATGGAGATAGCTGTCAAAAGTCCAACGTCTCACAGCCCGACAAACACTCGACCAGAGCAGTTTGACACATACGTCCGCAAACAACTTATCTACACCTTCTTGCTCTTGAAGCCACTTGGCCTTGGTGGTTGTGTAAGTGTCCATGTTCACAGCCGGATAAGGCACATCCTCGTCGACTCCGTCAGCTGGCGCATCATTCCTAGGCCATGAAAACGAGCTCCAACAGCGGAGAAGGCAAACCCACAATAAAGCCTCTAGGCCCCTAAGCCTCCAAGAAATCATAGGCCAGTCACCCAAGAGAAACGCGCTAAACCGAACAACCTGAAACCCTTCTGAAATTCTTATAAAACCTTCCAAGCCGAGCAAATCCTGTAAAACGAAGAACAAGCCAAAGAAGACTTCTGTAAAGCAACCGAGGTTCGCCCCGTCCAGGATGCAGGTGGCCGACGAAGTGTACAGGAAGCCCTTGGCGCCGTGCTTTCGAGCCATCTGCACGGAATCTTGGAGGCCATCCACCTGAGTAACATGTAGGGTGTTTAAGCAGCACTGGGGGATTTGGGGAGTTTCGGTTTGGGGAGGCCATCCATCTACAGAGCTATTTTGTGGGTTGCTTTAGGGCTTGATGAGACGAAACAGCCTGTCAGGCTTTAAGGCTCTGGGTTTCAGGCTTCGGCGCTCTAGGATTTCGGGGTTCGAGGGCTCGGAGCGGGAATGCGAATTCCTAAGGCTCGGAGACTAAGGTTGTCTTCGGTCTATCGACAGGACACATGCGCACCTGGTGGCCTCAAAAACGGTCTCGAGATCGGCATCGTTATCGCCATCATCGTCATCATCATCATGTCTGCAATGTTCATGCCGGTCGTAATTTACGACTGTACTGCACTGCGCAGCATCATCGCTATTCTTTTGCATGACTCGTCTAATCTTGCTACTACTCTTATGCATGAGTGTCCTTATTAGATGTTGTTCTTACTATTGGTGCGACTACTATTATTCCTACTGTCGCTATTATCAGTATTGTTATGATTAGTAGCCGTTGTCGTCGTAGTAAAAGTAGGAGTAGGAGTGGCACGAGTAGGAGAAGTAGGATGAGTAGTAAAGTAGGAGGAGCAGTCGTCGTGGTCGTAGTAGTGCAGCAGCAGCAGCAGCAGCCGCTTGGAGTAGGAGCAGGAGCACGAGTAGGAGTAACATCACTATGATTGATATCAGAAGCGTCGGGAACCAGCAGCAACGCTTTAGTAGTACTGCTGCTCTTGTCTGAACTTTGAGCTTGCATGCGCCTATTCTCTGATCCTGGTGCTTTGTTGCAAATGAGAGAGAAAATGAGCGAGAGAGAGAGACAGAGAGAGAGAGAGAGAGCAAACGCATGCGTGCTCTTGGATGAATGCGTGGACCTGGGTCAAGATTCAGGGTCCGGAAACCAAAAAAGCCCAGCAGGGACCCCGAGCCGCCCTTGGCTGAACCTCCCAGGCCCTCTACTCCCTGTTCATCTCCCGGCCACGTTTACGCGGGTGATGAAGCTCTCTGGGATGCCCAAGAAGGGAATGATCGATGCCAGGTGGATCGTGCCCTTGATGGGATAGCCGCAGCTCTTCATGGCCTTCCGTTGGCCACAGGCACGCAGAGGGGGCGGCAAGCTCGGAAGAAAGGTTCCGGGGCTCTGAGTGCAGACATGGGGGTGGAAAGGCCCCTGAGAGCTGGGCCTTCGGGTAACAGCACATGGCCTTGATTGTCACCATGTAACATGATTCAGATCTATGACCATATCTGCAGAATCTACAGCCACTGAGAACTCTCACGATGCTCGTTTTCTAAGGCAAGGCTGCGAGCACGCCATTCGGCTCTTGGATTGCGACTTCGAGGGTAGCATGTCAGGCCGTGAGGACTTCAGTCGAGCACGAGGGCGGATTGTCCAAAACATCTGTGGCTGTTTATTTTGGCCGTAATAATGGTTGTTGTTGTTACTATGAGGCTGTTTACTTTGGCCGTAATAATGGCTATATCGTTGCTACTATGAGGCTGTTAAAGGGCTTCCAAGGCCTGGCCTCGTAGATGCTTTCCATATGCTTCGGCTCACGCAGGTCACCGGTGAAGTACACCATGTCCTCTCCTGGGGCTGCCGTGCAAGCTTCGGGCTTTTAGGGGCTCGTGTCCGGGTCCCCTTGGGCTCGAAGTCCCCATTTTGGGCCAAGGCCCGGCACAGGATGCCACGCCCTGAATCTAAAGCCTGCGATCCTGAAGACCTGCAGCCCACTAAGAAGTAAGGGCCCTCAAACAACAGAGTATGCACACTTTGAACTGAGTCCTGGATGAGCTCAATACCCTGAGGCACTTGAAGTCCAAGGCTTAGACCCTAAACCCAAACGCCCTCAAGCCCACTTCCCTAAACTAAACCCGAGACCACATCCATCCACATCCCCTAAAAACCCGGGCCCTAGGCCCAAATCCGAAGTTCACAGCACCAAACCCTAAAAGGCCATAAGCTCCAACTCTAAATTCGAAACCCCGAAACCCCAAAGCCTCCCCATGCCGATCCAAGTGTCGCAAGTGCTTCGGGGCGTTGATGTCCACGCAGACGAGATTCAAGGCTGCCTCGTCGGGGGGGTGCACATTGTTCGGGGGGTTCGGGATGAGGCTGAGGGGTTTAGGGTTTTGATTTTGGGTTTGGTTTAGGATTTTGGGGTTGTAGGGATTGAGCTGCCCGCCGCCTTGTGAGTTGCTGCTGCCTCAACGAGGAGCTCCTGAATGCGGACCCCGACAAAGCCGCTGCTTCCGATCAGGAGAACCTCGTGGCATCACAAAGTTTGGGGTTCAAGGAAGGTCTGAGGTTCAGGTGTTGTGGTGTGTGATGGGACTCGGGGCTTGCAAGTTGAGGGCTTGTGGTGTAACAGTTTGCGCAGGGTTCCAGGCTCCAGGTTTAAACTCCACGGCAGGCTCAGGGCCTAGCTCAGCTGCTTAGCTGCTAGAGACCCGTATACCTTCGACCCTCTTCTAACAATTCCAAGACCCCGGCTCGGTTGGACACCTGCTTTCTCGAAATTGCGTCTTTGCCATTCTTGCCCCTGGAAACCATAAGGTAGCATGCAACAGCCACCTCTGTGGTCATGACACCGGAATCCCGGCACCCGACCATTGGACCGCCAAGGAACAGTTCCTTTCTCCTTCGAAAAATGCTTCTCAACGACAGCGGCGTGGTCATTGAGGGCCTCAAGCCCACGAACATCCATCGACTCCAGCCTTCCCGAGCCTAAAGCCCTCACGATTTCAGGGTTGGGGCGACTGAAGGTGCAGACTCCAAAGGCCCATCTGCGGAGCCTTCATAGCCGAAGCCTTCATCTCGGCATCCGTTTCCCCTCGGGCCGCGCCTTGAACTCGCCCAGGCGGGCCCACTTCGCCGCCACGGCAGCTTGCGATCTCTGGCCCGCGAAGTAAACTGCCGGTGGCACCGTAATCAGGGCCGCCAGGGCAAGCTCCATGACGACAAATCCCCGAACCAAAATACGGAGCTGTTAACTCCGGAATGGAGGCAGCAGGCAGATGTTCTATTTATCTATTGGACTCTGCATTGTGAGCCTGCCGTCTTGGGTTTCAGCATGCAGGATTATGTCTACCACCTGTTGCTCACTCTGCTTTCCCAGTGCTGTCGACTACCCTGCAATCGTTCGATGAATTTTCACTGTTCAGCATGCGTTGGCTAGATGTATCACTCTGAAGCGCAAAGCTTGAAAAGAACAGGGTTGAGCGAGCATCAGCACGATGTCGCGACACTCAACTCGGCGGAAGGGTCGGACACGGCAGAGGGACAGAGTCGTGCACACGAAGCTGGGGCCTGGACTGGGAGGCGCCTGTCTCGCACAGTTTCGGTGGATCCAGAGGGTTTTTGAGGCGGCCGCAGGCATTGAAAGCTTCGCGTCCTACATTGCCCTACCGTACAATTGATAGAAGTACCTGTGAGGAACTGTCTCAAGAGCAAAGCCAAAGATTACCGAGAGGGGGAGCACTCTACCGCTGCAGTTCCACAGTCAAGAGACTCGATGCCCAAACCATCCCCCAAATGCAAGCCTCAAGGTGAACATCAGCCGCATGTGTCAGCCACGCCTTCAAGCCCTCGGAGCTGGGCAATCACGCTTTCACCTGCCGGGATCCCTACTGTGGTAGCACACACGACCTCAAGCCGGAAGCGAACGGGTCGAGTAAGATGTGTGCGGGGCCTTGCCACGAACTCACCCGGCAGGGAGAAACGGACTCTCCACGGCGCTCCAACAGCTTCCCCTTCGGGGGCGCCTGGCAAGAAAGGGTGGTTTGGGGATGGCAGGAAACCTTCGGAGCAAGTTTTGCTTTGGGTGCCGACTCTTGAACTTGCTGGTGGCACGATACCTCACGGCGCAGCATCACAAGACTTCATCCAGTCCGAATTACGAGTACCCTTGATGTTCGTACCAGCTATCAGTTTGTTGCTGGAAGTTTTGCTCCTGGTGTGAGTGACTGCCACCTTATCTTCTGATTCTATGGAGAGGAAGTGAGAAGGAGGGAGGGAGGGAGGGAGGGAGAGAGAGAGAGAGAGAGAGAGAAAAGAGAGAGAGAGAGAGGGGAGAAACAAACACACAAACCCCTTGTCATGCAGGGATCGACAAAGAGAGCACCTGCTTTCAATATCTGTTAGTTCGTTGGACTTGTGCAGTCTGCTCACTCTTCGGTGTCGAAATAGTGTGCGATAGTGTGTGGATCATAAAGCCGAATTGCATGTTGAGTTTGCTGCTTGCAATGAACACGTCAAAATCACGAAACCGACGCAAGCCTTGCTCGCAATCACCATCGAGCAACTCATCCATAAACGTTCTTCCAGCACCACAGCTCTGCATCTAACAACCCAGTCCCAAGATCCCGCTCGAAGCACTACCGTGGCTGAGGGGGAAGCTCGGGGGGCTTGCTGTTGCACGGAATCTGCCTCAGGTAGAGCTAGGGGCGTGCCAAACAATCAGGTGGGAAGGTTACAATACGTGAGCAGTTGTCTACCTCACCGCGACCTTGATGTCCCGGGCGCAAGTCTTTGCCAGACCTGGGCTGCAGGCACTGCAGGCACCCCTTCGCCTGAAAAAAGAGCTTGCACAGATCAAGAACGTGCAAAGTCAGCAGGGCAATCGAGGCAAACGGGCCAACTTCCTTTTGTTGAAGCAGTCGTAGTGTTCGTTGAGCGTTTGGCTGTGTGAAACAGAATTCAGCAGTTGCGGAGCTCCCAAATCTGACGTTGCAAATACCTGTTGGCATGCGTCGAGAAAGCCTTCAGTTGCTGCACTGCTTCGGCATAGCTTCGTCTAGGATCGTCATCAGCTCGCCACAGGAGCTTCAGATCAGAAATCAGTGTTTTCTGGTCCTGGAATGACTCCTCAACTTGGAGGGCCCTGACCAGCAGGGCCACCCACTTCTGACGCTGAGGCTTCGTCAGTGCACGCAGAACGTAAGTAAGGTGCTTTGTGCACTGCATCGCCTGCTCCAAGGCCTCTCTGCTGATTTCGGCGGACTCTGGCAGCAGGTCTTGCATCTGCTCAAGCATGGCTTCAGCAATCAACTGCTTCACGAAAGGCAGGCCACCAAACCCATAGTTGCCAACAAGATTGTGGGCGTGAGTCCTCACAGAAACATCCACGTCGCGGCAGTGCACCAAGAGAGCCCCAAGGTTCGCGCTGACGATGTCGCAGACATCACTTTCTGGGAAATGGGTTTTGTCCGCTGACGCCAGCCTCATGCACCACCAGCGGCCTGGGAAGAAAAGTGCATTTTGTGATTTAACTTGCTTTCCGTGCATCAGGCTTGTCAACGGCCAAGACACACTCGAAGAACTTCCGTTGCCTGCCATCCTCTGCCATTTCACCCTCCAAGGCGTCGGGATCTTCACCGGCGCGCTTCAATTGTGCCGAAAATCTAACGATTGACTCGGACCTGCGCATTGTCACTCATGTGCACGACTCCTCGTGTGTCGCACAGGAGATGCCCACCAAACCCGTGCCTGTCCAATCTGCCCATTTCGGACACGTGCTGTATCAAGACCTCAGGTTGCATGAAAACGCACTTGCGGCTTCTATGCAATGGATTACACTCGGCTCTCTCAAAGGCAACACTGCACAAAGCTCCCTGCCCTGGGACTTCGCGTCTCGCAGGACGTCACCCGCCATTCCATGAGGTCATCCACCTTCGAGCAGGTGCTGGCGCCCCATCTTTCGGGTTCTCCCAGTTGAGGACGTCCGCAAGCCGCTACTCTGAGAGACAAGGCGCTGAAAGGTACGGCAAGAGATTGAGCCTCAAGACTTGCTCGCTCGAAGAGTCCATTGCACGGGTGCTTCCTCACGTCTACGGATGCCAAGTTGCAAAACGTGCTCTGGAAGCTCGGACGGGTCCAAGACCTGGACAGACCCCAAACTGAAAGTCGCTTCAGTGCCCTGAAATCCCGTGCAGGGGCTGCCACTGTCAGGGGCTCGTCTTTGGCCGACCTGGACAGCAGGCACCCCCTTCACCTGAAAAAGACAACCTGGTACGGGACAGCTCGCATCATCTGGACTCCTGGACTTAGACAAGCGTCTGCCCGGCTTCCGGAGATTCGCTCTCACTCTCCTCCTGGCAGCCAGAACCCAAACTGAGAGTCGAGTCCTTGGCCAGCCTGCGGATCCTTGGCCTCCCAAGCCGTCAGAAGGGTTGGGTGATTCTCTGACCTCAGGCGCGATCCGCAGCAGCTATCTCACGTCAAACGTCTCATGCCCTAGCCCACGGATCATCAGCAAGAAGAATCGAACCGCAGCGTAAGCCTTGAGAACGGTGCTCGCATCGGTGCTCGCCCCGAACATCTGAAACTTCGCCGCACATTCCGGCAAGCCGCAGATAGCGAAAGGAGGCGACAAACGGCGCAGAACAAATATCTTTGCAGCTCAGCCGCTCTTCCAAGGAACCCTCCGATGAGCCCGACTGGGTGGAATCGGAGCCGAAGCTCTTGCGCTTTTGCCTTCTGCTGCAATGGCTTTGACAAAGCCAAACTCCATGCTAGCAGACAAATGAAGCAAACTGCCTGGACGAGGCATCGCCTGCCACGTCCAACTGCTCAGAGAGCTCCAGCGCCAGCTGCTCCACGAAAAGAAGCTGAGCCTGGTGTGGGAACTGCCTCGGACGCAAGCTGAACGATCCCGGCATCACGGTTTTGCAAGGCATCGCTGACGACGTGCGCCGCCAGGGCACGCCCAGGTCTCCAGCTGCTGTAGGACGCTGGAGCGATGGCATGTCCCCGGCGACACTTTGCACATCTTTTTGGAAGGGGATGCTTTGCTAGGACTGCAGGCGACTGCATGGAGATGGGGCATCATTGGACAATCGTGCATAAAATGTGCACATGTGCGGATCCTTGTTGACCAGCGAGAGCTATGCGTGCTGCATAAGCCAAAGCTCAGTTCGGGAACTGGAGTGCTCAACAGTAAGAAGGATGTTCTATCCAGAACGGCATGCCACCGAGTGCAAAGCCGTCCGTCGTCGGATCGAGGTGTTACACCATCGCGAAGAGGCGTGCTTGCCGTACCCATGTCTTCAAGGTAAAACCTGAGATGCACCAAAGCACTTTCCCGGCTTGCCGACAATAGGACAGACTGATGCTGATTCTGACAAGAACTGCTTGAGTCTTCGAGCTCGCAGCCCAGTGATCCGACCGCCGTCGTCGTCGTCGTCGTGGGAAGTAGTAGTCGTGGTGGTGGTGGTGGTGGTGGTGGTGGTGGTGGTGGTGGTGGTGGTGGAACTAGTCGTAGTAGTAGTAGTAGTAGTAGTAGTAGCAGTAGCAGTAGCAGTAGCAGCAGCAGTAGGCAGTAGGCAGTAGGCAGTAGGCAGTAGGCAGTAGGCAGTAGGAGTAGCAGTAGCAGTAGCAGTAGCAGTAGCAGTAGCAGTAGCAGTAGCAGTAGCAGTAGTAGCAATAGTAGCAATAGTAGCAGTAGTAGTAGTAGTAGTAGTAGTAGTAGTAGTAGTAGTAGTAGGAGTAGTAGTAGTAGTAGTAGTAGTGGTAGTCGTCGTAGTAGTAGTAGTAGTAGTAGTAGTAGTAGTAGTAGTTGTAGTAGTAGTACTAGTACTAGTACTAGTACTAGTACTAGTACTAGTACTAGTACTACTACTAGTACTCGTATTTGTACTATAGTACTAGTACTAGTACTAGTAGTACCAGCAGTAGCAGAAGTAGTAGGAGGAGGAGGAGGAGCAGCAGCAGTAGTCGTCGTCATTGCAGCTTGTAGTATCAGTGTGTACCGTCTCTATACTGAACAAAGCAGACACTAGAATAGTGGTACAAACGGCACCTTGCTCTACGTAGGTTTTGGGGTCCACTATGTAACTATTGGCCTAACACCCAAAATGCCCGGATCAACAACCAAGACTCGAAAACGTCTCGCCACGTGCTCACCAGCCACTCGCCGGCCTGAGTAAGGAGTGGCTTCCGGTTCTCGGGTGTAAGGGTTTGGAACGTCAGGATTTGGCATCGGCCGGTCTATAAATGATACTCTCCATATTCTTCGACCACTGTGCTCCGATCCCTCTCGTCGAGTGAACCTTTACCATCACATCGAACGAGGGAGTCGACTGTACAAGAATGCCCTGTCTTCGCAGGGGGTCTGGGCTCGCTGTACAGAAGGCCCGACTATTCACGAAATTCAAACGGCTGCCAGCAACTGCCCGAACTACACCAGCACGGAGCCCAACCTCCTCTGACTCATCTGCATAACGCCACGGCACATTCCCACTGGACCCTTGCCCTCGATCTGCCAGTGCGTCCAGCTGGCGATGGAATGGAAGTTGAAGTAGTACTTCGAAGGATTGGAAGCAATGTCTTTCAGCCGGGAGCCCAACGTGAAACCAGCATTCTGCGCGCCGTCAACGAAGTTGCCCGTCATGGACATCAAAGCAGCACGGTTCTGGTAGTGCGCGCAAGGAGACCTGGTACCATGGCTCCTACTACGCAGATTCTAATTCGCAAACCCCAAAAATCAAAATGACAAAAGGGTACTACTGGGAGACCCTAGCGTCTTGTACGGGCTGCCATCAGCAATCATTCCAGGACCGTTGTCCCCGCAGAAGTTGATCACTGGAGGGCCCGCACCATTCTCACCATCTCCGTCGGAGGCCAGGTGAATGTGTGATGCAACGAGCTGAGTGCGACCGCCGAGGACATTGGCTGTACACTGCATGCCACTACGACTGCAGAGCTTGCAATCCACGTAGGCCGTAGCTTCACTATCGGGATTGCTGGGGAAAGACTGGACCAGGGTGTTGAAGCTGAGCTCGCTGAACATGTGATAGCACTCGTCGTCGGCCGAGGCCATATCTACAGGTTCGGGCTTCTCTGGCATGGACCCCTTCGGCACGCACTGCGAGTACCAGGAGTTCATCTGAGAACAGCTGAAGCCGGAGTCGCAGCACGTCGGGCCGGACCAGCCGGTGCCGCCGCATTGGACCCACGCTGTCGCGCAAGTCTCGGGTGCCTCAGAAGCTTCAGCCGGCAAGGCGACCGCCAGCATCGACAGAAGCAACAGCCGGGCCATGTTCTGAGTGTCTGAGAACCGAGATCCTAAATGCAAGACGGCAGTGCGGCCTTTGACTTGGAGCCATGCAACATGCGAACACCAACATCCTGCCAAGATGATTAGTCACTACCTCACCCACCGTAGAGAAACAGCCAGGCCATGCTTTCATTTTTGTCCGGATGGCTTTACCGCTAGTATGAGAGACGACCATGATCATGACCAGCAGACAACCCTCCCGATGAGCATGACGATCGGAGCAACTCATCCTCATCGTCTTCATCAAAATGCAGAAGAGTCGGACAAGGAATTGCCGTAAGCATGTGCACGGTGCTTCAGGCATTTCCCACATAATGGCATCCATGACGCTAAGCAAGAACAGGACCTTCCCCCATCTTCAAACAAGACGACCCTCATGTTCAAACCGAATGCCTTGAACCTTTCATGTATAGGCCCCAGACCCTAAGCCCACGACTCTACTGCAACCGTAAACTCGACGCCGCCATGCCTGCAAAGGCGACAGCATCCGTCGCTCCATGGACAGCGTGGCCGGCTCGTCTGGCTGAAGGGTGGAAGGAGCACACCTGCAGATCAGGGCTTTAAGGGTGATGTCCGTCTTCAGCATTAAACTAGGGTTTAGTGGGTTTCGGGCGCTTGGCTTTCCAAGGAGCTGGCCAAGGTTGTCACGAAACTTGATCGAAGTGATCACAATCAGAACAGGATGTATACATGTCATTACCCCAAACCCTTGACCCCCTAACTTCAACCCCTTGATAAAGCCTTCGCCCCTACAGCGCTTCAACTTGAGCCAGGCCTCCATGAAGTGCCGGACAGAGTAGCCATCTGCCGTAGCCACAGCCGTCTCCTGAGTTGCACTTCGGGTTTTTTGTCGAGGTCTTTCATGGTCTTTCCAGCCGCAAGTTTACGGGGTTACGGTTTCTGGCATACAGCTGAGGGCAGGGGTGCTTTAGGGTCGAAGATAATCGCTGCCGGGGTTCGCCTCCCTTCCTCTGTCGCTGTATCTGGGCTGCTCTACGTAGGTTTTGAGGGTCCGCTGTGTAACTATGAGCCTAACACCCAAAATACCCGGATCAACAACCAAGACTCGAAAATGTCTCGCCGCGTGCTCACCAGCCACTCGCCGGCCTGAGTAAGGAGTGGCTTCAGGTTCTCGGGTGTAAGGGTTTGGAACGTCAGAATTTGGCATCGGCCGGCCCATAAATGATACTCCATGTTCTTCGACCACTGTGCTCCGATCCCTCTCGTCGAGTGAACCTTTACCATCACATCGAACGAGGGAGTCGACTGTACAAGAATGCCCTGTCTTCGCAGGGGGTCTGGGCTCGCTGTACAGAACGCCCCACTATTCACGAAATTCAACCGGCTGCCAGCAACTGCCCGAACTACACCAGCACGGAGCCCAACCTCCTCTGACTCATCTGCATAACGCCACGGCACATTCCCACTGGACCCTTGCCCTCGATCTGCCAGTGTGTCCAGCTGGCGATGGAATGGAAGTTGAAGTAGTACTTCGAAGGATTGGAAGCAATGTCTTTCAGCCGTGAGCCCAACGTGAAACCAGCATTCTGCGCGCCGTCGACGAAGTTGCCCGTCATGGACATCAAAGCAGCACGGTTCTGGTAGTGCGCGCAAGGAGACCTGGTATCATGGCTCCTACTAGCAGATTCTAATTCGCAAACACCAAAAATCAAAATGACAAAAGGGTACTACTGGGAGACCTAGCGTCTTGTATGGGCTGCCATCAGCAATCATTCCAGGGCCGTTGTCTCCGCAGAAGTTGACCACTGGAGGGCCCGCACCATTCTCACCATCTCCGTCGGAGGCCAGGTGAATGTGTGATGCAACGAGCTGAGTGCGACCGCCGAGGACATTGGCTGTACACTGCATGCCACTACGACTGCAGAGCTTGCAATCCACGTAGGCCGTAGCTTCACTATCGGGATTGCTGGGGAAAGACTGGACCAGGGTGTTGAAGCTGAGCTCGCTGAACATGTGATAGCACTCGTCGTCGGCCGAGGCCATATCTACAGGTTCGGGCTTCTCTGGCATGGACCCCTTCGGCACGCACTGCGAGTACCAGGAGTTCATCTGAGAACAGCTGAAGCCGGAGTCGCAGCACGTCGGGTGCCGCCGCATTGGACCCACGCTGTCGCGCAAGTCTCGGGTGCCTCAGACGCTTCAGCCGGCAAGGCGACCGCCAGCATCGACAGAAGCAACAGCCGGGCCATGTTCTGAGTGTCTGAGAACCGAGATCCTAAATGCAAGACGGCAGTGCGGCCTTTGACTTGGAGCCATGCAACATGCGAACACCAACATCCTGCCAAGATGATTAGTCACTACCTCGCCCACCGTAGAGAAACAGCCGTGCTTTGATTTTTGTCCGGATGGCTTCGCGGCCACCACCGGACGACCTTGCTCATGACCATTAGAATTAGAATCCTCCCAATGAGCATGACGATCGGAGCAACTCATCCTCATCGTCTTCTTCAAAATGCAGAAGAGTCGTACAAGGAATTGCCGTAAGCATGTGCACGGTGCTTCAGGCATTTCCCACATAATGGCATCCATGACGCTAGGCAAGTACAGGACCTTCCCCCATCTTCAAACAAGACGACCCTCATGGTCAAACAGAATGCCCAAAACCCTACATGTTTAGGCCCCAGACCCTAATCCCACAACTCCACCACAACCGTAAACTCGACGCCGCCATGCCTGCAAAGGCGACAGCATCCGTCGCTCCATGGACAGCGTGGCCGGCTCGTCTGGCTGAAGGGTGGAAGGAGCACACCTGCAGATCAGGGCTTTAAGGGTGATGTCCGTCTTCAGCATTGAACTAGGGTTTAGTGGGTTTCGGGCGCTTGGCTTTCGAAGGAGCTGGCCAAGGTTGTCACGAAACTTGATCGAAGTGATCACAATCAGAACAGGATGTATACATGTCATTACCCCAAACCCTTGACCCCCTAACTTCAACCCCTTGATAAAGCCTTCGCCCCTACAGCGCTTCAACTTGAGCCAGGCCTCCATGAAGTGCCGGACAGAGTAGCCATCTGCCGTAGCCACAGCCGTCTCCTGAGTTGCACTTCGGGTTTTTTGTCGAGGTCTTTCATGGTCTTTCCAGCCGCAAGTTTACGGGGTTACATACAGCTGAGGGCAAGGGTCCAGATCATCTCAAGTTGAAAAACTTCAGAGCTGTGGGGCCCTTTAGGTTCGAAGATAGTCGCTCTGCTCGGGTTCGTTCGCCTCCCTTCGTAGGTTTTGAGGGTCCACTGTGTAACTATGAGCCTAACACCCAAAATACCCGGATCAACAACCAAGACTCGAAAATGTCTCGCCGCGTGCTCGCCAGCCAATCGCCGGCCTGAGTAAGGAGTGGCTTCAGGTTCTCGGGTGTAAGGTGTAAGGGTTTGGAACGTCAGGATTTGGCATCGGCCGGCCATAAATGATACTCCATGTTCTTCGACCACTGTGCTCCGATCCCTCTCGTCGAGTGAACCTTTACCATCACATCGAACGAGGGAGTCGACTGTACAAGAATGCCCTGTCTTCGCAGGGGGTCTGGGCTCGCTGTACAGAACGCCCCACTATTCACGAAATTCAAACGGCTGCCAGCAACTGCCCGAACTACACCAGCACGGAGCCCAACCTCCTCTGACTCATCTGCATAACGCCACGGCACATTCCCACTGGACCCTTGCCCTCGATCTGCCAGTGTGTCCAGCTGGCGATGGAATGGAAGTTGAAGTAGTACTTCGAAGGATTGGATGCAATGTCTTTCAGCCGGGAGCCCAACGTGAAACCAGCATTCTGCGCGCCGTCAACGAAGTTGCCCGTCATGGACATCAAAGCAGCACGGTTCTGGTAGTGCGCGCAAGGAGACCTGGTACCATGGCTCCTACTACGCAGATTCTAATTCGCAAACCCCAAAAATCAAAATGACAAAAGGGTACTACTGGGAGACCCTAGCGTCTTGTATGGGCTGCCATCAGCAATCATTCCAGGACCGTTGTCCCCGCAGAAGTTGATCACTGGAGGGCCTGCACCATTCTCACCATCTCCGTCGGAGGCCAGGTGAATGTGTGATGCAACGAGCTGAGTGCGACCACCGAGGACATTGGCCGTACACTGCATGCCACTACGACTGCAGAGCTTGCAATCCACGTAGGCCGTAGCTTCACTATCGGGATTGCTGGGGAAAGACTGGACCAGGGTGTTGAAGCTGAGCTCGCTGAACATGTGATAGCACTCGTCGTCGGCCGAGGCCATATCTACAGGTTCGGGCTTCTCTGGCATGGACCCCTTCGGCACGCACTGCGAGTACCAGGAGTTCATCTGAGAACAGCTGAAGCCGGAGTCGCAGCACGTCGGGCCGGACCAGCCGGTGCCGCCGCATTGGACCCACGCTGTCGCGCAAGTCTCGGGTGCCTCAGACGCTTCAGCCGGCAAGGCGACCGCCAGCATCGACAGAAGCAACAGCCGGGCCATGTTCTGAGCGTCTGAGAACCGAGATCCTAAATACAAGACGGCAGTGCGGCCTTTGACTTGGAGCCATGCAACATGCGAACACCAACATCCTGCCAAGATGATTTGTCACTACCTCGCCCACTGCAAAGAAACAGCCTCCATCACTTCGAAGATGAGGCCGAGAACTTCTCACCATCCAGGGATCACCTGGCGCAGGGGGGATTCTCAACCCATATTCCTTCAAGGTATGCCTGATTGTAGCAAGCATCTATTGCAAACAAAAAATGCCTTGAGGTCAAGCCTTATTTGCAACGGTGCCCGCCTCAAGTCAGACTGATGTACCTACTCGGGCTCAATCGATCATCGGCTGACACCACAGTCGATGCAACACCATCAGCTTCTTGCGGGAAGGTCCTTCCTCGCCAAAGGCCGGTGGTGCTGCTGCTCTCCTGGGCTGAGGATGTGACAGATTCCCCTTCAAGCCGCTCAAAAACCACGAAAAAAGCTCCACAACACGACCAGAGCAGCCCGGCGTCATCCAGTGGAAAGTTGGGCACACTGCCGAAGGCCACGGGCGAGAAGGTTTCGTTCAAGTTGGGCACTCGGTTTGCGCCCCTCCGGAGAAGGGTCACTCTCCAAGAATGCTTCGGCAGTTCCTCCTCGTGGACCATCCTGAGATCATCTCGGCTGACGATTGCGCGCTTCGAGGGTTGGGGTCTTGGGACGTCAGGGTCGCTTCCAGGTGCTGCCTGGATCGAAGTCCCCCATCTTGCAGCCTTCTGGGCGGATTTTTGTGCGATGCACAGACGGGATCTTGCAAACGAACTCAGATGGATTTCGACAGCTACCCGTGTCTCGTCCGTTTCTATCGGCTCAAATTCCTCTGGGGTTGTGCGACTTTGCATCTACATCCCCCTGCTTTTCGCTTGCGACCCAGCATCGGGACGACCGGCGGGTTGAAGCCCCTGAGCGCCAGCTGATACTGCCCAGCCTCAAGCACCGCTCTCTCGCCGCAGCTCTGGCAGTGGCTGGCGAGAGCCTCCACGTCCATCACCACTTTGCCTCCCAAATTGCTGGATGTCTTTTCAAAGAGAGTCTGCCTTAGCGCGACACTCACCGCCACTGGAAAGCAACCAGCAAACAAACTCCAAAGAAAGTGCTCACGAAGGACCATAGGCCACTATAGTCACTCTATAATCTAGAATCGGGGCCCCAGGCCCCAGACGCCCCAGACCCTCTCTTTTCTTGGTGCTCCGGCTCCACTTGGGTGATCCTCAACTGGGACTCCTGAACTCGGACCCAGCAAGCTGCCGAAGGTCTTCAAGCCCCTCAGGAACTCAAACCTCCAAAGCCTCACGGGCAAAAAGCTGGAAAGACGTGAGCATCTTGGAATCAAAGCCCTGCCCCCTGCCTTGCACTACGAAGCACGCGACCTGGGTTCGGGGCAGCGACACGTAGCGGTCCGCCGCACAGGCTGCGAAGACCGAAGCACTGAGATCACCCTCCAGGGCTCTGGGTTTAGATTCTGAGGGCTTGGTCCCCTCCCCCATGATGCTTCCTCTTCGAGAGATTTCGATTTCACGCGAGGGCCGCAGGGCGTTCTCCGGGGGAGTTCCATGTTACGGGGTGTCCTAGTCATGGCCACAAAAACCTCAGAGCTGAACCCGAATATAGGCCACATTACACTATTGTACTCATCAAAAGGAACCCCCAAAGTAGTACAGGCCCCGAAGCCTAAGCCCCAAGGCCCAAGCGGAGACCCTGTGTCCTCCAAGGATGAGCAGAGGCTTCGTCGGCCGCTGTCGGTGGAGATGTCCCGATAAGGGGGGTCCTCGATCCTTGTTCCCAGGTTCGCTTCTAATCGAGGGGCCGTCAAACAAATTGGTCCGATTGGCTCTGGTGGGTTTGCACTTGGGTGGAGCGCCCCTCATATGAACTCCCCTTCCGTCTTCCTCGAAACCCTCCAAGGCCACAAAGCCCGTAAATCCGACTCTCAACGGCCAGGGATCATCAGCTCGAAGAACGGGCAGGGCACCCGGGCCGGGTCTTGGACGTCGCGCTGACGGCCGGGCTCCCAAGTCCTCTCCGAGCGGAAAGGATTGCCTGGGCTCACACTCTCTGCTTACAGATGGTTGCAACAGGCTTTATGATGCTATGCAAGGGTATCAGACTTCGATCATGATTTTGAAAGGGCTTCCATAAGGAGTTTTGCATGGGCTTCCAAGGCTTTCTTCGGAGTGTTTGCGTTTGGGGCTGGGAAGGCTTCGTGGTAGAGTTCGGGAAGATTGGCTCTGACTTTTTACAGTATTCAACTCCCCAAAACCCAAAAAAAGAAGGAGCAGCCCCAAACCCAAAAACGCCCAAGCCCCCGCACATCGACCCTACAAAGCCTAACAACATAACCAACAGTCACCTGTGCCGCAGGGGGAGCGGGTGCCCCCACAGAATCCCGATTGCTCCGTGCCTCCCAGAAAAAACCTTGAGACTCTGAGGCAACAGTAATAACAGTAATGTGGAGCCTAACGGGCTAAACTAGGCTGCGGGCTCATTCTCACGCTCCTATATTCAGCAGCACCAAACCTCTCCAGGTCACTGAGGGAAGAATCCAGAAGGGCTGGATGCAAGGGCGACGGGGCCGTGTCGAAACGGAAGCCCTGAGAGCGAGCCCCACACAGGTGTTTTAGACTCTCGGGCTTTGAGGATTTAAGCTCTGAACGCCTCAACTACGGCCTTGCTTGCTCTGTCGAAGGCTGCGTGTCCGCACGGTACGGCGCTAGGAACGTAGAATGTACTGATCGCGCCTGTGGTGGCTGGATCTCGAAGGACATGGGCAGGGTGATTTTCACCGGCACGGCGACCTGGCTGCTCTTCTCACCTACTACATATCCGTCCGTCTGTCTGCAATCTCGCAATCCGTCTTGTAGCGAGATCACCGAAATTAAGATTGACGACTGGGTTCACGATGACACCCTGCTGAAAAGCATAGTCAAACAGAGGCCACTCTTCGAAAAGCAAACCCTCGTGCGGTTCTGTAATGCCGCACCAGGAGATAGACCGTCGTCAGGACGTTGGTCTGAGCGGTCGTCGTGGTCACGGCGAGATCCTTGTTTCATCAGTCAGGGCAAGGGTGTAGGCCCGCCCCAAACCCAGAAAACCTGCGTCCTCCAAGTTTGGAAGCTTGCAAACTCTAGCCATTGACCTTGAAGCGCACCCGTCTCTGCTCCCAGCCGAATCACCGGCAAAGGCATGGCCGGAAGGTTCCTACCCTCAAACGCTGCAGCAGCCGCAATAGTCGTCCTGCACGGCTTTTGGGCTTCAGTCACTTGACGGCTTAGACCAAGGCAGCTCAAAGGCAAGCATCAAAGGCAAGCATCAGAGGAGCATCGAAAAACTTCACAGCCAGGCAACAACCGTAAGAGGCCGCAGGGCCTGCATCATGAGCGTCAGCTGGAGCAGCTCCACAAATACCGCAAATCAATCAAACAAGACACCGGAATCATCCACCAAGGCAACCGCCAAATGCCAGCCCAGGGCCGGATTCCTGAGCATCAGATGGGGGTAGGCTCCACCAAGGCAGCCACTGCAGAGCCGGCAACATGAGCACCAGCTGGGGTAGGCTCCACCAAGGCAGCTAGCCATTGAATGCCACCGCAAGACCGGCATCATGAGCATCAGCTGGGGTAGGCTCCACCATGGCAGCCATTGAATGCCACCGCAAGACCCGCATCATGAGCATCAGCTGGGGTAGGATCACCTAGACAGCCATTGAATGCCACCGCAAGACCGCATCATGAGCATCAGCTGGGGTAGGCTGCAAGACCCGCATCATGAGCATCAGCTGGGGTAGGCTCCACCATTGCAGCCATTGAATGCCACCGCAAGAGCGGCATCATGAGCATCAGCTGGGGTAGGCTCCACCTAGACAGCCATTGAATGCCACCGCAAGACCGCATCATGAGCATCAGCTTGGGTAGGCTCCACCAAGACAGCCATTGAAGGCTACCGCAAGACCGGCATCATGAGCATCAGCTGGGGTAGGCTCCACCTAGACAGCCATTGAATGCCACCGCAAGACCCGCATCATGAGCATCAGCTGGGGTAGGCTCCACCACCTAGACAGCCATTGAATGCCACCGCAAGATCGGCATCATGAGCATCAGCTGGGGTAGGCTCCACCTAGACAGCCATTGAATGGCACCGCAAGACCCGCATCATGAGCATCAGCAGGCTCCACCAAGGCAGCCATTGAAGGCCACCGCAATATCGGCATCATGAGCATCAGCTGGGGTAGGCTCCACCAAGGCATCCATTGAATGCCACCGCAAGACCCGCATCATGAGCATCAGCTGGGGTAGGCTCCACCAAGGCAGCCATTGAATGCCACCGCAAGACCCGCATCATGAGCATCAGCTGGGGTAGGCTCCACCAAGGCAGCCATTGAATGCCACCGCAAGACCCGCATCATGAGCATCAGCTGGGGTAGGCTCCACCTAGACAGCCATTGAATGCCACCGCAAGACCCGCATCATGAGCATCAGCTGGGGTAGGCTCCACCATGGCAGCCATTGAATGCCACCACAAGACCGGCATCACGAGCATCAGCTGGGGTAGGCTCCACCTAGACAGCCATTGAATGCCACCGCAAGACCGCATCATGAGCATCAGCTGGGGTAGGCTCCACCAAGGCAGCCATTGAAGGCCACCGCAAGACCCGCATCATGGCTGGGGTAGGCTCCACCAAGGCAGCCATTGAATACCACCGCAAGACCCGCATCATGAGCATCAGCTGGGGTAGGCTCCACCATGGCAGCCATTTAATGCCACCGCCAGACGGGCATCATGAGCATCAGCGCAGCAATTGAATGCCACTGCAGGACCGGCATCATGAGCATTTGCCACCGCAAGACCAGCATCATGAGCATCAGCTGGGGTAGGCTCCACCAAGGCAGCCATGGAATCCCACCGCAAGTCCCGCATCATGAGCATCAGCTGGGGTAGGCTCCACCTAGACAGCCATTGAATGGCACCGCAAGACCCGCATCATGAGCATCAGCTGGGGTAGGCTCCACCATGGCAGGCGGCCATTGAAGGCTACCGCAAGACCGGCATCATGAGCATCAGCTGGGGTAAGCTCCACCAAGGCAGCCAGCCTTTGAATGCCCCCGCAAGACAGGCATCAGCTGCGGTAGGCTCCACCATGGCAGCCATTGAATGCCACCGCAAGACCGGCATCATGAGCATCCGCTGGGGTAAGCTGCACCAAGGCAGCCAGCCTTTGAATGCCACCGCAAGACCGGCATCATGAGCATCAGCTGGGGTAGGCTCCACCATGGCAGCCATTGAATGCCACCGCAAGACCTGCATCATGAGCATCAGCTGGGGTAGGCTCCACCTAGACAGCCATTGAATGCCACCGCAAGACCGCATCATGAGCATCAGCTGGGGTAGGCTCCACGAAGGCAGCCATTGAAGGCTACCGCAAGATCGGCATCATGAGCATCAGCTGGGGTAGGCTCCACCAAGGCAGCCATTGAATGCCACCGCAAGTCCCGCATCATGAGCATCAGCTGGGGTAGGCTACACCAAGGCAGCCATTGAAGGCTACCGCAAGACCGGCATCATGAGCATCAGCTGGGGTAGGCTCCACCATGGCAGCCATTGAATCCCACCGCAAGACCGGCATCATGAGCATCAGCTGGGGTAGGCTCCACCTAGACAGCCATTGAATGCCACCGCAAGACCGCATCATGAGCATCAGCTGGGGTAGGCTGCAAGACCCGCATCATGAGCATCAGCTGGGGTAGGCTCCACCATTGCAGCCATTGAATGCCACCGCAAGAGCGGCATCATGAGCATCAGCTGGGGTAGGCTCCACCATTGCAGCCATTGAATGCCACCGCAAGACCGCATCATGAGCATCAGCTTGGGTAGGCTCCACCAAGGCAGCCATTGAATGCCACCGCAAGACCGGCATCATGAGCATCAGCTGGGGTAGGCTCCACCAAGGCATCCATTGAATGCCACCTGAATGCCACCGCAAGATCGGCATCATGAGCATCAGCTGGGGTAGGCTCCACCTAGACAGCCATTGAATGCCACCGCAAGACCCGCATCATGAGCATCAGCTGGGGTAGGCTCCTAGACAGCCATTGAATGGCACCGCAAGACCCGCATCATGAGCATCAGCTGGGGCAGGCTCCACCAAGGCAGCCATTGAAGGCCACCGCAAGATCGGCATCATGAGCATCAGCTGGGGTAGGCTCCACCAAGGCATCCATTGAATGCCACCGCAAGACCTGCATCATGAGCATCAGCTGGGGTAGGCTCCACCAAGGCAGCCATTGAATGCCACCGCATCAGCTGGGGTAGGCTCCACCAAGGCAGCCATTGAATGCCACCGCAAGACCCGCATCATGAGCATCAGCTGGGGTAGGCTCCACCTAGACAGCCATTGAATGCCACCGCAAGACCCGCATCATGAGCATCAGCTGGGGTAGGCTCCACCATGGCAGCCATTGAATGCACAAGACCGGCATCACAAGCATCAGCTGGGGTAGGCTCCACGAAGGCAGCCATTGAATGCCACGGCAAGACCCGCATCATGAGCATCAGCTGGGGAAGGCTCCACCGTGGCAGCCATTGAAGGCTACCGCAAGATCGGCATCATGAGCATCAGCTGGGGTAGGCTCCACCAAGGCAGCCATTGAATGCCACCGCAAGTCCCGCATCATGAGCATCAGCAGGGGTAGGCTACACCAAGGCAGCCATTGAAGGCTACCGCAAGACCGGCATCATGAGCATCAGCTGGGGTAGGCTCCACCTAGACAGCCGTTGAATCCCACCGCAAGACCGGCATCATGAGCATCAGCTGGGGTAGGCTCCACCTAGACAGCCATTGAATGCCACCGCAAGACCGCATCATGAGCACCAGCTGGGGTAGGCTCCACCAAGGCAGCCATGGAATCCCACCGCAAGTCCCGCATCATGAGCATCAGCTGGTGTAGGCTGCACCAAACAAGCCATTGAATGCCACCGCAAGACCCGCATCATGAGCATCAGCTGGGGTAGGCTGCACCATGGCAGGCGGCCATTGAAGGCTACCGCAAGACCGGCATCATGAGCATCAGCTGGGGTAGGCTCCACCAAGGCAGCCATTGAATGCCACCGCAAGACCTGCATCATGAGCATCAGCAGGGGTAGGCTCCACCTAGACAGCCGTTGAATGCCACCGCAAGACCGCATCATGAGCATCAGCTGGGGTAGGCTCCACCAAGGCAGCCATTGAAGGCTACCGCAAGACCGGCATCATGAGCATCAGCTGGGGTAGGCTCCACCAAGGCAGCCATTGAAGGCTCCACCATGGCAGCCATTGAATGCCACCGCAAGACCGGCATCAGCTGGGGTAGGCTCCACCTAGCCATTGAATGCCATCATGAGCATCAGCTTGTGTAGGCTACACCAAGGCAGCCATTGAAGGCTACCGCAAGACGGCAGTATGAGCATCAGCTGGGGCAGGCTCCACCTAGACAGCCATTGAATGCCACGCATCAGCAGGGGTAGGCTCCACCAAGGCAGCCATTGAAGGCTACCGCAAGATCGGCATCATGAGCATCAGCTGGGGTAGGCTCCACCAAGGCAGCCATTGAATGCCACGGCAAGATCCGCATCATGAGCATCAGCTGGGGAAGGCTCCACCGTGGCAGCCATTGAATGCCACCGCAAGACCTGCATCATGAGCATCAGCTGGGGTAGGCTCCACCTAGACAGCCGTTGAATGCCACCGCAAGACCGCATCATGAGCATCAGCTGGGGTAGGCTCCACGAAGGCAGCCATTGAAGGCTACCGCAAGACCGGCATCATGAGCATCAGCTGGGGTAGGCTCCACCAAGGCAGCCATTGAATGCCACCGCAAGTCCCGCATCATGAGCATCAGCTGGGGTAGGCTCCACCATGGCAGGCGGCCATTGAAGGCTACCGCAAGACCGGCATCATGAGCATCAGCTGGGGTTGGCCCCACCCAGGCAGGCGGCCATTGAAGGCTGCCGCAAGACCACCATCACGAGCATCAGCTGAGGTAGACTCCACCAAGGCAGCCATTGAATGCCACCGCAAGAGCGGCATCATGAGCATCAGCTGGGGTAGGCTCCACCTAGACAGCCATTGAATGGCACCGCAAGACCGCATCATGAGCATCAGCTTGGGTAGGCTCCACCAAGACAGCCATTGAAGGCTACCGCAAGACCGGCATCATGAGCATCAGCTGGGGTAGGCTCCACGAAGGCAGCCATTGAATGCCACGGCAAGACCCGCATCATGAGCATCAGCTGGGGTAGGCTCCACCGTGGCAGCCATTGAAGGCTACCGCAAGATCGGCATCATGAGCATCAGCTGGGGTAGGCTCCACCAAGGCAGCCATTGAATGCCACCGCAAGTCCCGCATCATGAGCATCAGCTGGGGTAGGCTACACCAAGGCAGCCATTGAAGGCTACCGCAAGACCGGCATCATGAGCATCAGCTGGGGTAGGCTCCACCTAGACAGCCGTTGAATCCCACCGCAAGACCGGCATCATGAGCATCAGCTGGGGTAGGCTCCACCTAGACAGCCATTGAATGCCACCGCAAGACCGCATCATGAGCACCAGCTGGGGTAGGCTCCACCAAGGCAGCCATGGAATCCCACCGCAAGTCCCGCATCATGAGCATCAGCTGGTGTAGGCTGCACCATGGCAGGCGGCCATTGAAGGCTACCGCAAGACCGGCATCATGAGCATCAGCTGGGGTAGCCATTGAATGCCACCGCAAGACCTGCATCATGAGCATCAGCAGGGGTAGGCTCCACCTAGACAGCCGTTGAATGCCACCGCAAGACCGCATCATGAGCATCAGCTGGGGTAGGCTCCACCAAGGCAGCCATTGAAGGCTACCGCAAGACCGGCATCATGAGCATCAGCTGGGGTAGGCTCCACCAAGGCAGCCATTGAAGGCTCCACCATGGCAGCCATTGAATGCCACCGCAAGACCGGCATCAGCTGGGGTAGGCTCCACCTAGCCATTGAATGCCATCATGAGCATCAGCTTGTGTAGGCTACACCAAGGCAGCCATTGAAGGCTACCGCAAGACCGGCAGTATGAGCATCAGCTGGGGCAGGCTCCACCTAGACAGCCATTGAATGCCACGCATCAGCAGGGGTAGGCTCCACCAAGGCAGCCATTGAAGGCTACCGCAAGATCGGCATCATGAGCATCAGCTGGGGTAGGCTCCACCAAGGCAGCCATTGAATGCCACGGCAAGATCCGCATCATGAGCATCAGCTGGGGAAGGCTCCACCGTGGCAGCCATTGAATGCCACCGCAAGACCTGCATCATGAGCATCAGCTGGGGTAGGCTCCACCTAGACAGCCGTTGAATGCCACCGCAAGACCGCATCATGAGCATCAGCTGGGGTAGGCTCCACGAAGGCAGCCATTGAAGGCTACCGCAAGACCGGCATCATGAGCATCAGCTGGGGTAGGCTCCACCAAGGCAGCCATTGAATGCCACCGCAAGTCCCGCATCATGAGCATCAGCTGGGGTAGGCTCCACCATGGCAGGCGGCCATTGAAGGCTACCGCAAGACCGGCATCATGAGCATCAGCTGGGGTTGGCCCCACCCAGGCAGGCGGCCATTGAAGGCTGCCGCAAGACCAGCATCACGAGCATCAGCTGAGGTAGACTCCACCAAGGCAGCCATTGAATGCCACCGCAAGAGCGGCATCATGAGCATCAGCTGGGGTAGGCTCCACCTAGACAGCCATTGAATGCCACCGCAAGACCGCATCATGAGCATCAGCTTGGGTAGGCTCCACCAAGGCAGCCATTGAAGGCTACCGCAAGACCGGCATCATGAGCATCAGCTGGGGTAGGCTCCACCAAGGCATCCATTGAATGCCACCGCAAGACCCGCATCATGAGCATCAGCTGGGGTAGGCTCCACCAAGGCAGCCATTGAATGCCACCGCAAGACCCGCATCATGAGCATCAGCTGGGGTAGGCTCCACCAAGGCAGCCATTGAATGCCACCGCAAGACCCGCATCATGAGCATCAGCTGGGGTAGGCTCCACCTAGACAGCCATTGAATGGCACCGCAAGACCCGCATCATGAGCATCAGCTGGGGTAGGCTCCACCATGGCAGCCATTGAATGCCACCACAAGACCGGCATCACGAGCATCAGCTGGGGTAGGCTCCACCTAGACAGCCATTGAATGCCACCGCAAGCGCATCATGAGCATCAGCTGGGGTAGGCTCCACGAAGGCAGCCATTGAATGCCACCGCAAGTCCCGCATCATGAGCATCAGCTGGGGTAGGCTCCACGAAGGCAGCCATTGAATGCCACCGCAAGTCCCGCATCATGAGCATCAGCTGGGGTAGGCTACACCAAGGCAGCCATTGAAGGCTACCGCAAGACCGGCATCATGAGCATCAGCTGAGGTAGGCTCCACCTAGACAGCCGTTGAATGCCACCGCAAGACCGCATCATGAGCACCAGCTGGGGTAGGCTCCACCAAGGCAGCCATTGAATGCCAACGCAAGTCCCGCATCATGAGCATCAGCTGGTGTAGGCTCCACCAAGCAAGCCATTGAATGCCACCGCAAGACCCGCATCATGAGCATCAGCTGGGGTACGCTGCACCATGGCAGGCGGCCATTGAAGGCTACCGCAAGACCGGCATCATGAGCATCAGCTGGGGTAGGCTCCACCAAGGCAGCCATTGAATGCCACCGCAAGACCTGCATCATGAGCATCAGCAGGAGTAGGCTCCACCTAGACAGCCGTTGAATGCCACCGCAAGACCGCATCATGAGCATCAGCTGGGGAAGGCTCCACCAAGGCAGCCATTGAAGGCTACCGCAAGACCGGCATCATGAGCATCAGCTGGGGTAGGCTCCACCAAGGCAGCCATTGAATGCCACCGCAAGACCTGCATCATGAGCATCAGCTGGGGTAGGCTCCACCATGGCAGCCATTGAATGCCACCGCAAGACCTGCATCATGAGCATCAGCTGGGGTAGGCTCCACCATGGCAGCCATTGAATGCCACCGCAAGACCGGCATCATGAGCATCAGCTGGGGTAGGCTCCACCTAGCCATTGAATGCCATCATGAGCATCAGCTTGGGTAGGCTACACCAAGGCAGCCATTGAAGGCTACCGCAAGACCGGCATCATGAGCATCAGCTGGGGTAGGCTCCACCTAGACAGCCATTGAATGCCACGCATCAGCAGGGGTAGGCTCCACCAAGGCAGCCATTGAAGGCTACCGCAAGATCGGCATCATGAGCATCAGCTGGGGTAGGCTCCACCAAGGCAGCCATTGAATGCCACGGCAAGACCCGCATCATGAGCATCAGCTGGGGAAGGCTCCACCGTGGCAGCCATTGAATGCCACCGCAAGACCTGCATCATGAGCATCAGCTGGGGTAGGCTCCACCTAGACAGCCGTTGAATGCCACCGCAAGACCGCATCATGAGCATCAGCTGGGGTAGGCTCCACGAAGGCAGCCATTGAAGGCTACCGCAAGACCGGCATCATGAGCATCAGCTGGGGTAGGCTCCACCAAGGCAGCCATTGAATGCCACCGCAAGTCCCGCATCATGAGCATCAGCTGGGGTAGGCTCCACCATGGCAGGCGGCCATTGAAGGCTACCGCAAGACCGGCATCATGAGCATCAGCTGGGGTTGGCCCCACCCAGGCAGGCGGCCATTGAAGGCTGCCGCAAGACCAGCATCACGAGCATCAGCTGAGGTAGGCTCCACCAAGGCAGCCATTGAATGCCACCGCAAGACCGGCATCATGAGCATCAGCTGGGGTAGGCTCCACCATGGCAGGCGGCCATTGAAGGCTACCGCAAGACCGGCATCACGAGCATCAGCTGGGGTAAGCTCCACCAAAGGCAGCCAGCCTTTGAATGCCCCCGCAAGACCCGCAAGACCGGCATCATGAGCATCAGCTGCGGTAGGCTCCACCATGGCAGCCATTGAATGCCACCGCAAGACCGGCATCATGAGCATCAGCTGGGGTCAGCTCCACCAAGGCAGCCAGCCTTTGAATGCCACCGCAAGACCCGCAAGACCGGCATCATGAGCATCAGCTGGGGTAAGCTCCACCAAGGCAGCCAGCCTTTGAATGCCACCGCAAGACCTGCATCATGAGCATCAGCTGGGGTAGGCTCCACCTAGACAGCCGTTGAATGCCACGCCAAGACCCGCATCATGAGCATCAGCTGGGGTAGGCTCCACCAAAGCAGCCATTGAAGGCTACCGCAAGACCGGCATCATGAGCATCAGCTGGGGCAGGCTCCACCAAGGCAGCCATTGAATGCCACCGCAAGTCCCGCATCATGAGCATCAGCTGGGGTAGGCTCCACCATGGCAGGCGGCCATTGAAGGCTACCGCAAGACCGGCATCATGAGCATCAGCTGGGGTAAGCTCCACCAAGGCAGCCATTGAATGCCACGGCAAGACCCGCATCATGAGCATCAGCTGGGGAAGGCTCCACCGTGGCAGCCATTGAATGCCACCGCAAGACCGGCATCATGAGCATCAGCTGAGGTCGGCTCCACCAAGGCAGCCATTGAATGCCACCGCAAGACCGGCATCATGAGCATCAGCTGAGGTCGGCTCCACCAAGGCAGCCATTGAATGCCACCGCAGGACCGGCATCCAGAGCATTTGTCACCGCAAGATCGGCATCATGAGCATCAGCTAGGGCAGGTCAAAAATCCAAATTCTTCGGGTCCTGAAGTCGAGTGAGCCGGAGCCCAGGCTCAAAGCCCAGGACGAAGCGCGCGGCCAGGCGAAGGCCTGTCCAGGTTGGCTGGGGGTTGGGTTGCGGGTTTAGGAACCAAGGTCCAGGCACTTTCCGGTTTAGGCTTCGCGGATTAGACTTCAGGGACATGCCACTCCGCAAGTCTTAAGGAAAGTGCAGCCGCTCCAATAACCCTTGTCTTCTCAAGAGGCCTCGATGCGCGGAACGGCCGACTGTGTAACGACCACCAGAGAGAAGTTGTAGATGCCTGCCTCAGTTCTTGAGGCCACAAGGCGACACTCAGGAGTTAGACCACCAAAACCACACCGAAAAGCCTCGCCAAGACTCAGAGACATGAAATTGGACCGCGTGCAATCTGATGCCTGTGCTCCGAGACTTATGCGCAACCGGAAGCACCTTCACCCATAAATCGGGCTCAGAATCACTGCTTCTTGGTACCGAGCAGCCCGAAGCGGGATGAGGTCGTCGATAGTGATCACAACCTGAGGGGTGGAGCCTAGTGCACATCCGGGGTTTTCTTGAGGCCTCAGCACCTGTTGTTGAAAGCGCATGCTGTGGATCCCAGTATGCCTGAAACATGAAATCCTCGACAAAAATCCAAACCTTCAATGAGCTTGAACCCCGGTTGGAACCTCCGGCCTCACACACCCAGTTGGCAACTCGAAATCAGTCGTCCCGAAGCCTAGGCCCTTAAACCCCCAACAAGCCGTCACCTCCGTCTGCCGCATCTGCCGTGATGAGCTCGAAGAATCGAAGCACTGGGCTCCTGCCCCCAAAGGCAAAGCAAATGCTGCACGGTGCCAGGCCTCTGCCTCACTCCCCTCTCTCAGTCTCCGAGCTCCAGGGGGAAGGCTCCCGGTAAGAAATGGGCGCGGGGGCAGCGAGCATCGAAGCACCACCCAGTCGATCTCCACAGAGACCCTCAGGGAGGCGTTGACCTGGCAGACAACTGCAAGACTGAGACGACACGCTGAGGACTCTAATACATTGCAAAAAACAACATCGAATCCAAACACAGCAGCGAAGAGCAGACGAACGAACATTCACGAGATAAGCCTGCAACTCGACTCTTCAGACCCTGAAGCGCTTTCGGCAAGCGAGCTACCAGCCGTGAGGGCACTGTCGGCAAAGAGAAGCTCAGCGCTGCCACCATGGATGTGGGGAGCCTTGCAAGTTCAAAATTGTTTTCAAAGGTACCAGATCTGTCTCTGCCTTTTTCAAGCCATCTTGTCTTGAGCTTGAAGTCGAAGCCGTGGAGCCACAGGCTTGGACGTGACAGTTTCTTGACTCTTGCCAACCATGCTAATGGACTAGTCTAGTCCGGTCTGGTCTTAGTCTTGTCTGGTCTAGGCATTCAGCATAGGATAGTATAGCATGGTTTTGCCTGGCATGGCATGGCATCGTGTAGCATCTTATGATGCATCCTGCGAATTAGATCATTTTCGATGCGAGTTAACCTTGCAGCATAAACACACCCTCAACTCCCCTGAACCCTAAACCCTAAACCCCTACAGTATAAAACTAAACTCTTAAATATGGACCCTCCCGCGAAGCACCTCCAAGTCCGCCGCGACTCGGGAGGCTGGGCCGAAAGGAGCACCTGCACAGGATACGCCGAAGTTGACGACTCCAAGTTTCAGGGGTTTAGGGTTTCGGGGTTTAAGGGTTTAGGGGGTTTAGAGGTTTAGGGTTTAGGATTTGGGATTTAGGGTTTAGGATTAGGGCTTCATACAGAAAGGCTCCTCAACAACATGCAAACGTTTCCTTTTTCGGTTGTAGCCTTGGGGGCTGCGTCGTGCTTCACTGAGAAGAATAGTAAACAGTCTGCTCCGTTGGACCACCTAAACCCTAAACCCTAAACCCTAAACCATTGCAAGACCTGGTCCCGAGCCTGGGCCATGGCGGTGCCGCCCGTTGCCCCCTGGCGCCGGGCAGTGCCCAAGACGGGCAAAGCCAAGCGAGGCTCCAAGTTGAAGTCCAGGCTCTCGTACCTGCAGGCTACTTTCTTCGAAAAGTGGGACGCAAGGGGTCAAGGGAACATACTTGGCTGCAGGGATACTATAATTCAATCGATTTCGGATTTGAGGGAGAAAGCAATGTCTTGCTCCAGAGTCAAGACGACGTCTAGTTGAACCCCAAATCCACACACCGGCATTGGAACCACGGTAGCTCCCGCGCGTGGTTTTCGTTTGAGGGCCCTGTCATACGAGCAAGGCAAGCGACTAGCCTAAGAGGCACTAAAAACGGAACCCTGTTATACAGCAGGCAACTATTGCTCTCGCACTTAGCCCGGGTGCCTGTTCGGATCGACCAGCGTGTCTGGCGTGCCGACCGCGCCGTAAGCCTCCAAGAACCAGAAGTCGTGGATCGCGACGCTGACCTGGTTTCGGATTTCGTCGTTTCGGGCTTCGGTTTGAAGAAGTAGGTTTATTCAGGGATTGGGGCAAGGGCACAGTAAGCATTCAGCTTCAAAGCCCTGAGTAGACCCTGAAAGCAGCCACGAGGGCGTAGCGGCTTCGACTTGAATTCCGCTCCCTAGGTCCGACTGCAATCCCGAAACCACCCAAGCTTTCGAACGGATGGTCTCAGGTCTCAGGATTTCGGGTCTACGGCTAGGCACCCCCGAAACACTACTTTTAAGTCCCCAGACCTCATGATCTGCTCCCGAGCTGCTGGAGGCTTCACTGCCACCTGGATCCCAAAGGACCTGGCCGTGGCGAAGCATGGCGGTGGCTAGGAGAATCTTTTGAACGCTTCCGTAAACAGTGTTCTGAACTTGACCAAGTAAGATCCGCTTATGGGGTTTCTATCATGGCAACCTCCGGGTCTTGGGTGGTTGGCTTTGGGATTTGGCTGAGGGCAGAGGCTTGGGCTTCAGGGCCGGACCCGAGCAAGAGCTTTCAAGGCCATTTTGAAGTGAACCCAGAGGTCCCAAAAGCATCAGACGAGAGACCACATCGCGCCAGATTCTCAGACCTTCACATCCCGAAGTTTTGTACCCTTATACTAATCATCACACCGATTCTCGAGAGGGCAGCGCCTTCCCTCGATGCCCGGGTTGATGCTGCCGGAGATAAGCAAGCTCAGCATGTTCTGCGAAGCCGTGCAACTGGCCACTGTCGTGAAAGGCCCCAGCTGCACACTCAAGTCGCAGTTGTCCTCGGGCTTTTGCCAAGTGTCGACACTGCTGCGTAAGTTGCTTGATCTCCGCATGTGAGATCGGGATCTATGCCGAACTGCTGACTTGGAAAGCCGGATGCAAAAGCCCTCTGCAAGGCACCGTGTACGAGGGTTCATGACTCAGAGCTATATGCATTGAAATGTTGCAACTCCAGCACCTACGGCTTTGCCGGTTTATAGCCCCAGCTGAGACCTGTGACCCTACTTATATAACTACCCTTGAACCTTCAGCCGAAACAAGCCTTCACTTCGCAAACGCTGCGTAACCGAAACGTGCGAAATCCAAACGAAGGCCCTTCATTTTACAAACCCCTAGCACTACACCTGCAAACTCCACATGAAGCTCACAGTGCTCACGGTTTGGGTTCGGCCCTACCCCCTACACAGTGAAGGCTCAACCCTACCCTCAACCGCTGCCAGGGGCTTTTCCTTGGGGTCTCGAGGCAAGCATCCGGGAACTGCCATCCACGCGGAGCCAAGAGCCGCAGCCTGCTTCTGCTGTGCCTCGGAATCTGCGCTTCGTTTCGGGTAGAAGTCTTCTCGCCTTGAGCCGGGGCTGGCCTAAGGAAAAGGTGCCTCCCACTGTCATTGCCCCGCTGCTTCCTTTCTGAGGGTTCCGGGAAGAAGTTCAAGCCCCACCTAAAGACACTAATCAAGCTCACTCCGCGAAAGGAAAGCAGCTGAAGGCGGTCTCGGAACCTTCCTGTCGGCCACAAAACTCTGGAGAAATCTTCATTCAAACCAAAGCTTCAAGGCTTGAAAGTTAGGTTCAAGGCCACCCCTCGTAGAATGAGGAGCCCCCAAATGCAGAGATGGCACAGGGCAACGGCGAAGGGCAGCGAGAAGCTGACCGACACGGTCCGCTCCTGCAGTCCCTGACCTCGGCCGAGGGGATAGCAACCATCACCATTCGGGCTCAGGGTTTAGGCTTTATAGGGTATAGGGCTTAGGGGTTGGGATGTAGGCTTTAGGGTTAGGGTTTGAGGCTTGCTGTTTAGGTAACCATCACCACCATGATCATCAAAAGCAGACAAGAAAAGGAGGCCCTTTGTCCCCGACCCTGCCCTACTCCTCGAAGCACGGAATGTGAAGCCCGTCGAGCCTGAACCCTCGCCGCTAAGCCTGAATCTGGAAAAGCTCACCAGCTCTGAACTCCCAGCGCTACACCCCCAAACTCCGAACCCTCAACTACCCCAACCCTCCAAACCATCCTAGACCCCACCCATGAACCCCTAAGCCCGAAGAGCCCCGAAGCGCCCCGAGCTTTGGGGGAAGAGCCGCCCACGCCACCCACCAACAACTCGCTCTCGAGCTCCACGCTTGCCCGGGCGAAGCTTCGGAAGATCCTCGTGGGAGGCTCGGAGGCTCTGGAGGTTTTTTTGGTACCTTTCCTTTTTTTTGAGGGCTCTTTTCCGACTGCCGAACAGCTGAAATTCCTTACCAGGATGAGCCAGGTTTTTGGGGCCTTTCAGGGTTCAGGGTTCAGGGTTTGCAGGTTTTTGGTTTTTTGTTGGGCCCTTTTCCATCGGCCGAGCTTGCAGGGGTTTAGAGCATAGGGTTCCTGGGCTCGGGCTGCGGATGGCTTTCTTCTCAAACGTCGGAGCTCAGAAGCCACAACTGTTTAGAGTTTAGGCAGTTTAGGGTTCAGTCTGGACTTTGGTGGTTCCGGCCTTAGTTCAGAAGGTTGCAATGCAGGTTGTAGAAACGAATTTGAAAGCTATAGTCCGATCTGCCGCCGAGCATCCTGTAGCCGCGAATCTGTCCATAGTGTTTCACAGACCCTTCCGCCGTCAGCGTCTCAAATATCCACACGTTCAGTTCGAGTTCTGCGGGATCCGGCATCCTGTCCGCTGTTGGATGGCGGACGCCGAACTCGAAGTAGTAGCTTCTTCTGCTCAGCAACTCACAGCACAGCGCCACTTCAAGGCTCCGAGTGCTGGCTTGCACGGCCTGCAGAGCCTGCACGTGGAGGGGGGACGGGGACGGAGGGATCGCCACCCGGTGCAGAACATCCGCAATCACCATAACTCACTGAAAGGCCTTGCGCAGCTTAGGAACCCCGGCCGCTTGAATCTCACAAAGGACAGCCGCTGGCGATAAGGACAAGAACAGGACTCCAGAGGCAGTGACAAGGCTGACAAGGATACTACAGTGATCAAGGCAACAGACATACTCACGGTGATAGCAGAAACAATCACAAGCGGTGAACAGCCGTTTTGACTCCCGGACCTGCGCGTCCCCGGCGTGGGGGAGGTTGCCCCAGGAAAAGCGCTCGAGGGCCCCGGAGAGGTCGAAGGATCCCAGCTCGGTACCCGGAGGACGCAGGCGAAGGCGACCGCCGGCCTCCGAAAGCGGCAGCTTGGGCACAGGAGCTGGGACCAGTGATGGGGCTTGGGGCTTGGGGCTTGGCGTCTAAAGGGTGTCGGAGTTAGGGCTTCGGCTGAGGATTTCGAACACGAAACCGTGAAGCCGAAACCCGAAGTGCTTTGATTCTAAATCACGACGAGGATGACGCAACCGTATTCTCGGCTACTCTGAGGGCGACAATGATCATCACCGTGAGGTCATCCTCCCAATGAACATCACCATCGTAGCAACCCATCCTCATCGTCTTCATCAAACTGCAGAAGAGCCATGCGCAAGGAATTGATGTACTTGAGCATCCGCACGGTGTGCCAGGCGTTTCCCAAAGGCATGGCGCTACAGTTAAGCAAACCTCCTTTCCCCACCTGCCAAGAGGGACTCGACCTCTCGATTAACATCTCCAAAACTCCACAGTAGACTCGAAAGTCCAATGCCTGCAAAGGAGACAGCATCCACCACTCGATGGACAGCGTTGCCGGCTCGTCCGGCTGAAGGGTGGAAGGCCGGAAGGAGCTCACCTGAAGGTTTAACTTGTCCAAGGCTACAGGTTGAATCGGAGCTCAGAGGGTTATGTCAGGGGGTTCAGGGTTAAAGTGGTGTACGGCAGGGGTAGGTTTATGCGGCCTAAGGCTCGAACGCTCTGGCCAAGGGTGCACGTCCTTTGCTCGTAGTTCTGTTGCTACGGAACTCGATTCGAGTCACAATGAGGAAGTGATGCATTATGATACCCCAAACCCTAAACTCCAACCCCAACCCTGGATAAACCCTAAGTCTCTACACCGTTTCAACGAGAGCCCGGCCTCCATCCAGTGCCAGACAGAATAGCCATCTGCCGTAGCCACAGCCATCTCCTAAGTTGCACTTCGGATCTCCTTCGAGGTCTTTTAGGTTGGGGTGTCGGGCTTGAATTTCTCGACAGTTTTGGGGGATTCTAGAGATGCTGGGAATTTCGGTGTTTACGGCTTAGGGATTTAGGGCTATACACCGCATCGAAGCCACAGTTCAAACGCCCGTCAATCTCGGACTTCAGAGTCTTCAAGGTCGAAGATACTCGCTGTTGGGATCGCCCCCCTTCTTCTTTCGCCACGGATGCTTGGTTCTACGCAGGGTTTGGGCTGAACATATGAATGAGCTCGACACCCAGAATACTCAGAACAACAACCAAGACTCGAAAACGTCTCGCCACGTGCTCACCAGCCATTTGCCAGCCTGGCTTCGGGTTGTCGGGTGTTTGGTTTAGAATGTCAGGACTTGCCATAGCCGATCCATGAATGACGCTCGATATTCCTCAATTACCGCGCTCCGATCTTTTGCGTCGAGTGGATCTTTACCATCACATCGAACGAGGAAGTCGACTGTACGTACAAACATGCCCCGTCTTCGCGGGGTCACGTCGGGGGGCCAATGCGCAGAACGCCCACTATTCACGACATTCCATCTGCTCCAGCACCTGCACGAAGAATGCGAGGCCGGGATCCTTGCCCTCGATCTGCCAGTGTGTCCAGCTGGCAATGGAATGGAAGTTGAGGTGATACCTTGAAGGACTGGATGCAATGACTTTCAGCCGGGAGCCCAACGTGAAAACAGCCTTCTGCGCGCCATGAACGAAGTTGCCCGTCATTGGCAACACGGTTCTTGTAGTGTGCAAGGCCAAGCCGAACCCCCTGAAAAGTGTGCTTTGTACCTCTATTCGGCTTTGGTACGGAGACCCAGAATCACGACAAGGGCAAAAGGGTACGACTGGGAGACACCGCGTCTTGTACAAGCTGCCAGAATCATTGTCCCTGCAGAAATTGATCCCCAAAGGGCCTGCACCATTCTTACCATCCCCTGGTCCAGCCTTTCCACCGCAGTCCTGACAGTGAAGTCGGCGGCTGCCAAATCTGCAGCCGTTTAGCTGAACATCCGTATCCTGGAGGTCCATGGCACGGCAATCCGACTGCCCGGGTTTAGCTGGGGAGCTTGCAACTTGTCCGCTCGGGCAGGCGCGCGCCTCCATCACGTCCGGCCACGGGAATCCTCCCGCGGTGGGACGTGCTCGAGGTGCGCGCCTGTCCGAGCAGAGAAGTTGCAGGAAGCTCCTACACGAAGGGCCCAGCTCGGCCACAGCTTCCAAAGCGCACGAGTCACTTGTAAACGGTTTGGCCTTGTTGAATGCACTGTGCGTGCGGGGAATATGGGAATGAAGGCAGCAAGCGGTGCATGGAGAGAATTCTCGTCGGAGCAACAGTAGCTGCGACACTGATTCTCTCCGTTCGTTTGCTGCCTTCGTGCTACCAGCACTAGTCACTAATCACATTCAGCGCCGTGCATCCGCATGACCAAACCTTGTGGCCGAGGCGGGCAACTCGTGTAATCTCAGGTAGCTCGCGACGGCACTCGCGCCTTCGTCTTCTCCACCACCGCCTGGCCTCGAGTGCAAAGTGCCTATGCTAGCACTCGGGGCCAAGTCATAGTATCTCTGGCCCTCTGCCGTTCGCTCGGCTTGCTTCCCCTTTTGGGTCAACGTTCCTCCGCTGGGCCTCCGCCTCAGACTCAGAAGGCCCTGTGAAAGCAGAACTCCGGCGGAGTCGGAAGCGAATCCTGCTCCTCACGTCGGACTCGACTTGGCTCACGTCTGCATGCGCAGACACTGTTCAAAACACTCTGCTACGACAGAATGCAAGGATATGCTGATATGCTTATCTGCGTGGGACCTGGAATGGACCCCTTGGTCACGCACTGTGAGTACCCGGAGTTCATCTGGGAACTGCTGAAGCCGAAGTCGCAGCACGTCGGGCCTGCCCAGCCGGTACGCTGTCGCACGAGTCTCGGGTGCCTCAGACGCTCCAGCCGGTCCGGCAGCACGGGTTCAGCTGTCAGAGGCCGTCGGTGCAGTGTGCGAGAGTTATGCGCTCACGACTTCGAGCCGTGAGCGCGTAACTCTCGCACACTCCGTACCACATCCGGAGCACACTAAATCGTAGAAAGCACCCGTGGCAATGCAACAGTCGGACTGTAGGGGCTCACATCGGGTAAGCAACAGTTCCCCATGCTCGCGTCTTCGTAAGCACGGTGCGCAAGTGACACAACAGTCTTCCAACGGCAAGCTTACCGCCAGCATCGACACAAGCAACAGCTAGTCGAGATCCTAATGGCCCGAACGGCAAGAGGGCAGTGCGGCCTGTCTTTGACTTCGAGCCATCGGCATATTGCCAATGATTAGTCACCAGCTCCCGCACAACGCTGCAGACTGTGCCCTTAAGCCCCAGCCTCTAAACACCAAGCGGCAACAAACAAAGCTTACCCACAGGAACAAATTTCTAAATCCCAAACCCCGCCACTCCAACGCACCGAACCTTCAAAAGCCAGGTAAAGGCATGCAAACCAACACGACCTTCAGGGTCCAGAAAAGCTGTCAACCTTGACCCCGAAACCCAAACCCAACCCCCCCGCCCCCCCGAGCCTGGGCGGCGATCAGCGGCGTTGCCTCGAGCAGAATCCGCAGAGGCGTCCCGGCCGCGATGCCTCCCAAGCTTAGCCTCGGCTAGGACGCAAGTAGGGACTCCAGAGATTTTTCGGGCTTTGAAGAGCTCTAGAGAAAGGGGGTTTAGAAGGGTTTCTACAAGGGTTCACTGAGATGCAAGGTTCCCTGACAGACTCTCGCCAGGCCCTGGGCCTTCCATCGGAGAGCGAAAATCCGAAACCTTAAAGAACTCGACCCTAAGAAAGCCATAATAACAATATTTTTGATTGTTGTTTGAAATTCAAGGAAAAGTCGAGACTCCAGACCCATCAACCACAGTGGTTGGAATACCGTGCAACACCACGCACATGTACCCGTACCCCCAAACCCGACCTCCTATCCCATGAAGCCCAAACCATGAATCGCCCAGGAGCTTCATCCCCTGCCGGTGGGCGAAGCCTCTATCCTCGGGCAGGAGGCCCTCTGCCGCATCGGCGCAGGGCTGCGTCTCCTTCGGAGCGTCGGAGCTCGAGAAAACTGGTTCAAGGGCGTGTTGCCTTTTGTGTGCTCGGTGGCTTCAGGGAGGGTGCTTTGGGGCTCCATAACTTTGAGTTTACGGTTCCTTGTCCAGGTTTGGGGTTCTCACCAACCGTGGAAAAGTCTCGAAGTGGCCGTGCATGTAGTTGTTCAGGGATCACTTTCTGATTACGTAGGATGCTGACAAACGGCCACGACTGCTGCCGGCACTGCTGCTCCCAACGCCGCCACCACCACCACCACCACCACCACCACCACCACCACCACCACCTTCCACTACCGCCATGCCGGCACCACCTAGAATAAGAAAAGCCGGCCACAGCCCTGAGCTTCAAAACCTGGTCATAAGGCAAGACTCGTAGACGTGCGGAAAGCAGGGCTCGGTGGAGGGCTCGGGAACCTCACCTGGGCCCGGGGGGTCTAAGTCGTGTCGCGAAAGGCTTAGGGCCGTAGAGTTTGGGGGTAGGGTGTAGGGTTGCAGGGTCGTGCAGGGCTTTTGGATTTGCAGTTTTGAGCTTGGGCTTAAGAATAATTTTAGTTATAATTGCCGGCAGGATGATGAAGTTCAGCACAGCACTGCTTAATGCGTAACACAGTCATGATGATTATGGTACGGACGGGGAAAAGCATCCCAACAAAGAGTGGCTTCCACACCACCATCCACCACCCGCTGCTCTGAATTGGGGTTGCCCGGTAAATCTGCATCCTGCACAAACTTCAATATTCCGTTTCGCTGATCGGGACCTTCACGGGGACGCATTGTAATACAGCGCGGGCCCTGTCCACCGCAAAATTAGCGCATTTCACCCTGCACGTCCCCTTCTTGCGAGTCGCAGGGAGCCGGTATCGGCGCCCCGGAGGACACCCCGGCGCCCTGGACGTAGCAGGAGAACGGATGCAGCAGAATTCCCGGAGGCGCGCGGATCCAGACCTGAACTGCCGTTCGGGGGAAGCTTTGCAAACTCCAAGTGTGGGTATTCGTAGTCGTGTGTCGTCATGTAACTACCAGATATTACTTACTACGACGTTACTTCGATCATCGCACACATTGTCCCTAAACGAAGATGACCGAGATTTGTCCTAGGTCTGTTTGCCCGATCTAAGACTCAACTAGAGCCTCCACCCCCGAAGCCGAACTCCCTTCAGCCTGGCGCCCGAGCCCACGCACCTTAGACTCTCCAAGCCCCCAAAGCCTAAACTTCAAAAATCCCTGAACTAGGCCATACTCCGAAAGTTGGGATGGGTTCATCACCCCGGCGTTCTCAAGAAGATCCAGGCCTTGCAAACTTTGTCTCATAGTTGCTATCATAGCCCATCCATCCGAACTCAGAGAGTGCAGTTCTCACTCGACTTCGCAGCTTCCAGTATCTAATACTTCCCCCGAGACTGCCTGTAGGCCTGTAGACTATACTATGACGAAGCTCACAACCCCAACACCCCGATAGTACGACACTTCAAAAGGGGATCGTTTAGGAGGTGATTTGGCCCCCAAGGCTTCCGGGTTATAATAGTAATAATAGTACGTATATAATAATAGTAATAATAGCAATAATAGTAATCATCGTAATAATAGTAATAATAGTAATAATAGGGAAGGACCCTTCTGCCTCGTCTCCAGGAGCAATCTCCGGGGCAACGAACTCCACGGACACCTCCGGGCGGGCTTAAGTGTAGCACCCTGAAAGTATCCCTAATAGTAGCCCCTAAAGACCCCGTTCAAAGGGAGCCCTATACTATAACTTCGAGGGCGGCTGGGGTTCAGGACTTTTAACATACTTGTAGTAGTGTTCCGGGTTTAAGGATTAGGTTCCGGGTTTCTGAAACAAACGCCTGGTGTGACGCTTCTCTGAAACAAACACGGGCTTTAGTCAAGAGGCCATAGGGCCACTGCGACCTGATTGTGAGCAACATCCGAAGCCAAGTTGCAAACCGCTCCTCCAACGAACCCTAGCATAAACATCCTGCTTCCTTCCGATTGACATCAATGCCAATGCCCACGATCACAAGGTTTGCTTTTAGTGTTGTAGCAGACTCCAATCATTGTCGCCCGTTGTCAGTTTGCTGCAGCTGTGGTTCTTGCTCTTCCCTTTCCCCCCTTGAGAAGCCCTAAGCCCGAGCCTGGCTCCGTGCACCCTGCGCTGGGTTCTGGCAGGTCACCGCCAGCTCCGCCAGCCACCCGCGCCAGCGCCACTGCGCCACGGAGAGGGAGCCTACCACGAAGCCCGGGAGAGAGGCCAAAGCGCCGAAGCTGCTGGCCTGCGTCTCCTGGCTCAGCTCTCTTCAAACCACGGCCCTAGATCCAGATGCGTCCAAGCCCGGAAGCCCCCTCCTGCGAAGCTTGCGTCTGGGTGCCGGCGAAGAGCTGGACCGTCCAGCTCCGCCGGAAGAACGGAAGCTCCTTGACACGGTTCTTGTTTGAAAAAACGCGCTTCTAAGAATGCTAAACCATACCTGATTGGTTGTCTCTCTCGCCAACTCTTTGTTTATGGCCAAACGCCTGGGCATCAGCCAACACACGGAGGTGGTACGGGCGGCTGGCGGACCACGGCGAGGAGAGGCTCCAAAGCACCAGCCGGAAGCTCCTCCGGCTGTCGGGGGCAAGCTAAGAGGGTGGATGTTTATGGATTACAGCTGATTACATAGGGTTTAGATTTAGATGGTTTCGACGGTTTAGATGGTTTGCCGTCAAGGCTCCTCCACCCGGTGGGAGCGCCCTCTGTCTGGCAGCTGGTGCCTTGAGGCAGCATGTGGGTGGCAAGTGCCTGAGGGCTCTCGCAAAGCGCACTCACGTAGGGCGGAGGGTACAGCACCAGCGCACCCGCCCTTACCTTGGTCGCTCCGGAGCGTGCTTTTGAAAACAGGGTGCGTTTAGAAGCTCGGTGTTCACTACTACCTTCTCTCGAAGACCAAACAAGCGCGTTTAAAATCTCTACCACGTCACCGCCACTGCGAGGGTGAAGTCCACGTCCACAGGATAGGCCTCGCCCGCTGGAGATGTCAGCGGCGGGGGCGTGAAGGCCATGGAACCCAGGAGGCGGCGGACCTGAAACCTCGGCTTCCGAAGCCCTCACCTTAAAGCTGCAAATGCCCTCAAACAACCCAAGGCCTTGAACACCGGAAATCCTCGGCCATCCCTCAAACATCCTCAAACATCCCTCAAGCCTTCTCAAGAAGGTCCCGCAACGTGGGGATGGGCCGTGAGGTGTCGATGCTCTCGCCATCCGGCAGCCGCGTCTTCACCGTCCAGGTGGCCAGGGTGTCGGAGTTTGGGCCACCTGTGTGGAGGCCCAACGCCAGCCTTACCCAAAGAGCTTCAGGGACTTAGGCTTTGGAGCTTCAGGCGCGTTCTGAAAGGAGGGAGTCCAGCGCTGAACATCTCAGGTCCAAGGAGCAGGTATGCTGCGTTGCTGGACAAAGGGCTCGTCAAGGGACCTGTGGCGAAACGGAGCTGCTGCCCCTTTTTTCAAACCGCTGTCCCTGCGATTTTTGGACATGCCGAGCCTAGAATGAAGCCATGCGGCTGCCCCGGCAACTCAGCCCGTTGCACCACGCAGGGAGTCCCCTGTGCGACAGCATTGCCCCCCAACTCGTTCGTCTGTGCGTCGTAGAGGCCACCGGAACAGTCCGCATCGAATTCGGCGGGGACTTCAACATAAACAGAGCCGGAAGCTGGTACCTGCGATGCCGTCCGGAAGTGGATCATGCAGAATCCCGTGCTGCTTTCGTGCACATTGCCCGGCAGGATCTGCACCTGGGGCCAGCGGTAGAAAAGCGACTGAACACGAACAACGGACAAGGATCCCGGATCCCTGCCTCTGTCAGGGTCCGAAGCGCAGGCCCCTCCAGGCCACCGACGGCGGCCGACTCCACTTGCAGCTGCCACCGCGAGTTCTGCGAGGAGTATTCGAAGTCTGCTGGAGGATTCTGAACGGTGATGCTCCTGGGGCGATGTTTGGCACAAAACGTACCTGAATCAAACTGCCGCTGCTCTATCTTAACCAGACGGCCCTGGAAATCCCTGCCGAAAGCTTTCAAGCGTCATCCGGTACGTCACCAGCGGGCTTATGAGGCTCTTCAAGGTGGCAGTGAAAACCCGGCCAGAGCCGATGCAAGCGACGAAGTCCGGCAGCTTGGCTGCCGTGCTCCCTGTGGCACCCAAGCTGCTGGCGCTGCTGCTGACGCCTCCACAGAGGGCGCAGACTCTGGAGCCAAGAATACCCTGAACTTAACTCTGAGCCCCAAAACCCTGAAGCACATTGCAGCTGAGTGAAGCCGCCTGACAGGCAGTCTGGTGGCGCTCGGAAACCATGTGGTAAAGTGATCCGCACCTGGAATGAAGCTTGCCCGAGAAGCTTCTGAGGCCTGACTTCCTTCACGGTCGGGGTGGCTGTGATGAAGGTTGTGTAAGGAGGTATGCTTGAACGGTTCCGGTGCTGCAGCCAGTTTTCAGCCTACCCAGGTGAAGTCACCAGAATGTCGTAGCACACGGAACTTGCAACCTGCTATAGAGAGTCTTTGAAGCTATTCATTTGCGGCTGTAACCATGCTGTAAACTGGTCAATGCCCAGCACGTCGAGCGACCCGGCACGATAGCATCATGTCTTGAAGGCGGTATTTGATATTTGAGGAGTAACAGAGCACCCAGACTTGTTACTGGCACAGAGAACGATAGCAAGAGATGAGTGAATCACGATCATCTGCTGCAACTCCGCACGGGTGCGCACCTCGCTCCGCGTCACGAGGCCGGAGCCCACATTGGCCGCCTCGTCGGCAGTGCGCTCCGGGTACGCAAAGAAGAACTCATACACGCTGAGCGAGCCTCGCGTAGCCCAAGCGCAGAAGAGCTCAGATGGGGGACTCTAAAGCTCAAAGTTTTGGACTCACAGTCGCAACTTCTGGGATTGGTTCCGTCGACGTCGCAGGCCCTGGGTGCTGCAAAAACTCTGCCACCACCACCACCACCACCACCACGACGACGACTACTACTACTACTACTACCAGCTGCTTCTTCTACTACGTTACTATGTAGTGCTGGAGCATGTAACGCTAGTCAATACCGCTGCCATTATCGCTCTTTCTCTGCTGTCATACACAGAACTTGATTCCGCAGCATCTCCGTGCTGCGTGCGCTCCAAGGCCCATGCACCATCCTGCAGCCTACGCTACCCTAAAACCTACTATGGGGGCCCTAATGATTAGAATAGGGTTCTGGGCCCATTATACTGTAACTACAAAAAAAATCAAAACAGCATAGGTAATTATTAAGGCCCCTATATTACACTCCCTGAGCCCTAATTTATGCCTTCGGTGGTCAGGGCGAAACAGCGGAGAATCGCAGCCAAGGAGCCAGGGCGGAGATCTTGCCCAGTGGCACTCCTAGCCACCAGGGCCTGGCTGAAAAGATCCATAGCAACAGCATCCAACAGCGCAAGGGGAGTGCAACAGGCAACGAGACAGGAACAGTTGCAATACTGAACATGCGACGTTGAATTATAGCACAGCAGCAGCAGAAGCAGCACTGGGCTGAAGCACAGCAAGGATCCCCACAAGTACAAGCAGCTTCCAACCAAAAACATCCAACACTCAACTGCCAGCATCCCAACGATACGACAAGCGACAGCCAAACGCAATAGCAATGCAACAACAGATGATTCTGTAAGTAGCTTGTTTGTGTATCTACGTGTGAGGATGCTTGTGGACTGGGGTGTCGAGGTTGTGGGGGACCGAAAAAGTACGTAGAGCCTGGAGCTTCCGGGGAGGTTTCGGAGTTGGAGCTTCCAGGGTGTGCGCCTTCAGGCCTAAACTAAAGGAGTCTAAGCCCCAAGTTGGACGAACAGCTTCTAGAGAAAGGCATTGACGCGCACAGGTACATGTACACGGTGCTGCGTCTATACGACATCAATGTAACACGCAGATGCACACACTCTCTGCGTGTGTATGAACACACATAAACACGCAGGCATATATGCATGTGCAAACAATTACTTCGCTACGTTCCGCTACATGCACATACAAGACTTAGCCAATGCTTGCAATATACAATGTGCACATGGCCAGAATGTGCTTGAGGGTTTCATGTTCTACTCAGGACTTACCTTTGGTTAGTAGAGAATGGGAGAATGGCAGTAATAGTTGTCAAAATTGTACTCCATTCCTCCATTCCCTACTAACCAAAAAGAAGAGGAAGAGCAGGTCCTGGTTCAAGGGCTGCAGAAGCTGGAAGGTGGGAACTGTGTTCTCACACTCCTCCAGCCTCGGCAGGGGCTTGGGATTCACGCTTGGGGCCAGGGTTTAGGGCCATGTTGTGGCTTGCTTCCGAGAATAGGGGACCCTGATATAGTACCCTAAATAGTAGAATCCTGATTGTAAGGACCCCCAAAACGAGGTACCCCAATTATCGGAAACTCCCGGAACTTGCTTAGCTAAAGGCTTGGGTTCTAGCGGCAGGCTCGTCTCTCGGAATGCAGCGCACGGGATCACGGCTTAACGGCGCTTTGGCGGCGGGGTTGCAGCACGCCGTTTCGGGGGGTCACCATCTTTGGAAATCCTAGGGGCAAGGTTGAATTGCAAGTGCCAACACCGCTGAGCACCAAATCCAATGTCCTGCGTCTGACGACAAGGCGAGTTGAATTGAAAAGCAGGCCGTTACTTCATGTTCATACAGACTACACCAGGTACAGTACCTAGAAGGGTCCTTCTCCGGATCCTCTGTGTACTACCATAGAAGAAGACAACGAACGCCTCGAAGGGGTTGAGCGGGAGTTGGAGCGTGTAAGAAATAAGGTAAGGCTTCATGTCTCCAGCCCCCAAGCAAAACCGAACTAAAACCCAAACGCTCCAACGCAAATCTATGCCTGGACTTCCCATGCCATTGAATAAGGCTTATAAGGCTCCACATCGCCGTCCCTCAGCTGAAAACAGGGACTGGAGTTGGAGTTTAATGCTAATCCCCAAACGGCGCACCCCAAAACCTCTCCCCACAGCCCGGCCCAGTCTTTTCAGATGCCCAGCTGCTTGGCGAAGCCCTGGAAAGTCGCAACGTTCCACCTCGTCTCGGAAGGAGGCTGGGCCGGGTTCACGAGCTCGATGCGGAAGCGAACCTGCGCCCATGCTTTCGGAGCTTCGGGGGCGGTAATTGAGCCCAGCAAAGGCCAGGGTTTGAGAGTCAAGAATGGCAGGGCGTCCCTGGGATATGAGGAAAGGACACGCACCAAGCGAACAGAAGCCTCAGGCTGTGCTCTAGCAAGAGCGGTACTGAAGAAGCAGAAAAGGAATAGCACTCGCTAGCAGTCTTAGCAGTATACACAAAAGACAACCATACACACCAATACCAAGGACCATGACCACCAAATGTTAAGGATAAGTGTCGTAGACACAAGCTAAGTGAATGTTCACGGCGGCTGTGGCAACCCTATCGTCATGAGACGGAGGAGTCCGGAAAGACATGATAGTCCCAACAATGATGATTTGCATGAGCCGCAGCAATGGTGGTGAAGGTGAGAACAAACACGAATGAGGACGGCAGGGCTAAATTAGTAGTACTGCCGACGACGGGTTCAGTTCAGAGCCAACACAATAAAAACAGCAGGAACCCGAAGAATACTTAAAACATGAATACCAAGCCAAGCAATCATGGGCATAGCACTTAAACCAACGGACACTCATAAAGCCCACCCGAAACAATAGTATAGGGGACCTGCACTACCCAAATACAGCTTGGGCCACCGAAACTGTAAGTATGTGAAGTGGCAGCAACATCGCCAATGCAACTGACAATCTTGATAGCACTGTAGAGGGTCCTGCCTCAAAGCCGGAAGCCGCTAAGCCAAGAAAACAGTCATCTATAAATGTTGACAACACGAAACATTATGGAAAAGCCACAACCCAAGCCCGAAACGCCGAGTGAAAACAACTCAGAATCACAGTCCCAGCGATCGCAATAGTCATATGGACAGCGAGATCATCAAACTTCAGCAGCAGCTATGAGACCATCAGATTGAACACCAGCATCATCGGCGATGCCGATACTATCTGGACCGCCAAGGTCATGACAAGCAACCTCAACATAATCACCATCACCACCAGGAAAGCCTGGCTCCCGCGTGGCACCGCCGTGGCCCTGGCGAGCCGGATCACGGCCGTGTTCACGAAGCCCTCACCTGAGCTGCGCCCATTTCTGAACTAGTAGGAGGAGCTTTGGATGTTATGATGTTTGATGATGATGTTGGCGATGGCGGCATGGATGCGCCACAGGATGATGGGGATTTGCGCCCCGATATCTTTAGAAACGCTCCCCAGATGTGGCTTCGGATTTTGCAGGTACTGCAGGCCGTGGAACACAAACCCCAACCCCCCCGGTCTTAAACCCTGGAGCCTTTTTGGGGCCTTTTTTTGCGACGAGGCGCAGGAGGTGTAGGACAGAGAAGTGATGACCCGGCTCGGAACCGCTTCCAACGATGGAATGGCATCTTCCACCTAGCTTCTTGGGGCCTCCCTTAAAGTATAACTATAGTAAGAGCCCTAAGGAATAGTATTTCCTTATAACCTTGTGCTATAACCATATGAAGAGCCGGTAAGGAATGGTATTGATGATTGATCATCGGTGTTCAGACTTTTATTGCGTTTTTTATTTGAGGTTCAGGGCTTCAGGGTTCGGGGCCCTGAGGCTTTTGTGAAGGTCGGGGGGAGGCCCTTGGGCTTGGGGCTTTGGGTCCACCCTAAAACCAAAGTTTCAGCCAGCTGATTTGGTATTTGGGGTTTGAAGAACTTAACTGAAAGCACTCCACAAGGAGCAGAACCGACCATGCATCCCTATGATACGTTTACTCGAACTAAGTTCCTTAACAAGAACAAAAGTCCGGTTCGGCCCTAATAGAATCATACGGTGACATACGGTGGGTGATGTACCTCAAAAGCCTATTCTGACTCAAACCTCCATAAGAACCCATTCAGGGTTTTCCGACCTGGCAAACCGTAGGAAAACTGAAGCCAAGCGGAGCGATGACGTGGATGTTTCCCACAGAAGTGTCGCTGGTGTAGATGCTGCTGGCAACGAGGAAGGAGACGGTGACCTGCGGTCGAAAAATGTGTTTTCTAAAGGGGTCTGTAATACTTCCTTTGAAAGGGTCTTTTGGGGTTCCTTTAAACGGGTCTACAAGGATTCCTTTAACAATTAAAGGGTGTACAAGGGTGAGGATTGAAGGGCTTCAGGGTTTCGGATTCGATTTGGTTTGGAGGTGTTTGGAGGAAGGTTCTGAAAATTGATGTGATGCCCGACACCTAAACGCTCTAAACCTCCGAGTTTTGGAGTGAAGTAATAAATCAAAGAAACCCTAAACCCTAAACATCCCTAAAAGTTCTCGACCCTCAACCCTGACCTGATTCTGCGCGAGGAAGACCGGGGAGGAGGCCGCCACGTCACAGGCCCGGAGCACTTCCAGGGGCGCTCCCTCGAAGCTGCCGGCCTCGAAGGCATCGGAAAGAGGGAATTTGCCGGCGGTTTAGGGTTTAGGGCTTGGGGAAAGAGGGAATTTACCGGGCTTCAATCAGCTTAGCAGGCGGGTTCTTAAAGGATCTTTGCTGTGATTAGGGCTCAACGGCGGCCTGGATTTCCAGGATTGCACCCTCAAAGGGCTTGAGGGCTTCCCTTTATGGGTTCGACGAAGCTTCCTGCAAGGGTTCCAGGGCGGTGGGCTTTGCGGCTTACGATTTCAGGCTCAGGGGGCGGACCGAGCTAGTGGGTCAGAGTGTGAATCGCAGTCCTCAGACCTGTGAGCGGAATGTAGCAGCACACGCAGGATTCCACTACAAGATCTACCAAACATAGACCCAAAGATTCTGCGTCAAAGTTGTAGCCATCTCCAGAAACCGCAAGGAGGTAGAGGCAGACATACGCCCGCTTTTTGCTGAAGTGTTCGTTGAGCGTTTGGCTGTGTGAAACAGAATTCAGCAGTTGCGGAGCTCCCAAATCTGACATCGCAAATCCCTGTTGGCATGCTTTGGGAAAGCCTTCAGTTGCTGCTCTGCTTCGGCATAGCTTCGTCTAGGATCGTCATCAGCTCGCCACAGGAGCTTCAGATCAGAAATCAGTGTTTTCTGGAATTGGTCCAGAAATGACTCCTCAACTTGGAGGGCCCTGACCAGCAGGGCCACCCACTTCTGACGCTGAGGCTTCGTCAGTGCACGCAGAACTTCAGGAAGGTGCTTTGTGCACTGCATCGCCTGCTCCAAGGCCTCTCTGCTGATTTCGGCGGACTCTGGCAGCAGGTCTTGCATCTGCTCAAGCATGGCTTCAGCAATCAACTGCTTCACGAAAGGCAGGCCACCAAACCCATAGTTGCCAGCAAGATTGTGGGCGTGAGTCCTCACAGAAACATCCACGTCGCGGCAGTGCACCAAGAGAGCCCCAAGGTTCGCGCTGACGATGTCGCAGACATCACTTTCTGGGAAATGGGTTTTGTCCGCTGACGCCAGCCTCATGCACCACCAGCGGCCTGGGAAGAAAAGTGCATTTTGTGATTTAACTTGCTTTCCGTGCATCAGGCTTGTCAACGGCCAAGACACACTCGAAGAACTTCCGTTGCCTGCCATCCTCTGCCATTTCACCCTCCAAGGCGTCGGGATCTTCACCGGCGCGCGTCAACTGTGCCGAAAAGCTAACGACTGACTCGGACCTGCGCATTGTCACTCATGTGCACGACTCCTCGTGTGTCGCACAGGAGATGCCCACCAAACCCGTGCCTGTCCAATCTGCCCATTTCGGACACGTGCTGTATCAAGACCTCAGGTTGCACGAAAACGCACTTGCGGCTTCTATGCAATGGATTACACTCGGCTCTCTCAAAGGCAAAACTGCACGAAGCTCCCTGCGCTGGGACTTCGCGTCTCGCAGGACGTCACCCGCCATTCCATGAGGTCATCCACCTTCGAGCAGGTGCTGGCGCCCCATCTTTCGGGATCTCCCAGTTGAGGACGTCCGCAAGCCGCTACTCTGAGAGACAAGGCGCTGAAAGGTACGGCAAGAGATGGAGCCTCAAGACTTGCCCGCTCGAAGAGTCCATTGCACGGGTGCTTCCTCAAGTCTACGGATGCCAAGCTGCAGTACTTCCTGTGGAAGCTCGAACGGGTCGAAGACCTGGACAGACCCCAAACTGAAAGTCGTTTCAGTTTCCAGCGGTCCCTGGGCTTCCAAGCATCCAGTAAGGCTGGGGCTGCACGGACACTCTTCCGGCGATTCTTCCGGCGCCTCAGCTTTTGCGTCAAACAACCCAGTCTCCAACGCCAAGACCTGGCTGAGGGGGAGGCCGTCTGTTGCACGGAATCTGCCTCGGGTCACGTTAGGCGCATGCCAAAGACATGAGATGAGAAGGTTAAAAATAACTCAAGCGGCTGCCGACCAGAGCTTGGATTCGTCGGCATCGCTATTGGAGGGCGATTCAGTGATCTCAGGCCGGGATGTCACATGGGAAGAGTCAAATCGCACCGAAGGCTCTGAGAACAGTGCCCACCGTTCTCCGTGGCAATGCCAACCAAGGCAGCATGCGGCAATGCTGGCGGCTGTGGATGCTCATTGCGATCTGGAATTTCGCCGCAACTTTCGCCAAGTCTCAGATAGCGAAAGGAGGCGGAGGCGACAAACGGCGCAGAACAAATATCTTTGCAGCTCAGCAGCAACTCTTCCGAGGAATCCTCCAATGAGCCCGACCGGATCGGAGCGAAAGCTCTTGCACTTTGGCTCAGCCTTTCCAAGGCGGGATTCCAGGTCTAGAGCGGGTGTGCTGCCAACAGATCGACTCAAGGGAAGTATTGCGGGGAATCTAGTGGTTGGTTGTGAGCAGTTGTCTACCTCACGGCGACCTTGACATCCCGTGCAGGGGCTGCCATTGTCAGGGGCTCGTCTTTGGCCGACCTGGGCAGCAGGCACCCCCTCCACCTGAAAAAGACAGCCTGGTGCGGGACAGCTCGCATCATCTGGACTTAAGACAAGCGTCCGCCCGGCTTCCGGAGGTTCGTTCTCACTCTCCTTCTGGCAGCCAGAACCCAAACTGCCCAAACTGAAAGCCGAGTCCTTGGCCAGCCTGCGGGTCCTTGGCCTCCCAAGCCGTCAGAAGGGTTGGGTGATTCTCTGACCTCAGGCGCAATCCGCAGCAGCTGTCTCAAAACGCATCTCATGTCCTAGCCCAAGGATCATCAGCAAGAGGAATCGAACCGCGAACCGCAGCGTAAGCCCTGAGGACGCTGCTCGCCCGGAAAATCTGAAACTTCGCCGCACCTTCCGGCAAGTCTCACACAGCAAGGCGGCGGAGGCGACAAACGGGGCAGAACAAATATCTTTGCAACTCAGCTGCTCTTCCAAGGAACCCTCCGATGAGCCCGACCGGGTGGAATCGGAGCCGAAGCTCTTACGCTTTTGCCTTCTGCTGCAATGGCTTTGGCAAAGCCAAACTCCATGCTACCAGCAGCAGACAACTGAAGCAAACTGCCTGGACGAAGCATCGCCTGCTACGTCCAACTGCTCAGAGAGCTCCAGCGCCAGCTTCTGCAGAAAAAGGAGCTGGGCAGGGTGTGGGAACTGCCTCGGATGCGAGCTGAAACATCACGGTCTTGCAAAGCATTGCTCACGTGCGCCAGGGCACGCCCAGATTTCCAGCTGCTGTAGGACGCTGGAGCGATGGGACGTCTCCGGCGACGTTTTGCGCATCTTGTTGGAAGGGGATGTTTTGCTTGGACTGCAGGCCACAGCATGGACATGGGGTATCGCTGGACTGTCGTGAACATAGTGCGAATGCGCAGATCCTGCTTGACCAGCGAAAGCTATGTGTGCTGCATAAGCCAGCTGCGGGCGTCACAGTCGGAGGGTGCGAAGCGTACCGAAGCGACTCAAACACACTAATTACGAGGAAAAGGGTTATGGAGGCATGCGCCCACTTTTCGCTGAAGTGTTCGTTGAGCGATTGGATAAAGTTTAGGAGACTTCGGGGTTGGGGGATTTCGGGGTGTTGTGGATTTTAGGATGGGCTTTGACGGATGCCTCTGCGCGGCCAGCCAGGCTTGTGAGGCCAGACGCAACGATCACCTGAACCGTCCACCGGTTCGCTGTCCTGGGCTAGAGTATCGCGCACACGCACACACGCACACGCACGCACGCAAACACACCAGCATTATAATCAATCTAGGAAGGTAAGCATATGCAAACTCTCTAAACAACTGGACTTACTTGCATGCTATGCCAGGCACTATGACTCTGTGCGAACTACTGTGCTTAAACGGGTCAACACTTACGTGAGTAAACGCGAATAAGCCAAGCAAACAATCCCTTTTCACCGGAATGAACGCACGCATTCATTCATACGTGCTCCCGGGTCCCGGGCCCCTACCACCGGCCCCCGGCCCCTCCCAGCGGTCAACAACCGGAACGAACCCAAGCAAACCAGAGGGAGGGAGGACGATGGAGAATGATTCCAGCCGGCGCTTCTTCACAGAGCGGAGAACCGCATCAGAGCACGGACAGGGGCACCAGTTTGCAAGGAGAAAGGGCAAATTCAAATTTTCTAGTTGGTAACAAGCACATATCGATGACATTGCTACTAACAAGCGGCTGCAACCATGCCAAACAAGACCACCCAGGAAGACGAGGAAAGGCCAAACAAGAAGACTGCTAACTTGACAAGCAAGGGGAGGAAATTTGGGCGAGCCCTGCATCATAGTGCATGATGACGGAGCACAGTCTTGCTCTGTCACACCTTTTTGTACACTGGCGGATATGGGGGGAACTCAGCGCCAAACCCTAAACCCTGATTCTTAAACTCCGCAAAGCCCTACTACCAAACCCAAAAAACTCCTTCCCAAACCCAGAAGCCTCGTGGCCCTACCAAACTCTCCGAGTGTCGGTTCCTCCTGAGAGCTGGGCGACACCAAAGCGTTCTGGATCCTTTGCTCAGGACCCGAACTTTGAAGTTGCGGGTTTGGGGATTCACGAATTTGGGGGGTTTAGGGCTAGGGGAGGGGAGGGAGTTAGGGTGGTTTGGTGGGGGGCAGGGCGGAGGGGTCGGGTTTAGAGGTCTGCGGTTTCGGTGGATTTTGGTTTTGGGACTTCGGGCTTGCCCTTCGCTGCTCGAACTTCAAAGACCGCGCTTCAGAACCCAGTAACAACTCAAGCCCCTCCAAAACACGCTAAGAGAAGAACGGTGCCAAGATGCTTCGCCCGGAACCCGTAGAGTACTCCTTCAAGGGCATTGTCGGTGATGGGCAGCGTCACCTCAGGGTGTGGCCCTCCACCACATGCCCCAGAATCTCTACACCCTGAATTCAAGCCCATGCCATGCATCCTCTTGGGACTTTAAGCAAGAGCCGAAAACAACAAAATACTCTCCCATCTAGCAGGTAGCCGACTTTAGAGAAAACTGTCCCGGGAAGCCTAAAATCGAAACCCGAAGTCCCTATAGATCTGTTCTACAAGAGGTTCTAGTGACTGAAACTCCTTTTTCCTGGGGCCAACTCGGCATCGGTCCTCGTGTGGTCGCGCACTGTTGATCACCGGCACACCAATGGGAAGCGTCCTTTCCACACTGTTCGACTCTGCATCGACATCGATGTTCCTTGCCACTCAGAGCTTAGGGTAATGAATTGGAAACTCCGCTCATGTCTTTGTAGCTCCCCGGCTGCACCTGGGACTCCATCAAAGCCTAAACGTCCGAAAGGTCGGCCGAGGCGCGACACGAAGAGATAGCCAGGCGGGCCCATTATGTACATCTCACCTGAGTGCTTCTAAACGGCGTCACTAAAGAGAAACGTAAGCATCCGTCCTACCGCGTCTGGATGTACAGTTTAACTAAGCTGGTACACAGCGCAGTGTGCGCAGTGAAGCTCCTGAAAAATCTCCGATGCCCCCCGCCCTCGTTTTGAGCCTCAAACCTCGAGCCCGGGCAAGCCAAAGAGCCCCAAGGGCAGCCCAGCCACTGCCTCCCCAGATGCGGCCCGTCAGCCGGTAGGCCAAGCTCACAAAGGCCTCTGCCCCAGGACCGAAGCCGCTGAACTGGAAGCTCTGCACCTGAAACACAGGGAGTCCCGCTGTAGCCGTAGCAGTAGTAGCAGTAGCAGTACTACTGTAGTTGTAGTAGTATAGTAGTTGTTGTTGCAGTTGTTGTTGCAGTTGATGTTGCAGTTGTTGCTGCTGTTGTTGCTGTAGCGGCAGCAGCAGCACCAGCAGCAGCAGCAGCAGCCGCAGCAGCAGCCGCAGCAGCAGCAGCAGCCATAGCAATAGCAATATCAGCAGTAGTAGTGTTGTAGCAGCAGCGACGCGGTAGCCAGAACCTGAACCGACACGAACCTGCAGCTGCCGCGCGAAGAGATGCCAGCTCCCTCCTGGCTATGGTACCGGGGTTTACGTTCAAGGCTTATGGTTAAGGATGTTAAGGGTTTTGGGTTTCAGGTTCAAGGTTCAAGTTTTAGGGCTTTGGGTCGAGTATTTTGAGGTTCGGTGAAGGAATCACCCTGTTGAGGCCTACTTTAAACCTGGAACCTGACGAGTCTACACTGAAGTTTTTTTCCCTAAACTACGCTGGATAGGCTGTGGGCTCTGGAAGGCTGGAAGCGTGGAGGGGCGGTGCAACTTCAGTTTGGGGCTGGAGGCTTTGCGGGCTCAGAAATGACGAATCAGCTGTTTGGCGATCGATTCGTTACTGTTTCGAAAGCAGCTTCTTCTTGTGGAGCGGATAAGGCCCGTACTTCCCCTAAACTACAAGAGCTGCAAGCTTGGGACATGCTCCAGTGCAAACTTTGCCTTGACTTTCCATCATTGTATGGAATCGAAGCCTCTGTTCCCCGGGGTTAAGCATGAGACAAAGACGGATGAAACTTAAAACCAAATAAAGACATTGCAGGAGCGACAACAGTGACACTTGGACCTCCGTAGGGAGATCTCAAAGGAGCCGTCTGGCACGAAACGCCCCGCGACTGCCTAAGTGGTGGAAGCGCCAAGTTGCTCTCGGACATTTCGGGCTTGGGGTTTAGGGCTTTGCACTGAGGGTTTAGGAACCATAGATTCCATATGTGGATTCTGGGATTCGGCCTAACGTTGGCTTTTTGGCTTGGGGTGTAGGCAGGAAGTTAAATCGAACGGTTGAGGGCTGCTAGGCTGCGAAATGCATAGTTTACAAATCAGGACTCAGGGTTTGGGGCTTTCAGTTTTCTAGTTAAAATTGTAGACTTTGGGTGTACGACTGGGGTGCTTGAATGTATGGGTTCATAAGAGAGGGGCACAGCGGCCAACCTTAGAATGTTGGCACAAGTCATAGGGATGTAAACTCAAAATCAGTTCGAGTCATCGACTCACAAGACAAAGCTCGACGGTGAAACCCTGACCAAAAAACCCTGAAACCTAGACCGGGCGCGGCCGAGCTGCAGTGAGAGGGACCATAGGTCGAAGGCCCAGTACCGGGCCTCCAACGCCCCCAAACGGCTCTCAATGGCAGCTGCCTCACTCAGGCTTTGTTCGGGTTTAAGTACAAAAAGGGGGCCTTAATCATTAGAATAGGGTGAGGCCGATTATACCCAGGCTCGTTTGGTGCAGTCTCGGGCTAGGGTTTACCGTTTCGGGTTTGGGGTTTAAGGTTTAGGGTTTAGGGCGCAGAGGCGGCTGCAAAGAGCATGGAACCGACGCCTCAGGGGATCTTGGTCAGATCCAGCTTTGCTCTGCTGTACCCTTTCGGCACTTTTCGGATCTCTGCTTTCGGCACTTTTCGGATCTCTGCTTGAGCGGTAGACTACACAAACTACGCACCACAACTCATAGAAGAGGGGGCAAGAACCTGGGACTGGGAGGCCTCGGGACCGCGACCGCAAAGCTGTGGCTTGAGATGTCTGATCTACGTCTGTGCGTCTCAGGGTTCAGAGTTGCACTTAGGGATTCGGGCTTTTTAATTTTAAAAACCCAGACCTCCGGAGCGGGTATGCAGACCCCGAAAGCCCCCTCTCTGTGCCTGGCTCAGGCTTGGGTTGATCACCTCTATCTGGAAAGAGAAGGCTGTCCCTGCCGCGAAGAACTGCCCAGGAGACAAGCTCAGAGACAGCAGGCCATCCGCAGACCTTCGAGGGTCTTGCTTTCTGAGTTGATGAGCAGCCTACGAGGTTCTAAAGTTCCCCTTCATTGTGCGAGCAGGTCTAAGTGCGGGAGCCTTGTCCTTATACAAGCCTGTATAACTGAAATGTGGGCCGAAATGCACACTTTCTGCTTCAGTCTTCTAAGTCTACGTGCTGAACGTGGTCCGAACCTTTTAACACAAAAATGCCGCATCCGATCCTGCGGGGAGACACTCATTTTTGCTTCAAAACTGCTAAAGACCCAACAGAGTCACGCCATGTGTTTCTCGTCGACTTTGTCTGCTCTCGAAATCCTGCCTTGCGGAGAAGTTTCGGCCGGGCCTTGGCAAAAAAGGTGCCCCCGCCACTACCCGACCCCTGCCGAAATCGTCAGCGGCGTGCACATTTTTATGCAGGCGACTCGTGATTGCGCGGCTCCAGATACCGGCTTTCGCCAATCCCGCCCACATTTTGGCGGGGGTCCCGAAACAATGCGGCGCATGTTCTGGAGTGCAAATCCCACTCCCACCAGTTTGGACTCATGGAACGGTCTCGGAAGCCTCAACGATGCTCGTGTATAGGGCTTGGGCTTGGGGTATAGGCTGGCAAAATTTTGTATTTCTTGTGACTGCGTTCCATCCGAAATCGCAAGCGCAGCCAAGGAGGCAGGCAGCCCGGATCCAGCAGCTGCGGGAAGACCTTCCAGACGCACACAGACACCAAACCCGAACACCGGGAACCCAACCAATCCCTGCAAAGCCCGCCAAAACCCGAAACCTTGAGACCTGACTCTCGAGAGCCCTGAGCTGTGAGCCAGCTGAGCCCTCAACACAGAGTAAGCAGTAGCAGATGCCAAACCCCTGAACTTCAAACAAACACGATGGAACCATGCAGGCAAAAGGCCGTCTGTGAGGCTGCCGGCGCTGAGAAGCTGAGGCACCTGCAGGTCACTTGTCGCTCAAAGCCCAGATGCGGGGCGGTGCTGGCGGTGTTCGGTTTGGGAATTTGAGGCTTCACGGCTTGTGGTCTTGTGGTCTTGAGATCGGGTTGGGGGCCTATAGGGCTTTCAAAGTACAGTACAGCGTGGGTGCGCTTTGTGCGGGTCTTCGGGATTCTGGAGTGGATCGGAATGGTTGCAGTGGAAGCGGTAGTGGTAGTCAGTAAGAAAACTACGAAGAGAAGAAATAGAAGCAGGAGGTGCAGGAGCAGCTGCGGCTGCGATTTCTGACTTGGCAGGACATACTACTGGCACGGCCTGTCTGAGTCCATGCCCTTCTAATTGTGTTGGTGCACCTTGCATATTGGCACAGCAGAGTACGGAAGTGCTGGCTCTGCTGCTCACTTCAGGTCATGTGCTGATACTGAAAGAAAAAAGAATCTTGACCCGTAAGTGAAGCTTCGGGATCCATTCATGTGTGTTTCACTGTCTGCGCGGTGCTTGATCATCCCAACGACATCCAAGAGCACAGGACGTCCAAACACACCCTGCAAGGTTTGAGAGGTTCTGGCTTTGCTTTGTATGGATCCCAAGCGCAGAATAGGGTACTGCCAAGTTCGACGCAGATGAAAACCGTGCTTTTGCCACTCGGGCGCAGGAAGGCAAACTCCTCCGGCCCCTGCAACGCAATGGAGGCGTCCGTCGACAAGAGGCTCAGAGAGGTCTTGAAAAACACCTGCAGAAGCCGAAGCGCTGGCTTCGAAGCAGGCTGCACTTTTACTTCAAAAGTTTCTCGCCTGTCCTTACTTTCCATTAAACTCCCTCCACTTGCAGGTACATGGGTAGATAGAGACACGGTGGGGGTTTTAAGTTCGAGCGAGGATGGTCTTGTTTATTCAGACGTGCTACGACTACGAGGTACCCACGACCCTGTGCATAAGAAACAAGTTGCTTCCAAGTAGACTTCATGCGTGGTCCCCGACCGACGGCTTCGACGCGAAACGAAACACTGAAACTTTGAAGCCTACGAAACACTGAAACTTTGCAGCCTATCTACGGCTTACAATTTGGCGTAAGCCACTGGCAAAGACAGCCCTAGACCATCCTTCACTGTACCTCAGACAGAACGAACACTATCAGCAATAGAAACCACCTTCAAACACCTTCAATACACTCACAAGCTCCGTCACTGAGCCCTGGGATCATAAACCCAAGTTCTCCTGCACCCCCAGTCCGATCGAAAATCGAGAAGCCTTTTGACGTAGGGGTAGGAAGAAGTAGTAAGAGTATGCCCTTGGAGGCCTTGTCTTAGCTCAACACCCAAAGCCCCTGCAGCCCATTCTAGCTGTTCAGGTTCCGATGTAAACCGTTAAGAACCCGTAGAACCCTTGCGGAACCAAAAAGACTTCTTCAAAGAACACGATTCGAATCTATTTTAGTTGTTAAGGCTGTTAAGTTAAGGCCCTCATAGTACAGGGTCAGACCGTGTTTCTCTCCCCACCTGCAGGGTATTCAGCTGGTCCACGGCCAGGTTGCCTGGAACTGTGGACGGGTTAGACCTTCGGTTTGCTTGAGGTTCCGGCCGAGGTCAATGCCCTCCACCGTCAACCCTAAACCTAATTACCGGGGTCTTGTAAAGGAGTTTGACTTAAGTTAAACAAGATCCTTAACAAGAACCCAGCTTAACCCTCAAAACCCTCAACTCCGAAGAACGCCAGGCTGCTGGGCGAGAGGAAAGCTCCTTGCAGGGGCAGCAAGATGTTCCTTGGTGGCTTGCGGTTGAGGGCTACACTACAGCAGAAACCAGAAGCCCGCTAAATCCAAAGATAAAAAAAAAACGCTGAATGCCACAAGTGATGAGACTTTGAAGTCTTTAAACGAAACCGTGGCTGAGTGATATGTTGCGGTGAACCAGAAATCAGGACAACTCCACAAAGCAGGAACCCTTATCCAGAAGCTGTCGCAAGAGTACACACCGTTGGACAGCATTCTGACCATCCCCCACAAGAGCCAAGCATCATCGCTCCGATAGCCGCGGTGCCTGCGGCCTGCACCGGTCGACCCACCTTCAGGGCTCATGCTTGGAGCCCTGTTTAGGCTTAGGCTTTGCACTGTACGGTGGTTTCACAGATTGAAAAGTGGGGCATCGGGCATCCATATAAAGCGACACAGCCACCATGCATCCCAAACAAACTCGCAAAAAAAAGATGCCAGAAATCGTAAGAACGACCCAACAGCCTGCAATCAGAATCCACAGGCAAGTTTTGTGCCGAGGGCTTCCCAACCTCCAGGTAGATGCTCCAAGTCTCCGGGGCAGCCGGCGTGAAGTCAGAGGTGGCTAAGATGCCTGTGGCATCTTCATCTGGTTGGCTCTTCTGTGTGAAAACGAGTATCTCCTGGCCCTCGTCTTCCCCTTGTCGCTATCGTGGTCGCTCACACTCTTGGTGCTGCTGTTCTGGTTTTGCCTCCATCGAACTACAATCGTGTTTGGCCTTCGGTGTGCTTTCGCGCTGCAGTGCCAACTTATGCCAACTTTCAAAGGGTTTCTAGAGGAAACACCAAGTCCAAAAAGCCGGAAGCTGTCAACCATGCTGACGCCGTAAACCGCCTCGAAGTCCAACCCTGAACCTCACACAAATCCGTCTCCTGGCCCAAATGCGAAACACCGAAAACATCGTAAAATATCGCCAGCCCCTCAAATCCCGAACGCAATATACCACCATTCATATGAATAGTGAGTATAGGGAAGCTCTTTCCTGTACTTTGGGTACTTAGTGACTCTATTCCGACCAGGCACCCAAGAGATCGGAATCGATCACCAAGGCGGACAGAACGTCGGCGCAAGCCCGCGGCAATGTAGCCATGTCAGGGTTTTGGACCTGGGCTGGGGAAGAGTTCAGGGTTAGTGGGGCTCTGCCATGGTCCTTGCTGGAAGTTCTTTGGTCTAGGTCCAAGGCATATCATAAGCCCCACAGAAGCCGGTTCGGTTTCGAAAGTTCAGAATGACTGGATTCAGCCTTTTTTGAGGTTGAGCATTGGGGAGCCTGCTTTGGTTCCATACTTCTCCCAGGGCTTCCAAGCTCGAAGTGAAAATCCTGCTCCTGCTGTCCAGCCGCGCGCAGGAGCAGCGAATAGCTGACTCCTGTCCAAAGGGCGTCTGTGTTGCCCAGCTCGATGGTGACGCTGTGAGGGTCCAAAACGATGCTGGGGCTGCTACTGAGACGCCCGTACCCGCTCACCTGCACTTCGGCGACAACGACTTGGAAAGAGCTTGGCACATCAACGCGAAGCAGTCCCGCACCGGCGAATGTAATCCCTGCATTGAACACGATCTGCACGGTGTTGTCGGCGCTGGCAGCCAAGTTCCGGACGTAGCTGACCAAAGCTGTTGGCACAGGTGCAACGCTCAATCCCGAATCCGAGGTCATAGCAGCTTGCGTAGGCTGGCCAAGCTGCTGTGCCTGAGCGTACCACCGCACCCCCAGGGTTCCTGCGCTTGGCGCCCGCAGCCGGAATCGGAACGTGACAGGATCCACTCCAATCTTGCCGGCCGGCACCAGCCGGATGGCCTTGCTCATCTACTCAAGACTTCGCACGGGGCAAGGACATCTGAAATCGGAAAGAAGTACGAAAAGAAAGAGCATCCCAGAAACTGAAGCAAAGTGGCGTTGAGCCCGATGCTGTCGGCCACCGACGCTGTGCTGCTTTCCGGGAAGCGCAGGAAGGTACAGGTGCCTCCGCCCACGAGACCCGAGGCACCGCTGCCGATCTCCACGGAGCAGGGGCTCACGGCAGAGAAATCCCAGAGCATCAGAGGCCTCGAGGGCGCAGTGACACCAAGGCAGGCATTCCCCCTTCCATGCGTGATAGCCTATTTTCAAAAATAATATGTGTGTGTGTATATATATATATATATATATATATATATACATATATATATATATATGTATATATATATATATATATATATAACCCCCAAGGCCTGGCCCAAATCAGCACGCTGCCCTGGGCCCCAGGGTCCACGGACGTTGCAGCGGAGGCTGCGGCCAAGCGAACCTCGAGGACGAACTCCTCCTCGCGAGAAAGGGCGGCCGCGGAGATTCGAAACCTGGACTCATATATAGGATGTTTTTAAAAATGTAGGTTTTAGAGGTCTTTAAAATTCTTAGCAGGCGATAGAACCGCAACCTATGGGCTACTGGCTTGAAATATGTCGGTAGTGGGCGAAACTTGCCGCGGAGAGCCTAGAAACTCTGACAGTTGGAGGCTCGGCTGCAGTGGCATGGCAACAACGGTGCCGATCACAATGCCAAACCTGTCAATGACCTCGAAATCCTCCAGGATCTCACATAGCAGCGTCCGCTGACGCATAGTTCCGGGAGCCAGCAGTCGCAGTCGCGTTGCGAAAAGATAAGTCGTGGCCGGCTGCAGGGCGTAGTCTGCGAAGAAGGTCAGGTAAAGAGCCGACCCGTCGAACGAAGTCGCGCAAGTGTGCGGGGCGGGAAGGTTCACCGTCTCTGTCATGATGTCCTGGCACTGCGTCAGTCCAGCATCGAAGCCTAGCACCGACACATCGCGAGAGGTGATCCGCACCATCATATCACTCTGCAACGTTCGGTAGGCGCTGCGGTCCGATGTCGAAATCTTGAGAACCAGTGGAAGACTGTCTCCACTGGCAAGCAGTGTGAGGGGCCACGCCTCCCCACCTGCATGCTGCAGGGATTCGACTCGCAGCACACAGCCGAGAAGGTACCTCAGTCGTCCAGTTCTGCCTGAAGAGCTGCTTGGGAGCATACCTCTTCCAAATGGCTTCAGGCTACTTACTGACATGCCAGGGTACAATCCGATCGCAGGGTGCCGGAGCATTCGATCCGACCCTGTGCCAAGCCATGAGTGGCCTCTGCACCCATGGCTGCTCTGCTGCGGTTCGTCGTAAAGCTGCGGGTCTCGGGTCTGGAAGGGAGTCTAGTTGATCGGTACGGACTACGGACGGTGGGGGATGTCACACCTGCGATGAATGGCTGGCTAGGCATCCACATCTCCCGCTTGGTCGGAGAAGAGCAAACGACAGCGTGCAGCCCTGAACTCCAACAACTCTGTAATGCACTGACGTGGATAGTAGAAAGCGAACTCTAAGCCCAAAGCGCCGTCGAACCTGAACCTCGAGCCCTGCGCAGTCAACCCATTTTTCGGAGGCCGCAAGCGAGCACTGCTCCAGCGGCAGGGCTGACCAACGGCCTCAGAAGCATAGCCTCAGAGCGATGCGGCACGCCAGGCACGATGGAGGCTTGTATTTGGGTCCCGGTGCCCTTCCCATTTCAGGGGGTCCTTCTTGTGTACCAAATTAACGATTGGAATGGGTATCGGGTATCTGATGGTTGGCACGTCAGCAGGCTTCGGGGCGCTGGATGAGACTCGGTTGGGGCTTCGGAGGCAGAGGTTCTTGGGCCTTGCCGAAGATCCTCAAGGATGAAAACTCTCGATGTCTGGCCCTCCTAGAGGGCCTTGCCTCCTGCATCCAGCGCCCTGCTCATGGGATTTGTACTGTGAGGATCTTGACACATCACGGGATCAATCGAGTACTTCTGCGCGGCAGTTAAGGGTTTGCGGTCACAATAACGTGTCGGCTCGCTGTCCAGTCAAGACACGCCAGTCTCGACAGGGCAGCATCTGTTTCCTGCACACTGCGAAGTTCAAAGGCAGCGCAACAGAGCTAGACACAAGTACAGGGATTCAGCACGTAACATTGGGGTCCACTTCAGTGTGATCCGACCATGATACTGGACTTGGCATGCATGCATAATTTGAAATCGGGTTTCATAGGTAGGCAAGATGGATATGCAGAAAGACCGAGAGAGACATCAACCGACAGCTAGACAAAGCGGGGGAAGGGGCACAGAGGCATGACAATATTCGGCTACAGGTATATAAGGACAGAGAGACAGACAGGCCGACCGACGGACGGATGCACACGCACACAGAAACCCTCACATACTCAGGCTCTGATGGATTCTTCGAGGTGTCCGTCTTTTACGGTATCCTGGTCCAGGACGAGGCGGTTGCAGCGCGCCGCAAGGAAGGACTGCAGCCTCCGCACGCGGTCCTGGCTACGAGGTTGTAGGAACTGACAGCCGAGCACATGCGGGATGCAGCGTGGATGAGGGGTGCTTGATTTTGATGTTTGCTTCGAATTCAGATGCCTTCAAGGCCGATCGGGTCACCGCAGAAATTCGACGGGCTTTACGACACAGCGCGTTGATGCTGGATCCATGGGGTTGTGATTGTGGTTTGAAGCAGTAATGGTTTGGGAGGTCGGGTGTTCCAAGGATGTTCCAGTCTGGAGTAACTGGAGTAGAGCAAGGGCACCGGGCGTGGAGTGCTCTTCGGGCGGTGGCTGCATGCCTTCGCACACGATCGGAGACCTTGGGTTTCGGACTCTTGCTTTGCTTCCACGCCTGCATCGCATAGCCCACCATGGCTCCGCGCGTCGCCGCATGGTTGAGCACTCGGATGTAAGCCGACACCTGATCCAAAGCCAAGGCTACACGGTCGTGACTTGCAACTGGAAACTGCTTGCTAGAAATGTCGGTGTCATAAGTTGAAGGACACCACATTTGCCGCGCACTTACTGCTACAAGCATTAGCGCCTTCATCCAGCGCTCCCCGCTACCACTAACCCTACCACGACTACTTCCAATACCACTACCACGAGTATTTCCACTGCCACTACCACGAGTATTTCCACCGCCGCCGCCACTACGACATCGTCGTCTTGCAAAGTTCTTCAATGTTCTTCACCTGCCGCCCAGCTTCGATCTGAGGATACTCAGCCCAAATCTCGTCTGCTGCCTGGCAATTGAGGCTTTGCATGATACAGGTCGTCGGGTCTGAAAGTTCAAGCAATTGGGACTTCGAACATGACGGCAACACCACTTCGAGGTTGCAAGTCCAATGGAACTGGAGCCCGACGACAGCGGTTATTGCGGAAGCTACCTCTGTAAGTCCCTTGCTTGCAAACTCCAATGGAACACTGAACCCTAATTAGCCTGAGCAATTACCCTGAGCATGCAGCTTCCGAGACTCCAGTTCTTTCTTTATCGCTAGACTTTCACGGTTAAAGGTTTAGGAACAGCATCCACACCTCGGCAGGAGCATCCACGTCTCCCAAAAGCTGCTCGCGGTCGAAGACATCCAAAGCCGCCTCTGGCTGCCCTGGCTCAGTCTTGGGATATCTGTATGGTTTGGGGTTTAAGGCCTGAGTTTGATAGGTTTAAGGCTTTGGGCTTAAGTTAAAGGCTTCCGTGTGAGGCTTATGATCTCTTAGATACTTTGTTCCGCAAGCATCTCTCTCAAAACAAACTGGCAGGTGGCAGGTGCCAGCGCAAAAGCCGCAGAGCCTGAGCCCTCCAAATGCTGCAGGCTTTGCAGCGTGTTGGAGTGCCAGCGCAGGCAAGAAAATCAACTTCACTTCAGCAGAGGCTACGGAAACTCGCACCTGGCAATCAATTCCAAGATCGAGGCTGACTACGAAAATTGTGAATTACATCACCGTACCCGCTGCTTCCTGCTAGCTGCATCACTTACCGTAGGCACTCAGGAAGGAAGGAACTGGGCCTCGGTCGCAGAGGCTGTGGAACATCCTCGTGGCGTAGAGCTTCCGCGCCACGGTCCAGACCTTCAGGGTGATTAGTGTGCTGCTGGGCTTTGTAGGTTCCATGAGTGGGGAGTTAAGTCTAGAACAAGGCTCATACGGCTAACTTAAGTCGCAAAATATTCTAGGAACTCTAAGCGTACTTTCCTGGCAAATGTTGAGAGACCTAACTTAACTCTCATATCAGTTAGCTTGGATCGTCGGCGCTTTGAGTCAACATAGCAACAAAGCTACGCTTACCTTACACGCACCATGAACCCCAAATCCTGGACCCTTGCGCGAGACAAACAGTAAAGTACCGAAAGAAAAGCAGAGTCGGGGCTGCCAGAATATGGAGGCAGTCAGGCAGTCAGGCTCAAAGAAGTTCGTTTCCCTTTCCTTTGGTGAGTAGGGAATGGAAGAATGCTAGTAATAGTAGCTGTAATTGTACCCCATTCCTCCATTCCCTACTAACCAAAGGTAAGTTCCGATCCCACAGGACGGGCTTTTTGCAGTCTGTGACTTGTGGATTATTCTGCACCGAATCCTGAACGCTGTGGGGGGAGTGCCTGAGAGGACAGAGCATAGCGGTCCAGATTCCGCTCGTAGATGTCGAAAAAGCGCTGGATGTCCTGCCAGTTGGTGGCGGATCCAACAAAAACTGCGGATACTTCGCCAGGACGCCCCAACGGAAGGCAACTGGCTTACCCTCAAACACCAGCATGAGTAAAGTCTTACTTGCTCCCGAAACACCATCCCTGGAGCCGACCTCAGGACCTTTGAAATCCGAAAGAAGCCACCCTGGGCCTGTAGACCGAACCACGAAACCGAACCACGACCAAGACCAGGACAACGGGAACAAGGATAAGACCAACAAGATAAGCAAGCAATCATGCAAAACGAAGAACATTTCGTGGCAACAGATAGAAAAGTAGCGATACCGGCAGCAGCAGTGGCAGTAGCAGAAGTGGTTGTAGACTCGTCGTCGCCACCTTCTCTTCAAAGGACGGGATTCCTCCTGCTCGCAGCAGCAGCAGCAGGAGAAATACCAAGAACAAGTAATGTAGGGGCCTTACCAAAACCCCATTCTAATTAGTTAAGGCGGCCTTACTAATTGGAATGGGGTTTGGCGGCATAGTATACTTTAACTTGTAGTAAGGAACCCCCGAATTATGAATTATGGCCCCGGATACTAGTAGATAGTATAGTATTTAATTGTAATCAGGAACCCCCCAAATTATTATGGTCCCCGGATAGTTGAAGACTTTCAGAAGGGAGCCGGCGGCGCCTGGGCCAGGCTGGCCGCCTCGCCCTGCGCTGCCGTGCCGGAAGCGATCGACTCCTGGAGGCACTTGGGCTTGAGCTTAAGGCGGGTTTAGGGGTTTAGGGTTTAGGGGTTTAGGGGTTTAGGGGTTAGGGGTTTAGGGTTTAGGGTTTAGGGGTTAGGGGTTAGGGGTTAGGGGTTAGGGGTTAGGGTTTTGGGGTTTAGGGGTTTAGGGGGGGCTATTCTTCAGCGTGGTGTAAGTTTGCATCTCTATGTCCGAGAGCGTCCGTTGCGTGGATAGGGATAGACCCTTTGTTTCCTGCGAGATGTGCTCCCTTGCACACCCCATCGGCAACGCGAGCTGAGGCGAACAGGCGATGACCCAAGCACACATCGCAGGAGTTCCAGATGCTCGAGACACCTCAAATTTCCAAAACCTAAACAACAATTATGATCAGCACTATAACGCTCCTCACGCCAGATCGGCAGCCGCAGGCAGCAGCAAAGCACCTGAAAAGATAACTCACACTGAAGACGTGACATGGTCATGGAAGAAACATTTGCAACAGCAAGGAGCCACTTTGTAACAGTGTCACCGACGCGGAATTCTAGCTGCGAGAGCAACAATCTATACGGCGGAGAAGCCGCAACTACACAAAGAGGAGAAGGATAAGCAGTCTTATAGTACCCATATAGACCCCTAAAAGTAACCCTTCTAGACCCCTTTACAGGAACCCCAGGCTCCTACTACATTAGAACCCCAATGCATCACAAAAAAAAGTGCGGAGAGCGCCTGGAGCACCTCGCTGTAGCACCTGGACCACACAGGACAGCGGAAGAACGTCTGCCATGGGTTGTAGCGTTTAAGGGTTTAGGGGTTTTAGGGTTTAGGGGTTTTAGGTTTTTTTTAGGGTTTAGGGTTTAGGGTTTAGGGTTCCATGGGTTGTGCCGGGTATACAGCTTAGTTCCGCTGGACATCCTGAAGAGTGGCATCTCAAAGCCTTTAAGATCGCAGGCCCTGGGCCAAAAGTACGCACCTATTGAACACCTCGGAAGCCCAAACACCTCGAATGTCGATCGAGCCACTGAACCACCAACCCTAAATCGGTCGAAGCCACCAACTATCACCAAACAACAGCCAAAGAGAACCCCCCTTCCTTGAGGACGACGGCGCCCTGAACGCAATAACAAGCCTACGAACTTCAAACCAACCCTATTAAACCCTGAATCCTGTTAAACTTACTCAACCTTTTTGCCCTACAATACCAAGCCCGATTGAACCCTTGTGACGCCGCAAAAAAAACTACGAAATCTACCAGACCCTTAAATCTGTGAAACCCTGCATCCTACACCCTGGGGCCTTCCAAGGTGAAGCAGGCGAATGGCTTCCCGGTACTGTCCCTGATCTCGGGCCTCGCATGGAACCCTTCAAAGGCCTGTGAAGCCACTAACTCCGGGATTTTTGGGAGGCTTTAGGGCGGTGCTGTGTGTGAGGAATGGTTTATGTATGGGGTGAGGGATGGCGTTAAGTAGCGATTCAAGGGTGGTTTAGGGTTTACGGTTGGGGTTCAAGCGTTTCAGGCACAGGTTCTGTCGGCACACGCAGAGCCACTGGCACAAAACTTGTGGTCAGGTTTTTCAAAAGTTCTGAGACCGGTGCCTGGCGACCCGCACGAGAGCACAGCTCCACAAACTCCGCCTGCGAGCCAAGTATGGGGTGGGTGTCTATCTAACGGCAAGTGCATGAACACGCTGCCTAATTGCTTGACATGCAATGCATATGTCACACGTGTGAAACACCGCCTAGTAACATCCCAGCTATCGTGGTTAACCCCCATATCCAGATGAAGCGCAAGATCAACGAGCACCCAAATCAATGCCCAGGCCCTACTGTCCCTCATGCGAATCCTGATCGGGTCTTCCAGGGGATCACTAGGCTGAACGCAGGCACTCTTAGGTGTCTGGGGACTACTTGACAGCTCATGGCTAGTCATACATATGTTTACATATGTATATATATATATGTTTATATATATGTATATATAATATATACATACATATATATATATATATACATACATACATACATACATACACACATACACACATACATACATACATACATACATTCATACATACATACATACATGTATATGTATGTATGTATGTATGTATGTATATATCTATATAAGATCTAAGCCTAACACAAGTACGATTATGCAAAGCACCCCGCGGTCTCCGCCTGATCGCCCATGCCGTCTTCCTGCAGGGTCTTCTCCAGGAGGCCCGGCCTGGCAGTTCTCTTGGAGTTCTTGGATTCTTATCGTAGAGACCTAGGGTTCCTTTAAAGGGGTCTATAAGGGTTACTATAAGGGATCTATGTAAGGGTTACTATTAGGGATCTAAAGGGGTACTATAAGAACGTAGGAAGCTGACTAAGAAACCTTGGGCCTGTATTAGGGCTCCTGATATGAATCCTACTTTCTTAATCGGGTTCCTACGTTAGTACGAATGATAATGATAATCATAGTGAGAGTCATGATGGTTATACTCAGTAATATTGATACTGATAGGAGTCATTTGATTTAATGATGATAAGAGTGATAGTAGTGATGGTTATAGCCATAGTGATGCTGGTAGTACTAGGATTCATTCACAATAACAATGTTAGCAAGAAGGAGTCAAGATGGGAATTTAACATAACAATTTTAAGCATAACTCATGATCATGATGATGATGATGATCATGATCATGATCATGGCCATGATCAAACGATGATGGTGATATGATGATGAGATGCTCAATAATTAGTCCAGACAGTTTTTGACATGAGAATATATTGATTGCCAGGGCGGCTATGCCTCATACCGACATTATTGCGATATTACTATTGGGAGCGCTGCCTCTGGGTCGCATGGACTTCCCTCGATCGCAAAATGTTCGTGGTCCCCGTTTCCCCTTTACGATCGGGCGAGGGTTTCAACAGATTGCCGGCACGACTCACGTACGAAGAGAATGGCATGGGTGTTGTGCATATGTTCCTCAATCTTTGTAAGGAGGAGTGCAAACGCCGTCAAGAACCGCCTGAGAACCTGGAAGTCTGCACCCAATTAGCTCCGGGTTTAAGAATCAATGCTCGCAATCCTCAGTCGGCTCGTCTTGCTACCTTCGTCCGAGCCCACACGCCTCAAGCAAGAGCTGCAGCCCTCTGCACCCCTGAAACCCTTGGCTCGAACACCTGCAGCCCTGCGCTGCCTGTGACGTCCGTTGGGGTCGATGTAGCCGAGCAGCTCGTCCACGGCCCCACCCGACAGGAGCAGGCGCTGCAGCGCCTGCACCTGCTCAGACTCTTGGCCGATCAGGCTTTAAAGGTTTAGGGGTTTAGCGGTTTGGGGGTTTAGGGCCCTTGAACCTTGGATTTCCGAGTATTCAGTGATCGGAGGGTCGCAGTGGAGCATCGGCATCGGATGTCTGATCTCTGCCCTGCATATCGGAGTTGAACCTTGAAGGAGGCTACGGGTGAAAGGCAGCAGATCCGAGTTCATAGGGCAATGATTCGGGCAACCCTCGGGCGGTGTGCTCCGAGACGCCACAGAGCAGCTTTTCTCTGAAACCCCAAACGCCCTAAACTTGACACCATTTACCCTCATCTGCAAAAAAGGCCCTCATCTCGCATCCATCACGTAGTATGAGTCCGAGACTTCTGAAGACCCCAAGTTGAAACCCATGAACAACTTACAAACCCCTAAACCTCATCCGCGGCTCACCCTCTCTTTGACGTCCAAAGCCCGGAAGTAGCGCAGCTGCTCGGAGCAGCGGAAGCTGGAGGCATAGTCGCACAGGAAAGCCTTCGCGTTCGGAAAGGTGACGAATCGCCAGTTCAGAAGTTGGAGTTTTGACGAGTGGTATGTTCATTCAGAACTACAGGAGAATTTGCAGTCACAACCAGACTTTGTGATCATCCTCACATGTACAGAACCGACCCAGCAGCAGTCGTGACACGCGACCAGATTTCGGACACCAAGCAGATAGATCTTTCTGCCTGTGCCAGTAGGGTATTGCGGGGAACTCAAAGGCTAGGCTGTTGCGCATTTGCTGTCTGCTGTACCGACAAAATAACATGTCGATGAACGGCCACAAGCATCTTGCAGCAAGAAGCCCCACAAGAACCCGGAGACAGATTCCAAAAAGCCGAGACGCTGAGACGTTGAGGGGCGTCTCGAGCCCTGACACCGCCTGCCATCGGAGTTTTAAACGAATGCTAGCTGCTTGGCAAGAATGGCAAGAACGGGTCGAGGAACTGAAACAGTACACCCAGGTCAATGCATTCATGTCTGGGCTTCAATGGTACCCAGGCCTCCAGTGTGCCGGACCTCCGCAGAACCAGCGCCATGTGAAGTGCCACGGGCCGAAGGGCCCGGTCCTGGCACGGTGCATAGGAACACTCATAGTGTCTAGCCAGACGTACAGAAACGCCAGCAAACGAACATCTGCTTCTGGCAAGTGCATGTGTGACATCCTGGTTCGGGCAGGTGAGTGGATCTCTCGACTCCTCCCTCCAGTTAACTTCAACGGGGTCAAAGGGCAACATCCCGTGGAAGTAGACGACACCATCAAGCACTGGAATCTGATGTCCCAGACCTTGAAGGTCTCGTCTTGCCGCCATTCTGTCAGGCTTTCTGGGTTGGCCATGGCTTCATGTCTTCATGCAGCAATCGAGGAGAACTTCAAGCCACCATCGTGGGGACCGTCATCCTTTTCAACACCAGCTCTGTCGGCATCATCAACAACAACACCACCACCAACAACAACGACAAAAGCAACGGCAGCAGCAGTAACAGCAGCTCAGCAACGGCATCATCACTACTACCACCATCAAATAATCCAGCAAACCCATCTCACCATTGCCGCATAGTTGATTCTGCTTCATGTGCATGCAGGCACTGGATCTGACAGTCTTCAGCATTCCCACCAGCCTCAGCAAACACATCTTCCTCTTCGCTACCACCGTCACCACAAACCTCCTCCCCGCCACCACCACCACCACCACCACCACCATCACAGCATCAGCCAGCAGCGTCGTCATCATCAGCACCGATCCAAAGCAAAAACCCAGACACACAAGGTCCTGCAGCTGTTGCACAGCGCGCCCAAACTGACCGGTAAGCAGCAAGGCCTTCCAATCGGGCGAAAGGGCACTGTTAAAAGATCATTGCCATGATGACGGCGGTGAACTTTTGGAACGATAGTTGCGATTTTGCCAGTGGCTTGGAACTGCAGTGACGACAACGACGACGACGACCACGACGACGACCACAACCAAGAAAGTACACGACGACGACTAGCACTACCACCCTTACTGCTACCACCACTGCCACCACTAACGGCACTAACACTACACTAACTCTAACACCAGCACTAGCACTAGCCCTAGCCCTAACCCTAAACCACCACCACCACCACCACCACCGCCACCACAACCACCACCATGACGACCACGACCACGACCAGTACAGCACTGCCACCACTAACGCTGCTCTTACGACCATGCACCCGTCCGCAGTGCAGGTCCTGACTGTTACGTTTTTTAAGTTGTCGAGAGCCGCTCTCCACCAGTTTTGGCGAGTCTCTTCGATATCTTCCGTTCCTGCTTTCGAGCATGCTGTTCTCCTTACGGCACTATGGTCATCATTGCTTTCTTGCTTGCAACAGATTTGAGCACAAATCACAAGCCGATGTCGGTGCCCGCACCTTCACCGAATTGAGGGTCTGCATCGCCGTGATGGCGGTGCTGACACCTTTTTCCAGCAAGAGAGTCGTGCTTCGTCCATGGCGGGCAAAGTGGTTTATGTTAGGGGGGGTTGGGGCGTCTTGGATAATGAAATTCATCCACATCAGGAGTGTTTGCGACCCAGTTTCGGCTCATGGCCTCAACCATCACGAACAGCTCTCATCAAGGCATGATAGTACTAACAACTATACAAACTATACTGTAGGATGCAGGGCTTCCCACAGGGCTCACTTAGTCAACCTCTAAAGCTTGAAGTGCCCTCACATGAACCAGGTCACCTCTCCAGAAGCGACGACTCTCAGACCTAGGCTCAAACCATGATCCCTTCAATCAACCAAGCACTGTCAAAAACATCCCGAACTGCAGACCTCTCTTGCAACCAGACACTACTTGTGGTACTGCTGATATTTTGGCATTGATACGATTATTGTTACTGTTGTTATGCTGACTATTGCTCCTAGTAAATTGTTAGTATCCTTTTTAGTATTCGTATTGTTAACCTCCCTCTCCCTGCCCTTGTCCTGGCCTGGTACTTCCCCGGTACCGCCCGAGGCACCGGGGTCGAAGTGCGAAGGCGGCAGCGAAGCCGCCTGCCCGTCATTAGGAACAGGCATTGTGCTGAGGAGGGTGGCGACTACGTCACCATTGCCCCATGTAGGGGTGAGGTGTCAGAGTCTTGAGATGCATTTTAGATTTTTTCTGCAGGGTTTTCGGGTTTGAAGGGTTCATTGTGTCTTTCGCAATTAATGGCTTCGGGGGCCTTGGATGCCCAGCATTCAAGCTTAGGGAACCCTAGACCCTCCACCCCAAAATCCTAAACCTAAACCTCAACATCTACGACCAAGAGCAAACCCGCCTGGCCGCGCAGGGCCTCGAGCTGTTGCTTAAACTCCGCCGACTGGTCATCCTGCTTTGAAGGGAGCTATGTGGGGAAGCAGTGTTTAGGGTTTGGGGCTTTAGGCTTTGAGGGCCGTACGGCCCTACAGGAATTCAGGCTTCAGGGTTGTAGCATTTAGGGTCAAACCTGAAACACCTTCTTCAAGGCTCTGCCCTCACCTATGCTGATTGAGCCTCAGGATTCTCGACTCCCAATATGCCTTCTATAAAGGGTAGGGATAATCAGTAATAACATCCAAATATAGTCTCTACATGGTCGTTAATGGAACTATGATCAAGGACCGCAAAAGCCTGTAGTAAGTAATTGAACTATGAAGAAGGACCCCAAAACCCGATGCCAACTCTTGAAGCACAATCTATCGTTGGAGCTTCGGGGATGCGGAATTCTGAACCTCTTTTGCAATGTGCGTATATTAAACATATGTACATGTGTGTATATATATATGTATATACACAGCTATATTGATACATATGTACGGCTCAAGTAATGTAACTGAACACATGAATAAATAAGCAAATATGCATCTGTGAGGCGCCTTCCCCAGCAGATGCACCAGGTGCAAGCGATACCAGAGCCAGTCCTCCACGACCCAAATTCGTTTGTCTGGGCTCGGGGATTGCAGAACCGGTGCATGCCAGATGCGAACATTTCAGCCTACACCCCGTAAATCATCCGTAAACCCCCGACCCGACATGAGAAAGAGAGGAGGGTTCCACACGGAGCCCCAAGCTGGGCAACGGAAGTTCTTAAGGGGTTCGCTTAAGACTTTGGAGCCAAGCACTTAGAAGGTGGAACCTCAAACCTCTCGGTTTTGCTTCCGTGCTCTCTTGAAGATTTGAACTGAGGGGAGCCATGCTTGGCGCTTGGGATGTCGGGGTTGGTTCGGGAATGCTTCTAAAGGGTTCAGGCATTGATCAGGACCAAGGCCAACCGCTTGGAGATGTTCCAAGAACCTTAAGTCAAGGTCTACTTCCTCAGACGCCCCTATCTTCTCGGTCGAAAAGCCCTCCCTCCGGTCGTGTTCACTTTGCTCCGTCCTCCACTGTTCCTTCGGGCAGCCGGCTGAAGGCAAAGTTCCGCCCCAGCCTCGGGATTGCATGAAGGGTTTAGAGTTTAGAGTTGAGGGTGTAGGGAGTGAGTTTACGGGTTTCCGCATAGACCTGCTGCCTGGTGCGACCCGACATGTGAAGCTCCAAACATCTGAACACCTGAACTGACAGCCCGGGAGCAGCAAAGAGACGAGCACGTCGTGGAAAAAGGAGCTCTCCTGGAACACGGGCATGATTCGTCGGCTAGACCCCAAACCAGAAACTCTTGAAGCTGAAACCGTAAACTGCTACTTGTACACCCTAAACCCTAACCTAAACCCTAACCTAAACCCTTGAACCCCAAACCCCAACACCAAAACACAAACCCAAACCCTTATACCCCCAACACCAAAGCACAAATCCTAAACCCTTATACCCCTAAACCCCAAACCCTTAAACTTTTATAAACCCTCAAACCCCAACGGCAAGACACGCAGCGCGCCTGCTCCACGTCGGCCCGGAGGAGGTCCGCCGAGTCCGCGTCCGAGGCCCCGGCCAGCTCGGCGCCCTCCAGGGCTGGGCGTTTGGGGCTCGCGGGTTTGGGGCTTAAATATAGGAAGAATAGTAAGAAACCTACTATAACTTACTATGACAGGAGCAAGAACAATGAAAATGTCAATCATGATAACATTTATAATCATGATAGTCACAACAATCATCACTACTAGATTCACAACTATCATAAGCATCATAAGCTCATAGACTCATAGACATAGTAACATATATGAACAGAAATTTAACAATTATCATCATAATTACACTTATCATCATCACCGTCATAATCATCATGAGAAGAAGAATCAAACTAACAGTCACAACACCAATAACGTTCGGATCACAGCCACACCTTTCTTCGGAAACGAACGTTTCAAAGCCATCATTGCACACCGCATCCTAGACCTGAACGCCCGAAGCTTCGATGACGGAGCCACCCCACCACGGCCTGTGGTGTGACGGCCTGGAGCCGACGCGCCATCAGCGAGCACACGGCTCCAAGCCTCAACAGCAGGGATCACAAACATGCAGTGACAGGACGACTCACGACACGGAATAGCAACCGTGATACCACCCAGGCGAGCTGGTGTCGCCGAAGCCCCTGTCGCCGGCGGTGATAGCTACACACCACGACACCTCCACGATCACCACACTACCAGAGAACTGCTGCGACTGCTACCAAGGACGACGACGATGAGGAAAAAGAAGAAGAAGAAGAAGAAGAAATTCGAGTAAGTGTACTACCCACCATGCTGATAACATTATAGGGCCTAGGCTTGAAGGGCAAGTAGGGGCTTTCGCGGTTGCGGGATTGGGGTTTCAACTGAAGGGTACCTATGGCCCCTGCGTAGTGGCCCTGTGCTATGACAACGATCTTTGATCCAAAACATCCCAAAACTCCACAACCCAGAACCCGGAACCCCCAAACTTTCAAGCCACAGAATCCTAGACCCCGAGACCCTAAAAGCCCAAAGCGCCGAAACCCGAAGTGTATGCCGGGGATCATCGGGCAGCGGTCGGAAGCCGGAGCGGCCCGGTCTGGAAGTTCCAGAAGCCTTGGGCTGTTGAGAGTGAGGACCGAGCGTTTAGGGCTTCGCTGACGGGTTCAGGGTTTCTTGCCTTTAGGTTCTTGTCTTTGGGAGAGCCTTTTTCCGTCTGCCTTTAGGGTTAGGGTTCGGGGTTGAGAATTAGGGGCTTATCAGGTTGAGGGTTCGGCGTTGACTTGTAGCGTGGGTTGGTTAGAGAGTTGGGGTGTGTTTCGGGTTTTGCAGGGTTACTTTGGGATGTAGGGTTTCTACGGGAGATGGGTGTGGATTTCGTCTGTTTATCCCGGACACCAAGCGGATGTCTCTGTGGCTTCAGATAATTTCCAGGTTGGTGCTCACAGATTTCGGATTCGTGCTTCTGGCTGAGGATGCCTGTGTGGCGTTGTTGCACTTTGTATTTGAGGCCTTTCCAGTTTGTTGTTTATGGTCTGCTTCCGCAAGGACCCCGTCGACACACATGAGGGACCAAGAGAAGCACTACGTTCCGGCTTGGTTCTCCGAGCTGAGGTGCCAGCTGCAATGAAGCCCCAACCTCTGAGCTCTGGAGTGTTCGAGCTTCGCGCTTGTGCACAACCGCGCATCCCTGCCCAGGCTAGCAGGAACATAAGTTCAGGCCGGACGCAGAGACACCAGGCCGGCACGCGCAGCTACGTAGGCCGCGTACCAGACGTGCGCGGCGGCGCTCGGAAAGTTCGAAGTCTGGAACTTCCTTTGCGGCACGCAGCAGTGTACCGGAACCCTAAACTCTAAATCTCAAACTCTAACTCCGTAGGTGTTGGGTATGGGCCCGGTTAGAGGCTGCAAAACTGCCATGAGCAACTTCACAGGTTCGCTTTTTCGTCTGCACTGGCACCCCGCCTCCCATTCAAAACCTCTTCACAGCAAGGGCGACGACCGACCGAAGTATTTCAAGCTACTTGTTCGAATCACAGAGGTGCTTGGGTTCAGGATAGTAGTTATGTCGGTTAAATTGGTTGGGGGGGTCTACCATCCCAGACTGTTCGACTACTCTACTAATCCTGCTACGTACTAGCACTCCGGCTACATGTCCTCATTCGAGCTTTGCCATTAGATCCCTAAAAAACTGCAGCCTTGAAAGAACCCTTGTAGTAGCCCAGTCTCAGTCGGCCATACGCCCTGACCAGAGACCAGGCATCGGGTACGCCGCCCAAGCGCGCATCTGCCTGGTTGTACACGAAGTTCTTCACCTGTTTGCAAAAATTGCCGTTTAGGGTTGAGTTTCGGACCGGGGTCTAGGGATTGAGGTCATATCCCCACATTGAAGCTCTCTGCGCCCCAAAGGCTGAAGCCCTAACTCCTGTGAACGATGTACGACCAAACAACCACGCATGATCTGATATGGCACTCGAGCACGTGATACACAATCATTCCGACGGCCGCCACCACTACCGTTGCCATTAAGAGTGGGTAAAGCAACAGGGGCAAGAGCAATGATGGAACTCGAAAATCGCGGCCAAAACAGCCACCATCACAGTCACAACGAGAATCACGATGCTCACGGCTGTCGAGTTTGCAAAGCTTGCAAAGTGTCGAGACCCCGCTCTTGAATACACGCTCTGGGCTCAGAAAGGAACTTCGGACGTGGGAGCTCCATCTTTTAACCTCGGACTGGGGTTCTTGAGGTTTCCGACAAGCGCGAACCGCCTCGTCAAAGAAGCGATTCTGAAGGTATGTGAGAGCTCCGGCAGTGATACCCCCCAGGGTGATTTTCCTCAGCGCAAGACAACGCAAACCCCTTCGGCTTCAGATCTTCGTAGGGCACTTGGGGCTGGGGCACCGGGTTGTGTTTTCATTTCTCGAAGCATGATGCTGTACCGGAAAGTAAGCACACGTCTGCGGCCGCAACAAGGCGGTGAACGCCGGCAAGCCCATGCAATCAAGTGAAGTCCAAGTTGCAACTCCTGGGTGAGGATGCTCCTCGGCCGCTCATGCATGATCGGCAAGAGGGCTTGAAAAGGAATCTAGAGAGATGTGCAGGAGTAAGATAACAGCATGGTGGTGCTTACAGACATTGATGGAGCGATGAAGTGTAACAGTCGCTTGCTCCCGCAACTCTGGCAGTGCTTCAACCCATGAGCAACCTCAGTATCATTGCCGCATGCTGAAGCGCTACACCGTTGTACGTCCTCAAAACCGGGCTGAGATACGCATGCATTCTTGTATGTGTTTAAATAGCATATACAAGTTTTACGAATCTGCTGAGACGCCCACCCCTCCTCCTGAAACAAACACTCTGCAGCGAACCCTCAGACCCCAAAACCCTGTCCCAGGGACCCTGAACCTTCAAGCCTCCTATCCTGAACCCTACATGCCAACCCTGAACCCTGAACCCCTAAACCCTAAACCCTTAAGCACAAGGCTCCAGCACTCTTTCAGCTCAGCCTGGTAGGCCGGGCAGCTGGCACTGCTCAGGTGCGCGATCCTCGGCTGGGACAAGAGCGGCGGCTTGAGGATTTGGGTTAGTATAGGAGCCTTAATTGTTGAGGCCCGTATATTGACTCGTCGACTCTTTGAAGGTTACTAGTAAGGTTGACTGGATCGGTACTAAGAGCTACTACTCGGGGTGATGTAACAAGGTCGCCACATTTGATTGGATGACCATTCTAGTGCAATCACGCTTCCTGCTGAGCCCTGCTGTCAAGCAGACAGTCGTCGCAGTGGTCGTCGTGGTGGGGTGGTGGAGGTTGGTGTGAGACCGGTAAGGTTCCTTACATTGCAAATGATCGAACTTAGACTCCTTCAGGACCGGAGCTCACTGGTTCTGTTCTGCTAGCTGCTCGTCCTTATGATGAAGTATTGTAGTTGTCCGGTTAAAGGGCAGTGAGTTGGGTTAGCCTGTAACGAAGTCGGGATTTCTGGAGATTTGGGATCCAAGGTTGGCGAGCTGGAGATCTTGTGAGGTACGACCTTTCTTCAACAACAAAAGGACGGGACTCTATCCCCGAATACGGGAACACCTACCCCGGCAAAAGAAGGATGCTTCACCCCCCGCAAACCACTATCCTGCATAGACCGACAGACTGTTGGAACTTCGGACTTACGAGCTGGCATTGGCCCTCTTCAGGTATCCAATCGACGAGCTAGGGCCGCAACTAGAGCTGCTAGTCACCTGATCGAACGAAATTTAGCCTAAAACCCCGGACAAGCCCTAAACGCACGAGCACAAGTCCGTCTAACAACTCGTGGACAGTGTCAACGACGAAATCGCAAATATCAGGCTGCCACCAGACTGTGCCGAATCTACTTATCATCCTTTGTCCTTGAGTCAAGACAAGCCCAAAGCCTATGCAGCAAGCCCCGCACCCTAAGCCCTTGAAAAGAAAACCCCACAAAACCCTGAGAGCTCGAACAAGGCTGAGCTGCTTCTGCACCAGTTGCGGGCCCATGGGCTCGCTCAGGAGAGCCTCGATGATGGGGGAGTCCTGGGACCGGAGGCCACGGCCGGTCGAGAGTATGCAATCAGGGTTTAGGGTAGAGGGTATCCTTGCAAGCAAATCTTCGGTGCCTGGGGCTTTCGGCTTCAAGCGCGGCGACAGACTGAAAAATCCTGTCCTAGCACGTTGCGGCTTCTGGACCAATTTTCCAGGACACATAGTCTAGTGCGTCGGCTTCGTGGCTGCTACACTGCTACACAGCCATAGTACCTTCATGCACTTTCACTCAGTGAAAAACACGATCAAGCTCACGATTCGGGGCATGATTGCTGTTACGGCTGTCGTGATGACGTCAGCACGTACACTTGTTTGCAGGCAAAAACCCTAGATCCTGAAACCCTACGTTGGAGCCCTTATAGCACTCCTTTTGATGCTACCCGTTCTAGTCCCGGTCACCTCCTTGGGGGGCACCGCTGCAGGGCTCGAGGAGGAGCCGTCGTTGCAGAGCGCAAGGACCTTTTTCTTATCACGGCTTCGGGGGGCCTTTTGCAGCTCGGACGTGCTACACGTAATGCTAATACTACGAGTAGCAATGATCACAGTAATGATGAAGTTGATAACAGTAATACGGCGACTTCCTTACAGTGCCAAGCCAACGTTGGCTGCACCGCTGGGCGACAACGCGAAGGCATAATGATGCCCACAGACTGGCATCAGGGACCGGCTATTCGGCCATTCTATGTTGATTTTGATTTGACCAGTGCATCCTGCTGTTCGCTTCTCACGCAGATCTATTAATCCTGGTGTAGGGTCCACTGCTTTGGGCTCTTAGGCTCTAGGGCTTCGGTATTTAGTCTTTAGGAGGGTGTCCGGTCCGGGACTTGAGACACCAATTCGGACAGGAAAAACAATCCCTGCAAGTCATGAACTAGGTCCTCAACCTCCAAATCTGCTTGGATCGTGGATCAAGGGGCCGCCGAGCCCTGACCCAACCGCTGGAGGTTGCCAAGAAACCTCAGGGTGGGAGTTTACAAAAAGTTGAAGGGTTGGGGGTTCGGGATCGGAAATCGTCACACACTTCCAAGAAAGAACACCGCCGCGCACAGGAAGAGAGCAAAGGAGCCGTTCTGGAAGACGCACACAAATTCCGTAGGGCTTTCCCGGCCAACGGATTGCTAGTTCAGGGATGCTAAGGACAGCTTTGCCTAAACTTGCATGCGGTCTGGAGATAGCGCACACCATTGGTCTAATTTTGAAGCTACGCCACCCGCCTCGGCTTGCCGGAGACCAGCACGTTGACAAAATATGAAACGGCAGAGCGGATGGTAGGGAGGGGGCAAGGACGGGGCTTTGGGCAGGCGGGGGCAGCGCGGCAAGGAAAGGCCCAAAAAATAGCAAAAAGGGGTGGGTGGGGGGAGGGCGGAAGAAGCAGGTCAAATCAAGGGGGGGGGGGGGGGGGGGGAATTAACAAAAAGCGGGTGGATCGAAACTTTCTCGCCAGGGGTGGAGGGTATCTGAAATCACCCCCAATACGCCTCTGCCTGCAGCCTCGGCGGATTTTGGCTCGGTCGGAAAGCATTCAAGGCTTTGAGATTTGCCTGCCTGTGGAGTGGAACCTGCTCGTTTAGGAAGACTGTCCCGTACAGTCCCTATATGGGAGTTTTTGGTACCCCAAATAGTAGGATCCTTATTATCAAGACCCCAAAATAAGGTACCCCCTATTTTCGGAAACTCCCAGATAGCTGTAGTGCAGTAGCAGACCCAGCCCTGGCCTTCTTAAGGAACTGCTCAGCTACAACCCTTTCGGCTAGGCTAGGAGTCCTGAGTCCGGAAACCACCCCTAAGCTCAAGATCCAGCAACCCTTACACCCTAAGACCCTGCACCCGCAAACCCCCTAATATAAGGGCCTTAATAAGTAGAATAGGGTTCTGGGGCCCATTATACTATAATTATAATAAGGAGTTTCGATTATAGTACTGGTAATTGTTCAAGCCCCTATAGTAAAGCCTAAACCTCAGAAACGCCGCCGGGAAGCTGCGTCTTCGCCTCCTCCCAGTCTGCCTGGAGTCGGTCGAAGGATTGGCGCTCGCAGCTCCGCAGGCAGTCCCTGTAGCTCTCCTGGTTGGAACTTTATTTAAAGTACGGTTTCGGGTCTAAGGCTTTAGCTCTGTTCGATGCTTGTGATGGAGTGCTCCCAGGACGGAAATCACTGTGCTTCTTCTCGTGCGGATGCAGTACCTCCGCACTAGACGAGACAAGTGGTTAGTTGTTTGATTCGGCGGAGTCCCTGTAGACGCAGCAGTTCTTCTGGCCAAGCATCGGGAAGGCCCGCATGCTCCCTTCGAAGATCCACTCAAAGAAACATCGAGAACCCACCGAACCCGAATTCTTATGAGAGTAGTAGTGATGACGTGCGGTGTCAGTCTTGCAGCTGATGATGACGCCTGTTTTTCCACTGCTCCAACGATCTTCGCTGCCGGGGCTGCAGCAACGACTACGACGACAACAAGACGACGAACAGTGGCAGTTTCAGCGGTGACGAGGAAGCGGTGGTGTCAATTCCATATCGCCGTCGCCATCACTGTCGCCATCGTCATCATCATCATCATCACTACCATCAGGATCTATCATCCGAATCATGATCAGCTATGCCGGCCCTGAGCTCAAAGACGAGGGAGAGAAGTGGTTTTTCTGGCAACCCCTAAACCCCTAAAACCTGTTGCCCTACACCCGCACCCCCGAAGCCCCGAGCCCAAAGCCTCAACGGTTTCCACGATCACGCGCTCGTGACGCAAGCCGAAGAACTCCTTGGCTTGAGGTTCAGTGCTCAGGGTTGGATAAAAACTTGTCTGCATCGTCACAAGGAGCCAACCCTCCGCGTGAAAATGAACTAGGATAGCCCTGGCGCCTGGAGGCCCAAGGACGGCTGCTCAGCGTCCGCTCGCGGCAGAGCCGCGCCCGGCGCGGTTTGCGGTACCAGGGTGAAGTCTGCAATGTCCCTCTCCAGCCTGAAGATTGGCCATCCGCAAGAAGCGGCGGTGCGTGGTGTTGTCGATTTTGTCAAGAGCTTTCTCATATGTACTAGTGATAGCTGATGCGGATCGTACTTTGGTGGGATCCTTCCTCTGAAGATCCTCGTGCGTGACATCAGAATCCTACGCCCTGAACCCAAGTAAGGCAATGTAAATGAATAACTATTCATTGGGGTTCCTGGTTCTACGGTAGTTATAGTATAATGCCCCCAAACCTTATCTTAATCATTAAGGCCCAGATAGTATGATCATACGAAACCTTGAAAACAAAAGTATTATAAAACCGTTAAAGGAACCCGATTCGAATTGTAAAGGCCCCCTATGACAGCCCCCAGCCGGGCCTCTGCGCCTGTGGCGTCTGAAGGAGCCGAGGCAAGGAGGAGGTGGATGCAAATGCGTTTGCTCCGGAGAACGTCTGCGACCTCCATTTGGGCCAGGGATGTAGGACCTTTATAGGATTCTAGATGCAGGGAGGAAGATGGATGAGTTACAAGATTTGAGACACAAGTCCAGCGGATTTAGGGCGGCCGGAATGACTCGCCGGGCTATATTGAGCGTAATGCCGGCTCATGAGTAGTCAAAGAACCCTGGTCCGCAAAAGGGATGATAGTAGGAGCCCTCCCTAAACCTTTGAGGCTGAGTGCCTTATCAATCAGGGTCTAGGTCATCTTCTGGTGAGTTTCAGAACATAACTGAACCGATTCACGAGCTCCCGGTCAATTTCAACGCCAAAGCTTCAAGACCACCGAAGCCGAAGCCCTGCAACGCCAGAACCTGATCACCGCAAGCCTGAAAGAAACAACACCGTCAAAACAAAAACAAACCCAGAATCCACAAGCCCACATATGCTCGAACCCCAAAACCCAAAGACAGGACCATTCTAAAGGACCCTTTACAGGACCCTTCACCCCCCCCGTCACCCCCGGTTTCAATTGCGGGGCCTCAGCCGCGCCTCTCCGAAGAGCTGCTCCAGCGACTTGTGCACTGCGGTTCTCCGACTCCTGGGTCTGCTCCAACACGATGAGAAAGTAATAACTAACATTAACTAACTATAGTATGCTATGTAGCATAGAATAGTACAGTATACTAAAACTATACTGTAATGTAGTATGCATGCGCACATGCCATTGTATAATAGTATATTGTGCAGTTTTGATTCTAGTGCATTTTCTCGGACGGATAATAATTGAAAATTCTATATGCAGGGCTAGGGTTCACTGCAATGTTGCAGGGGTCCTAGCAGGCCAAATCGATTTGATCTAAAACCGGAACGTCGAAGGCTTCGACGAGGGCTAAAAATCCTCAAACCACGAAGCCATTCAGGTTCGAAATATCCTGAAAGAGAGGTTTGGGGTTTGGATTTAGGGTCTAAGTTGCAGGGCTTAATGTTTGGGGGGTTCGGGTTTGAAGGTTTGAAGGTGTGCTCGACCGGTCACGCGAAGGTTGGTGTGCGGTAGCATGAAGACATACCCACTGCAAGGCCACCCTACTCGATGCGCACAGCGATTGATGCTATAAAAACTGCGGCCGGCAGGTCCGCCTGGATCCCACCTTTGTCGGGGTGCTCCCTAGGTGTGCTATATGCAAGGGTGTGTGTCCTAAATATTGGGAATCGCGCTCTACGGAAATTTCGAGCACTGATGGGCGAAAGGCAGACTAAACCCGAAACCGTAACACCAAAAACCCTGGCCTGAAAGCGGTAAACTCAAAATCCACCCACCCCACTGCACAGCCCACGGCACCTTGGGCCGCTGGTGCCAACCTGAAGGCTGCTGGAGAGACGGAGACCCAGCTGCATGGCTGCCGGTTTTCGGGTTCTTGATGGGCTCCTCCAAAACGGAGGGGTCTGGGAGCCTTGAACCCAGGGTCTGAACCCATCCCCAAATTGGACATGCTGCGAAAGCCGCAAGTCGTCCTCCAGGCCCGTTTCCGAAACTGAACCTATTCTACCGCTGCAGCTGCTGAGATCGATGGGACAAAGTGCCCAAAGACACTGAACCCTGAACATATGGACTCCCGGTGCCTCCACCAGACGCTCTGCCCGCTCCAGCTGCCGAAGCCCCTCTGCGTGCACGTCCACCTGAATTCGGAGTGCAGAGGTTCCGAGGTCTAGGGTGTAGGCAACCGGAGATTTAGAAATCAGATCCAAGGCATGATGGCTGTTGTCAAACTCACGCTTCATAAAACCTTAACTTGCAGACATGCCCACCACCGCCGCCGTCATGCTGCCGTCGGCGCCCCGAGGCTGCCACCGCAATTGGACTTAAGACGGATCTACTTTGTGCTCAGGGCGAAGATGTGAGCCGGGTTGCTTGGTTCAGGGATATGTCTAAGTCTATGTTCTATGCCAGGTCTACATCCTGCCGATGCATAGTCGGATGTCACTGGTCATGCACTCTTTCCACTTGCATATTTTTGCAAATCATGCAGCTGAAAAGCGAAACACTCATCTTTCTATATGCATATATACCTATACACACACAAACGTACTCCTTCTTTTTGATCATTCATACTTTTATGTGTATCTATACTTGCTTGGTTGCATATGTATATGTATGAATGTATACAATTGTTTGTATCCATGAACACACATGTGTGTTGCTTACACCACTGTACCATGAATATGTATATTTACATGCACATTTATATCTGCATTTGTATTTCCACAAAAATGTATACGCATATTCTCTTTTCACCTATTCATCTATCTGTCGATTCACAGTATGTGTTTATGTTTAGTTTATGCATACTCAAGATTGGGCAGGGTCTGTTCTGAACAGCGGGCCGGGCACCATCTTCGAGCCTGCGGCTGATGCACAGCCAGATGAAGACATATGTAGGTGGTTGTCAAAATTACAGTCCCTTTTGGGGGTCCATGTTACAGTACGGCACCTAAGATTTAAGGTACTCAAAAAGGGACCATAACTTTGACAACCACCCATATTGGGGGCCCCAGGAAGCTCAGTAATTACAATAAGGATCCCCCGAAACATGATGGTACCGAATGCTCCTCGTACCTTCATACCTCAACTGCAAGGTCCTGACGCTTACACGCCCCTTGGGCTGTGAGATGTGGTGTATACAATCTTGCCATGGCCCTCAAGGCCAAACTGAACAATCTGAGAACTTGCGGAGGTTACGATTCTGTACAGAAGTGCATGCACACTGTAGGCACGTGAGAGTTCTCTTCCAAGTACAGGTTCCAGAATGCGGTCTTTTGTGTCTGTGGCATCCAAAATCCTCGTCGCTGTCGTTCGTTAAACAGGACACGTGTACCGCAGAACGCCCGGAGCGGCCCGCCATCAGTTTGGGGGGGGACTGCAATGTGCTGAGAGCTAAGCATCAGCCACAGAGAGGCGCTTGCAAAAAGGATGAAAGTTAAAGTTCAGGGCTGGGAGTTGTGGAGCAGGCAGGTGGGATTCCGGCAAACTACCCTGAAGCCTCACTTCCAGTGTTCTGTACGGTGTCCACAGCATCCTTGGTCTTTGTCCTCAGCATTCTGCCAGACTGTTCAGCTGGTCATGAACCTGCCTCTCACAAAGTGGAGCCAGCATCCCCACAGCAGTACAACATACCCGCCCCGCTTAGCTGCCAACTGCAGGTGCAGCTGGCTCCTGGCTTGGGTCCGCGGCAGGCTGGGTGCATGGGGTATGGATAGCAGGGATTCGGCATTCAGAGCCACCCCTTGCAGCTACGCCTTGATGCCTTGGGGATGTCAAACCTAAGTATTTTTGTGCGAGCCTCGCTAGTGACCGCAAGTGGGTGTTTGTTTGCGCGGAGCTCAGCATGTATGGTTTAACATCCTTTCGCAACGAAGTCCCCTTCGAAAACAATTACAGGTCCAGGCCCGTCCTTCGTCGCTCATCTCATGCGGAGGGGACTTCGCGAACCTTAGTTGTGAGCTGCAGGGGTCCTGGGGTGTAGGGCTCTTAGTTTGCATATCTGGCTCGGGGTTGCTGTCGCGAGTCCAAGCTCCGCGGAGTAGGTCTTGCGAGCTTCATGCGCTCCGGGATGCGATCCGATCCCACAGGCTGACTGGAATGGAACCGTCATGCTGCAAGAAACGACAGTTGCAAGTTTGGCACGCAGGCCTTTGGCAGAGCAATCTTCGGGCTCACTGCGTTTTGCATCGAGGGTTTGGGGCCTCGGGCTTCAGCGGGCCCCAAACCGCGAAGCTCAAGCTGGCACTCAACCAAAAGCCCAACACCCGGCCAAGATCCTCCCGAAACTGGCGAACCCCAGACTTCCGCACACAGGCCGTGACGTTGTCGGAACCCACCGTCAGGCCGGGGCTGGCACAGAGTCTCGGGCTCTTGGGGGCTCGGGCTTCTCGTGGGCTCTTGGGAACTCTGGGGCTGAGATTCGGGGCTTTCGGGAATCTGGGTTTCGGGGACTGTTTCGGGCTTGGGAAGTTTGGCTTTCATCAGGGCCTTTGGGTTTCAGGAGCCCCTGACATCCGCACCCACAGGGCCAGCGCCTTGGCACTTCGGACAGGGTGCTGGAGTGCTCAGGCTGCAGTTTTGTGTCTGCTGGGACGGCCGTAGCAGGCGCAGCAGGAGCAGGAGCAGGAGCAGGAGCAGGAGCAGGAGCAGGAGCAGGAGCAGGAGCAGGAGCAGGAGCAGGAGCAGGAGCAGGAGCAGGAGCAGGAGCAGGAGCAGGAGCAGGAGCAGTAGGAGGAGCAGTAGGAGCAGTGGGAGCAGTAGGAGCAGTAGGAGCAGTAGTAGTAGTAGTAGCAGTAGTAGTAGTAGTAGTAGTAGTAGTAGTAGTTATTATGGTGGTGGTGGTGGTGGTGGTGGTGGTGGTGGTGGTGGTGGTGGTGGTGGTGGTGGTGGTGGTGGTGGTGGTGGTGGTGGTGGTGGTGGTGGTTGCTCTTGCGGTTGCGGTTGCGGCTGCGGTTGTGGTTGTTGGTGTTGTTGCTGTTGGTGTCGTTGTAATAGCAATGATAGTAGGTTGTCGTCTTTGTCGCGGTAGAAAAAAGCAGCAGTGGTGGCAATAGCAGTTATCTTCGACATTTCATTCTGTTTGACAGCCGGTATTATCATTACCACGATGACGATCAAAAGGAATGATCATCAGTCACCGTCATCATTGATCATCCGCAGCAGCATCATATCACTACATCATCATCATCATCATCAACAACAACATCATGTCATCATCTCACCACACCATGACCGTGATGCCAAGGTTGATTTAGGTGCAACCTTCAAACAGGTCGGGAGAGACCATGCTGCACCGCGGGCAAATATCGTGCTTTGCAAAGACGAAATTCTTGTTGTTTACACCTTGTCGAGACAGGTCATGCTTCAAAGACCGGTCGAAGATAAAAACCGTCAATCTCTTATGACACACGGCAAGGATGCCGAACTTGGAATCTCAATCCAGAAGAAAGCCCTCACATCCGGGAAACCAGATCGTGAGAATGCAGAGTACGTGACTCGTCAGAAGCAGGAGACTTTGGCACTTGAGTTGGGGTTTAAGACTTTCAGTGTCAAGGTGCCGGGTGGTACGAAGATCACTACCACATTAAGGCTGCCCCTCGAGAGGCCATGAGCATGTGATCGCGGTGCAAACCGAGGCCGCGGGCAGTCCGGTGACGGGCACTTCCAGTCGGCGGGATTTTCACCGCCTGCATCTGTGGACTCCGTGGTGGAGCGATGCCCCGAAAGCTCTCCAACGAAAATCCGAGCCCCTGTGGCCGCATTCGCTGCTGTTGTAAGCGTTGCTGCTGCTATCACTCTGGCACTCAATACTGTCCCGCCAATGCTCATGATGATGATGCTGGTGATTCTGACGATGGTGAGGATTCTGGTGATGATTGATGATGCTCCTCCTCATCCTCCTGCTAACGCTAATGCTCTGCTCCTCCTAGTCCCACTCTGGCTACGACGACTACCACCACCGCTACCACCGCACAGTCATCCCGACAACCCAAGGCAGGCCTGCAGTCCCAGATTCACAATGAAGGCTTCGGATTTAGAACCAAGGACGTGGGAATTACAATTATAGCTTCCTGGCTACTAGAACCTGGAATTCTTCAACTTAGGTTTTGTGGCCCAAGGGTCGGCTTCAACATAAGAGCTCATACACATAACAATCTAAAGGGGAGTCTATGCCAGGTTGTCGTGGTTCCGGAGCCCAGCCAACCGAGAGGATGAAGAACTTTGCACAAGCCTTGCAACCCCAAGATCCAGAGAGTCGCCACAGAGGCTGAAACCCTAAACCCCTAATCCCTAAACCCCTAAACCCTGAACCCTAAGCAACATCCACAGGCTCTGAACGACCAACATCTACACGAGACAACAACAATTAGCAACCCTGACCTCGAAAGCAAGCGAACTTCTTAACCATCGGGATAGCCAAAATCGACATTGCTGGAACAGCTTTCAGATCTCTAGCACCTATCCTATCTGTCTTCCTGCTGCGGAAATTTGAGAACCATCATCAATAGTTATGCTAATGAGAGCAAGAAGAACGACAATTCTTGGTTTCCTTGTTATGGGTCATTATAACTTTCTACTATCATGATGTCCATTAATTACATTATTATCTTCTAAGCACCACTCCCCGCTGTCCTCTTCCAAGGTTGGCCCAAGCGGGCTTGCTCATGCCACACTGTGGGCAGCTTTCGTGCTTGCCCTCGGCCAGCGGAGTCTGGGGGCCCTAAACCCCACACACACACGGTTTAGGGTGTAGGCCACAAGCCCTAATTTTGGTGGATGGGCCTGGCCTCTGTTCTCGAACCCCAAATCCTAAGCCCTCTAGGCCCTTAGACCCCAAGCCTCAAACCCCAAATCCGAAACTCTTCACTGTAACTCGGTGCCGCACGAAAACCATACGGGTGTTGTTTACGCAATCCTGGTTAGGACCTCAGAAAGGCAGGAAGCCTTAAGGCATGTACCGCAAAACCACGAGCTCTGTCAGTGGATCACCGGAAGCTGCTTCAGATTCCCGTCTTGTGCCGCAGCGATCTGCCCAAGTCCTGCCCGCTTTCTCCGCATCCTCCCCAAGCCCACCTCCCCCTCCTCCCCCGATAACATTGCGCTGAGATCTGAAGGCCTATGCACGCGACTTCTCATCGACTGCGTGCTCGGTGGCAGATTTCGGCGAGCCCAGCCACAGTAGGCACCACTACCCCCGATCTGCTTTATTCGGGGGCCCGATTGTTGTCCAAACCTCGGACAGTTTTTGAGCGCGGGTTTTGAAGCTTCCCATGTGGCAAACTTGTTGATCATCATTCAGGACGGTTTTGCAAGGGGGAACTGGCACGAGCATGATGCACAGCTGTGAATACGACACTTACTCTGACTATTCCGCCTCGCTGTCATGCAACAACCTTCCAAACAGCCCAAGAGAAGACACCGCTCTGATCTCACGTGGCTGGGAACCAGGCACGGCCAGTCCCGAAGGTTGAACTGCATGCCCGTCATTTTGGCCAGGGTGGCCATCTGGGAAGCGACGATGGGCCGGCGGCTTGAGCTTTTGGGACGGTCAGGGCCCCATCAGACATGGACAGAATAACTCAACACAAGTTACGTCCTGCCCTCCAAAAACGATGTTTGAGAAGCTAGGCCACAACCGAAAGCCCTGCCCTTCAAGCTCTGAAAACGCCCTCACGGTTGAGCAAGCTGCAACATCGCTGGAATCCTCAGGCTCCCGCAACGTTCTTCATCTGCGGATCTGAGCGTGCTGGCGCGACAAAAATTGCACACCCCATGCCCCGAACGAACCTATATGTCAGCAGCAGCAGCAGGAGGAGGAGGAGCAGCAGTAGTAGCAGCAGCAGAATTAGTAGGAGTAGCAGCAGTAGCAGCAGCAGTAGCAGCAGCAGCAGTAGCAGCAGCAGCAGCAGCAGCAGTAGCAGTAGCAGTAGCAGTAGCAGTAGCAGTAGCAGTAGCAGTAGCAGTAGCAGTAGCAGTAGCAGTAGCAATAGGAGTAGGAGTAGGAGTAGGAGTAGCAGTAGCAGTAGCAGTAGCAGTAGGAGTAGGAGTAGGAGTAGGAGGAGGAGTAGGAGTAGGAGTAGGAGTAGGAGTAGGAGTAGGAGTAGGAGTAGTAGTAGTAGTAGTAACGGTAGTGGTAACGGTAGTGGTAGTGGTAGTAGTAGTGGTAGTGGTAGTAGTAGTGGTAGTGGTAGTGGTAGTGGTAGTGGTAGTGGTAGTGGTAGTGGTAGTGGTAGTGGTAGTGGTAGTGGCAGTGGCAGTGGCAGTGGCAGTAGCAGTAGCAGTAGGAGTAGTAGTAGTAGTAGTAGTAGTAGTAGTAGTAGTTGTTGTAGTAGTAAGAGTAGTAGTCGTAGTAATGGCAGCAGCAGCAGCAGTAGTAGTAGGAGTGGGAGTGGGAGTAGGAGTAGGAGTGTGAATAGGAGTTGCAGCAGCAGTAGCAGCAGCAGTAGCAGTAGCAGTAGCAGTAGCAGGAGCAGTAGCAGTAGCAGCAGCAGCAGTAGCAGTAGCAGTAGCAGTAGCAGTAGCTGCTGCTGGAGCACGATCACGAGCACGACCACCACCACCACCACCACCACCGCCACCGCCACCGCCACCACCATCACCACCACTATACCACTACTACTGCTACTGCTGCTGCTGCTGCTACTACTACTACTACTACTACTACCACTACCACTACCGCAGTAGCAGCAGCAGCAGCAGCAGGCGTAGTACAAGTCAACTGTCGTCCTTCTAGTCGTCGTCGTGCTTCAATGACCCAGTGCCCGGGCGCCGAACCCATGCCGCCGTAGCCGCCACCTGTCCAGGCTCCACGGTTGCCACCGCCACCGGTGCCAGCGCTCTGCACCTCAAAGCGGGCGCCAGGGCATAGAGCTTTGGGTTGCCAGCAGCTCTCCAGCAGCGGTAAAGCTTCAGGCGTCTAAACATTCTGGTGTACGTTTGTGGATTTCAGCGGCAGCGGGCTGGTGGCTGGAGTGATAGACGTTTATCTCTAACCTCTAAGACTAGAAGTCCCTCAACCCTTGGGGCTGCCATGCGGTTCAGTGGAATAGGGCTTCAAGTCTCCAGAATTCGGCCGAAGTATCTTCATACTTCGGAATCGGAGTGGCTTCACCTACAAATCGCACCGACCCTCCAAGTGATCCCTCCCAAACCCTGGCAATGCTCGGCTCCCACACGTACGATGGCTTCTGCCTCAGCTTCTGGCGCCAGCAGAGGACTCGCCACACTTTGCAGATGCCAAGGCTACTCTCCCTTCAAACGGAACTCCCGAAGAGAGGTACCGTAAATAATTTCAAGATCCTTACAAAAAGGAACCGGCCCCAAAGTTGATGCTACCGGCTTCTCGTTTGCCTACGATAGGGTGAGTTCGCTGTGCGCCAACCGCACATGAAGCGCATCGTCCTGAGTGCTTTTGCGACGTCCGAGCATGATATCTTGGATGAGATGCTCCAAGACTCTGAAGCAGGTCTGCGAAGATCCGGAATACCAGGAAGACTGGAGGCAGGTGACGAAATTCGATATCAGACCGAGACCCGTCGCCACAGCTCTTCTGCAGACGGAACTCAACAGACAAACACGAGCGCAGCTTGTGCAGCTGACTTGAAGGAAAGAGAACTACCCTGATAGACCGGCAACCTGCTTCGAGCAGATCAACACACCGACGAGATCAACACAGACATGTCATGGGACAGGTGGGGAAGGTCGAGCCGCAGCCAGATCTTCTTGTTACCTGACGACAACCAACCTACGCACGCTTCAAAAGTGGTCAAGAAAATTGCCTTTCTTTCACCCAGGGCAAACCCAGACAAGCTGCATGCTGTTTCTCTGCTAAGAACGACGGAGCCAACTGCGGCAACTACTGATGCAATCGAAAGTTATCTATCAAGCACCAACGACACAGTCGCGGAAGCGCAACAAACCTTTGCAGTGTCTCCAACACCTGGGCATGGCAATCACAATGGAACGAGCCACATGACCATCATCACGACCGTCTGATTCTTCATGCGTTTGAGATTCGAACCTTCGAACACAACAAACTGCGTTGGTTCTTCATGCATTGGGCACACGTTAGACGCGTTGGCGGCAGCAGTACTATCAGGCCACCCTGTTTGCGAGTCATGAGTTGCCTGCTAGCGATCTCTGCCGTGCGGTTTCTGCCCTGTATGAACCGGACCAGACTGCAACACGGCCGGTCCGGGATTAACCGAAGGGCAGAAGCTGTTGAAGTCAAGCCATCATGGCCACACAGCCTTCCGAACGTCATCCAGGAACAACGAATCATGATTCTCGTCAGCAGGGCACCACCAAGCAGATTTAGATCAGTATATCCTACCCAAGATCATATTACGAAGTGATAGAGCTAAGCGTGTTCAACGAAGTTCAATACTTACGTCCTCAAGTTGTGCACATCTTCACCGTCAAGCGAACTGCAACCATGCTGTCACAAAAACCGACGACCTCTGTCAGGGCACACCAACATCGGATGTGGATGCATCGGGCACACGTTGGAGGCGTTGCCAGCAGCAGTACTATCAGGCCACCCTGTTTGCGAGTCATGAGTTGCCTGCTAGCGATCTCTGCCGTGCGGTTTCTGCCCTGTATGAACCGGACCAGACTGCAACACGGCCGGTCCGGGATTAACCGAAGGGCAGAAGCTGCTGCGGTGGTGAAGCCGTTAAGCGGGTGAGGACTTCGAGATCCTGACTTAGAGCAGGGTTTTTTGGTTCAGGACCCAAGGCTCCGGCGCTCCGCATTTGGGGCAGCTGCTCTTACTCGCGAAGACACAGTTCTTCGCATTGACGCACCTCGATCACTGGATTTGCGTCATTAGGACCGGGTCTGTCGTCAAGGGTTGAGGACTGGCGCAGGGGTTTGGAAGTTTGGGGTATGGGCTGAGAGTCTCAGAGTTCGGAAACATGGGCTCTGAGTGCTACAGCCCCAGAGGACACGGAGAAGACTCCTATCACCTTCGGAGAGTATGTCAAGCAGCGCGAAAACAAGCGACGACATACTGCACCAGCCAGAAGCCCCACACCGATTGCCGATTATGCTCAATTATGGACACCCCCCAACTCCACACGTCTGAACTTGAAAACCCTCAGCTTGGAACGCAGAGTTCGGACAGAGCCAGTCACCGACTGACTTGGCCCCCCTGGCATCATCGAGGCTTAGGATCCGCCGGACTTGAGTCGTGGCGTTGCGCTTAGGGCTCGGGGTCGAGCTGCTGCTTGTACAGCGTCGAGATCTGGGGAAGGCCCTAGACTCGAAGCCCAAAGTCCCCCATCAATAACTTCCGAGGGATATCAAAATTAAACTCCAGCCTTCTAGCTCTTCTTTGAATCATCAGGTTTTTTCAACCTTTCTATCTTTATTCATGCGAACGATGCCCTCTTTCTTTAAGAATGCTAAAGCAAGGATAAAACCGATTGTGAAAGGGGAGGATTCGTCGGCTTACCGTGGCTTCCGATGGGATGAATCAAATCACCTGGGAGTCAAGATAAGGTTTAGGGTGTCTCAATGTGCGCTAGTAATCGATTCATGCCGAAATTTAACCCAGGCAAACGTCTGCTCGGCAGAGATTCTTTTGCTCTTCCGCGCTTAATGTCTTCGGCGGCATGTGTAGAGAACCACACAACACTGCCACAACCTTAGGAGAGCAACGGAGGGACATGACACTCCCAAGAAGGGTGGCAGCACCATCCCGCGCCACTAGTTGCCAAGACTGCCATGACGATACAGTCGACGGCAACAGGAGACTATCTACAACAACGAAAAAGTGGTCGACAAGGATCAGGATGGGGTGGATTCTTGTTGCAAGTGCGTTTTTGCATGTACTCAGTGGCAGCCGCAGCCGGAGCGGAAACGGAAATCCTGCAGTAGTAGCAGTAGCAGTAGCAGTAGCAGTAGCAGCAGCAGTAGCAGTAGCAGTAGCAGTAGCAGTAGCAGTAGCAGTAGCGGTAGCGGTAGCAGTAGCAGTAGCAGTAGCAGTAGCAGTAGTAGTAGTAGTAGTAGTAGTAGTAGTAGTAGTAGTAGTAGTAGTAGTAGTAGTAGTAGTAGTAGTAGTAGTAGTACGTAGTAGTAGTAGTAGTAGTAGTAGTAGTAGTAGTAGTAGTAGTAGTAGTAGTAGTAGTAGTAGTAGTAGTAGTACGTGTAGTAGTTGTTGTTGTTGTAGCAGTAGCAGTAGCAGCAGCAGCAGCAGCAACAGCAGCAGCAGCAGGCGCAGGAGCAGGAGCAGGAGCAGGAAGGAGCTAGGAGTGGGAGTAGTAACTGCAGGAGTAGTAGTAATAGTTATAGCAGCAGCAGTAGCAGCAGCAGGAGGAGGAGGAGCAGTAGCAATAGTGGTCGTCGTTAGGTCGTCGGCGTCGTCGCGGTGGTTGTCGTGGTGGTGTATAACTAGGGTAGCAGCAAGCGTCTTCGTCGTCGTCGCCGCCGGAAGCAGCAGCAGCATCGGCAGCAGCTGTTTGTCTTCCTGGTGCAATCAACTCTTGCTCTTGCTGTCATTTTTTCAAGCACAGTGATTAATTAGCATTAATGGGTCATTACTAACTTGCTGAAGTCTTAGAATGGTTGTTGTGCATTTCATGGTTGTGTTTTGCCAAGCCCCCGGCACGGCGAAGCAGAGCAAAGCGGCTTTGAGAGCCCACATGCCTTGGCGTTGTTACGGCATTGGCATCAAGCTCAATTATGATGATGGTGATGATGATGACAACGGTCATGATGGATGAGAAGATGAAGACGATAGCCCATGGCGATAATAAAGAAGCAGTCCGCAAGAAACATCCCGAAGCCGAAGCCGAAGCAAAAGTCTGCCAAGTCACGCTGCAAGCTGAGCACACCTGAAATCCATTGCGCGGAGTGGGTCAAGCAAAGTCGTGGGCTCGGGGCTCAGGGCTCTTCCGGCCTTCGGCCGGTCACAACTTCCGCGGCTCGGGGCGCTGCATAAAAAAATAAAATACGCGCTTTCTACCCTCGGGGTTGGGACAGGCCTGAAAGGGCCTAGAGCGGGATACGAGTCCTGTCGTAAACGTGGCTGCACCGAGCTTCGACTCCTACCTCCAGGCACGTCTGTGGCCCCACGACAATCACATCTGTCTTCGGGCTTGCAAGGTCTAAGCCTACGACTGTAGGCTCCGAGCTTCGAGGCTGTTGAGTGTAGTGATGTTTCGCGTGTAGTTACGCCCACTAGCCTGCACGCAGACAACGCTCAAAGCTGAAATCGTGTCACGGCGCCGTTCAGGTACAGCACATAGCTGCTGGCTGTGAAGAGCACCACCAGCATTCCACCCGTGATCGGAATGAAATGCACCTCCGCTTCGCAGATCCTAGCTTAAGAGGCTCAAGCCCGTCCCTCAGTCAAAGTAGTTTTCGTGTCACTACCATGCAAGGTTCAGAGCTTCTCGGTGTCATGCGGGGTTTTGCCCAGATTCCAGACTACAGGTCACCTCCTTAACTTGCGGTAGTGGCAAGAACAAAAAACGTTTCCCAGGGTTCACAGGGTCAGGGCCTCAGGGTCTATGGTTTGAAAGGGGTATCGGCTTTAGGATACAGTGGTTAAGGTTGTAGATGGTTGTAGGCTGCAAGGTTTGGGACACCTTACACGCCAGCTGAGAAGGTTGAACCGGCAAACCAGACCTGAAACCCCACAGCATCCCGAAACTTCATATCCAAAGCCCTACAAAGCACTGCAGCCCGAGTACACTCGAAGCCTTCAACCTCAACCCGACAACCTCGAAACTGCTTTCTCTGCTGTCAAGGGGGACCTTGCCGAGACTGATCAGGTAGCTCATCAGGGTTTGCGAGAGAACCTGTTGTTTGGGCTTCAGGCTTTGGAGCTTCAGGTGCCAGCTGGTTTGCATCATTCGGCTCGACGTATTCGTGGGAGCACGATCTCACAACCGTGCAGACATCTACAGACTTCAACGCATTCGGAAACCCTGAACCCCGGCCACAAACCATGGTCGCAAGGCCATGCTCCAAACAGCTTGCAAAAACTGGGATGTATCCAGGCGCAACAGCCCAAAACATGCGACGATACAACGATTCAGCATGAGAAGAAAACCACAAGAGGAAACCAGCTTTTTGGAAAGAGCTGCTCAGAAAGTTGACTTCGAACAAGGTATAGAACACAGCGAGAACGTCAGCGGGACTTTCTCCACCAGCTACAGCTACCCCGAAAATGCACGCGAAGCCCCACACCCAAAGGAGCTTCGCAATTTGCCGAGCGAGAGGCAATCAGCCCGGAGCACATGGCTACACTGGGGGTGCCTCGGCTCACAGCACTGATACGTTCAAAGCTCAAAAAGCAGAGTCCCTCTGGATCCTTCGGGGAAGAGCTCGAAGGCACCTCGAAAAGCGCTGCAGCCATGGAGCTGTAAAGAACGTCAGCTTGGACAAGCGGATCTTTCGTGAACATATCCACACCTGAGACTGGCATCAGAGCAGGCTTTACATCAAGTCTGGGGGCAAGGTGTGTCGGGAATCTGAGAGGCTGAGGCCCAAGCGAAAGCGCAGGAAGGCCAGCACGCATCCTCGCCAGAGCTTTGGGAGGTCTCTTTGCTTCAGGAGGTCTGCTGGAACATCCCTGGCTCTTCTGTACATGTTTTGAAGACCTGCGAGGGCTGGACTTGATAAGCCTAATCATCCAGAGGGATCCAGCGGGTATTAGAGAAAGACTGAACCCACAGCATCGAAATCCGAAACCCTTCAAGGCCAGACCGTGATAGCCAAGAAAGAATGACGATGCCCCATGCCGCCCACTCTGTTTCTTGAGAGAATCGCCAACCACGAAACCACTCTTTGCTGATACACATTGATACACGATGCCAACATCGAATCCCAAGCCACCCAGCCCCTCAGCCTCAAGCGCAGCACCAACCCCCACTCCCCAGGCCCTGATGGCCTGCGCTCAGGATGGAGAAGCACATCGATGCAGCCGAAATCACTGAAGCCTCAGCGTCAAATGGAAGGTGCCGAAGGGGCTTGGGCTTGAAACAGGGGCGTCAACAATCAGAATGAGGTTTTGGGGTATGCTACATGGATGATGCCGTAGAGGTATTGAGACGAAGGAGAAGATGACCACTACGGGTATTTAGCGAGCAGCGTTTCTAGGCTACAGTAGCTTCAAAGTTTTCAGGGTTCACGGCCCGAGGCTTGAAGCACCGATCTGCCGCCGGCAAGCGATGTGTCTCCATTCTGCACCCGTGAGGTCTTTGGACAGAAAGGTCTGGCCTGTCCGTCGGTGGCATGCAGCTGCAGGCTTCAGGCACGACACACATGTGAGTTGCCTGTACGGTGGAGAGAGAGCTTGGAACAAGCGCTATGCAAAGACGCCAGAAAGACGCCCACCTGCCCACTCCATCGGCAAACTCAGCGAGAGGCCAGCAATGCGCCAAATCGCGTCGAGAATCCTGCGGCCCGGCGGGGCTCCGGCTTTGGGTGTAAGCCCACCCGAACCTCTAGGACTCCTCCCATGACATCGCAAACATGGGGAACTTGGACTGTTCAACGACTGAGGCTTTGTTTGGACTCTGTTGGCATCTGTGAGGGCCGTGCCTCCGCAAGAGCCAAAGCCACAAACGACTCACCCATCTGGCACCCCAACCAAAACCTAAACCGCAAAACCCCCAGCCGAGTCCCCACAGGTCTCACAGAACACCCGAGACACGAGACCCCCACTACAACCGCAGCCCCTCGGTCTGGTGCGCGGCGCCGGAGGTCGTACCCATCTTCGAGGCCAGGCGCGTCTCTGAGATCAGGATCATCAGGAGCGCCACCGCCTTTTGTGGGCGTTTTTGGCGTCGGGATTGAGGTTTGGGTTTGGGTTTGGGGTTTTGGTGTCGGCAAGAATTAAGGTGGACCGCACTGGAGTGGATGGGCGGGACACGGACACGCAGGAAGTTCATGAAGTGAGAGCGGTCCCTGTTTCCAGAGAAATCATAACGGCATACTGAGCCTTTGGGCAAGCATAAAATTCCGGCAGCTTAGACAGTTGTACAACCCAGCAGCTGAGGCTGCGGCGCTTAAAAAGAGGTTGAAAGCATACTTTGCAAAGTGCCTGCTTTCTCTCCTGTCAGGAACCACATCACTCCGAGGTCTTGCAGACATCCAATAGCCAACAGCCAGCTAAGGAATGTTCCTTCAGTGCCATGAATGTCAGGACGCTCTTGCGAAGGGATCTTGGAGGCTTTGAGTTCTGAAGGTCACCTCTGCGGCATGCACCGGTCGTTTCAGAGTAAACTCGCAGCCCCACTTTAGAGCTCTTTCCTTCTTTGCTTTGCGCCTTTCTTGCTTAGAACAACGACGAGATGTAATTCACAACCAAGACAGCGACGCTGGAGACAACACTCCAAGGCAGATCATCTGATGGTGCAGTTCCCCATCAAACTGAACCCTAAACCCTAAACCCTTGCAGATGTCGACCGTAAACCGTAAACCCAGAAACCCTCAACAGCCATGAGCTGGTGTCCTGCCCGGACACGGAAACTTCTTTGGCCAGAGACCGGAGTTCCGCAAGCTTTGCAAAGTGAAACCTGCAGCCACGGACCTTCGCGGATTCCGGGACTGCGTATATAATATACTACTAGTATAACATCCTATCGTATACTATAATATACTACAATATACTGTATAATATACTGTAACCGGATGAGAAGCTGTGCGGTCTAGCGATGTCTAGCGGTAGTTTCCCGCTTGACTGCAAGGATGCGGGGCTTCGGGACAGCGCTTTGGATTCGGCGCATTGGCTTTGTTTAAACAACTTACTAGTTACATAGATAGATACGATAGACGGATAGATAGAGTCAGATAGATGAATCTCGATAGATAGATCTCTTTAGTCAGATCTCGATAGATAGATCTCGATGGATAGATCTCGATGGATAGATCTAGATGGCTAGATCTAAATAGATAGATGGATAGATGGATAGATGGATAGATGCATGGATAGATAGATAGATAGATGGATAGATGGATAGATACATACAGATATATGCATATATATATATATACGCATACATATATATATATATATATGTATCTATATTTATTGCGCGACGTGTGTCAATGAAGTTGGCACCCTTTCACGCAAAGGTGCACGCGCAACATTGCAAAGCTTCAAAATGCCGCCACGAGACGTTGCCACATCCGTGGCAACAGCAGCTCCAAAGGCACCATATTTTGGGCAAAGGAGCAGATCGCCAAGCACATTAGCCACAAAAGCTATCCTGGGAAGGAGAGGAAGCAACCACGAGGCGGGTAGGTCTCTTTACATGTTATTGCACAGAGGGCAATGTAGGGCCCTTAATCATTAGAATAGGGTTTTGGATCCCATTGTACTAAGTACTACTATAATTAAAAGACCCCAAAAATAGTATAGGCATAAGTAATTTTTTAGGCCCTTATAGTAGCTCTCCTCGGTCATGACCATGCATCACAACCCGGCGCACACCATCCACCCACCAAAAACCCTCACCTCTCCTTGAACAACTCCCCTCCATCCTTTTCCTGACAGCAAAGCAATCCCCAGCCCTTCTCCTAAGGCCCTGTGCCCGGAAACCCAAAGTGACCGAGGGGCACGGACGCCACAAAAGGGGTCACGGAGTCTTTCTCCGCCAAGCAAACAACATTGCAACTGTCCCGAACCTCGGTGGTTGATAAAGGGGCCCCAGTAAGTGAACGAACGGCCTACCATTTTGGCTGTTTTTGATGCTACAACTACAATAGACAACAAGACAGCTTCGGTCCCGATTAGCTCTGTCGAAGATGCAAGCAGCAGGCCAGTCGGATGCAGACGCACAACCATTCACCTCCTGACCTGTCCAACCAATGCTCAAAGCACGATGCTTCCGCTGCAGCAGCGTCCGTGTTCTGCAGAGATGAGGCTCCCAATGCACATGCCATGCTGGTGCTGCACAGGCGGTGTCCGAAAGCAGTATTGGAACATTTCAACTAGTTCAATTCTGGTAGGTACATCTCCCCAAGCTGCCCCCAGACGTCGCCAGGTTCACATTGGCATGCAAACGAACACTCAAAGTACTGCCAGGAAACACGGCCCATGACCATGAAAAAGGCGCGAACCTTCCAGGGTGCTCGCGGCAGGGGCTTTGGCTGTGGAGAGAAGTCTCTTCTCACTATGTGTAGATCGAAATCGCATCCCCGTACAGTGACGTAGCTGCAGCGCCCTCAAAAGGTTTCCGGCCATCAGTAGAAATCATGATTGTCCTCGTGTGCGATGCAATATCAGACACCCGTTCGTCGGAGAATGGGAGGACGAGGAGCAAAAGAAGACGAACAGAAAGACACACCACCACCACGATCACGATGTGGTAATCAACAGCCTTGCTAGCCTTATCAACCCACTCAATGTAATCATCATCTTGAGTGTCACCATCACAGTCATCGGCGGCCTTCGTAATAACACCATGACCCTCCATTAGCACCATGATGCTCCTCCCCACCAATGATCAACACCATCAATATCATTAGCATCGTCATTTCAACCGTCATCCTCTTCCTTTGGCTCATCAAAATAATCTCGCACCTCATCAAACCCAACATCATCCTTATCAGTACCAACATGACCATCGTCGTCATCACGCACCAGCAGCGGCAACCAAAGCACAACCATCATAGTCGACAACATTGTATCGTTGCCAGCGTGATTCAATGTGCCTGCAGGTAGGCCATCGCGTATGGAAACATTTCTGAACCTTGGCTCGCCAGCTGGAACTCAAAAGTATCATCTATTTTTTCCGCGAAGGTGCCAAACGAACCAGCAGAAGCTTGACACTCAGATCCGGAAAAACAACAACTACATCACAACAGAGATCCTGCTGGAAGCAGCCTGCATTCCCAACTCTGAACAATTAACCAAGTCAGCCCAGCGTCTCGCCCCGAACCATCGGACAGCAGAGGGAGCCATGACAAATGCGGCGATCCTGGTGTCTCTCGTGGGCACAAGGCCGTCGGATTTGCAGGAAGGGAAGAAGGGTAGCATGGTGGCAGTGACAGCACCGAGGGCAGCAGCAGATCAGCGGCAGCAGCACCACAATAGAAGACTGACCACGAACACAACTCAGTAGTAGCACTTTTCTAGCAGCAGCAGAAGTAGTAGGAGTAGGACTAGGACTAGGAGTAGGGTTGGGGTCGGAGTCGGAGTCGGAGCGAGAGTGGGAGCAGGAGTAGTAGGACTAGCAAGAGCAGCAGCAGCAGCAGCAGCAGCAGCAGGAGGAGGAGGAGTAGTAGTAGTAGTAGATAATGATGATTTTGTAGTAGTAGCAGATAATACATAGCAGTAGCTCAGGAGTAGAAGGATATGATGCTTTGTGGTCGACTTTCTGCTCTCACTTCCAGACCAAAAGCAGAGGACAGCTTCGCATTGAGGATGATGGGAGGGTGATCTTAGTTCTTGACACCAACGTGAGGATGGGTTTCAGACAGGTCCAAACTTCAGGCTTCTGTGTCGTCTTTGAGACTGCGTGCACGGTCTAACTTATGTTGTTGCCTTTAGTCTGGGGTTCCTCTTCGCAGGTCATGACCCCGCACTGCAAGGGAGCCTGGCTGGCCCCAGCGTCTCCCAGAGCTCAACGAGGTCAGGATGACGAGGACAAGACGATTGGGACAAGTACAGTTTTCTTTAAGACTATAATACAAATACGAATACAAATACTAATTATTTCCAAGGCTTCTTGTATCCTAGTGCCAGCACCATGGATGCAGGCAAGCGTCCCCCCAAACAGCCCGGCAGACGTCATGTAGACAAATCCCACTGCACCTGGTGGGCTTGGGCTTCGGTGCTAAGCTCGCCTCACTCTTGTGTGCGCTTTCGTCATCAGGACAGAATCTCAGCTTTCAAGCAAAGCTTCGAAAGACATGGTTTAGGACGCGCAGATTGGACACCCAAATCGGGATTCCCTGAGATGCCTATTCAAACGAAAATGCTCCGAATCATGACGTCAAGAAGTGGCCCTTCAATTGAAGTCTCTGTCAAGGCACCCATCTTCAAAGAGCACACTCTCCCGACCCCATTTGCACCCAGAACACTGGACCAATCGGAACCTCCGGCTCTGGAACAAACATCCTGAACCCTAAACCTCCAAAACCCCCCAACCCTAAACCCCTAAACCCCCGCAAACCACCCAACTCTAAACCCCTAAACCCCCAAACCCTGTAAACCAAAAACTCTGCTCAGTGCCCCGGCGGATCGAAGCTCTGCTCATCTCGGCCTGTAAGCACCGTAACTTCGCGAGGGAGTGAAGGATGAAACGTTATCTTTCCCCGGGGCGAGTCGGAGGCGGGGAGGGGGGGTTAAAGATGAATATCTCATGAAAAAGTTCTTGGATTAACTAAGGTGTTGGCTTTGGAGTTTCTGGGTTGTGAAGTTTTTAAAGTTGTCTATAGGGTCTCAAGGGATGATTTGGTGCCTGACCCCGCCCCAAACTGTCGAGAGAGCCGCAACTCCTACTCCGAGTGTACCTATGCCCAAGATTTGAACCCTGAACCCGAAACCCTAAACCTGAAGTGACCTCAGCCTAGGGCTAGGGGCCTGCCTTACCCCGGGGGGTTTCAACTCAAAGCCAAGGCTCCGGAGGGCTCCCCAGCAGCGCCAGCTGGGCTCCGTTGATGGCCTCTGGCAGTGCTCGGATCCGATACCGGCTTGTTAAGTTGTTCCACTATCACTTCTCCTCTCCGACATGATGAAACTTCATCTTGATCAGCATCTTTCCGCACCGACTCATTCCTCTAACAGCGCACCATCAACTGCGGCCTCGAGTGGCAAACCTCTAGGTCTTCTTTCCGCAGCAGACGCTAGTGCGAGGCAGTGTCTTGACATGTGCTGGATTGGGTAAACGGTTTGACTGACTAAGTTCATAAACCCGACAATGTCGCCGACATCCGACAACAGCAGGAGCCACCCCAACCCTGGACCCATGCTCCGCAGAAGCCTAAACTCTGAGGAATTCTGAGCCCTGAAGCCCTGGAGAGATCCCAACCATAGGGGCCCTAACAATTAGAATAGGGTTTTGAGGCCCATTATACTCTAACTGTACTAAGAAACCGCCAAAGTACTACTAGTATCATACTATCGGCAGGTATTAAGGCCTCTATATTATAGCACCGCAGAAGAGGCGCGCGGATGGTCTGCGTCCACATCTCGTAGACGGACGAGGCCGGACCGATCGAGGCGAGCCTGGGCCGGCTCCGAAACGTCTGGAAACCCTGGGAGGGTGCATGATTATTGTCTATAGTTATGGTTTATTATGGTTTGCTATTGCTTGTCATGGTTTGTTATGGTTTATTTTGGGATTCAAAAGGCTTAGATGGGTAAAAACCGATAATGTCGAGAGTCTAGGCCCAGTTTAGGCCCCTGAAAGCCTCAACTTATCTGGAGTTGCGAGTGGCGGGTCGGGCGAAGAGGATTTCAGGGATTGGTGGGGCGTGCTTCGGAACATGGCTTTCGGTGTGGAACTTTCTGGAGTTTAGCTTCTGAGACCCCTGGATGCATCTCTGGAGCTGCAAGGACGAGACATGACCGACGAAGGCCTTGTCCACCGCCGTCCTGCCAGTTCTGTTAGTACGGCGTGCCACAGTTTTTTCCAGCATAGCAGAAGATACCACGATAGAGCAAGCTGGATTCCACTTGCACTTGGACTGGGAGCTCAGATTTATGCGTCGTTTCAAGCGCTTGCGAACAGATGGCTGAAAATCGGGCTCGAGAGTTTAGATCCAAAAGACGGCCTCTGCGTGATTCAAAATTCCAGCACTTGAGGGTTAGCTGAGAAGCACTGAGGCCCCGGCGCCAAGCATCCGACCACTACTAGCAGATATCCCGGAATCACAAAGAGGACAATGCGCCGAAACAGCTGTGCCTGACAGGGATCTGTCTCATTTTCCGACACGACGACTCGAGGTGTCTTTTGCCGGTAAAGGCCTTGTCTTGCTTCAAACAAAAGGACAAGATTTCTAGATTTCTATTTAGGGCCCCTTTCAAGGTTCTTCTTACGCCGAAAAAGGTCCCCCAATTTAGAGAACTACCCATAATATACATACCACAACTCGACCCAGCCCGCATCTCATCTTGACGGCTCCCAGAAAGCCGACCCAGAACGCTCCCAAGGAGAACCGGCCCGTGAAGCCCGGAAACTTCTACCCGCACCTCCTGAATTCTAAACATAGAGAGACAGAGAGACAGAGAGAGAGAGAGAGAGAGGGAGAGAGAGAGAGAGAGAAAGTAATAAAAAGAAAGAAAGAGAAATAACGAGAAAGACAGCGAGGGCACACAGTACGCCTTTGTGGCCAGCGCCAGCTTTCTGTCCGTTTCCTTGCGGGGCAGCAGGAACCGACGTTTGGCCCGGCTGGCTTACACGAGTTTCCTGTTTTGCTCCGACTCCCATACTCCACATCCCCATACCGGCCATGCTGCATTGAAACTCATAGCTTCTGCGAGCCCCAGTCCCCCACAGGCCTTCTCAACCCCTTCAAAACCGGCAGACCATGGACAGGCCTTTTCGAACCGAAACGGGGCTAAAGACAAAACGTGAATCCGAAGGCACCGAACTTGAACACCCTCATTTGCTGCAGCCTGGCATCCATCCTCTCATGGGGCTACGCGCCGGCCGTGGAAAGCTTGCTCACTCATATGGGACACAGGATCAGGATTAGGATACGATAGGATACGGAGTATATGGAGGGGTTTCGGGTGGAGGGCTTTCTTCGAAACAAGTAATGCCTCGTTTCTCTTTTTTTGCAAAGCTTTTGACTATTTTTGACCTGCACGGCCTCAGGATGCAGAGCTTGGACTTGTCCCTTGTGAAAACCGCCACCAGGTTCGCATCGGCATCCTTGCCAATCTGCTCAACATCCGCCATACAGGCATATTCACATAGTGGTCCCTATCCGGCCCGACTACAAGTACTAGAGTCCGTGCACTGTTCTAAGCGTTACGGCTTGAAGCGCTGAGAGAAGCGAGAGAGGCGGAGTGCTCGATTTTCCCACACGCACCGGAGGTCGACTCGCTCCTTGAGCCTGGGCATCCGGCAAACAGGGCTCTCAACTTGACGGCCCTACTTCCCCCTAGTTTGTGGGCTCCTCCGCGTTCGAAAGGGTAGGGGCACAGGGAACCCTGTTGCTGCCCAGAGACACTCAGCCGAAGAGGTCGAAGTCCATCTCCTCCTCCTCTTCCTCCTCCTCGACCTGTCCGCGCACGCAAAGAGAGGCCATGAGAGGCAGATTCTCGGCGTTAACGAGCACAAGATGAAACGCCCCCTGACTCAGAACTCCCCTCAATTGAAATCTCGCTGGCTTCCGCTTTGCCTTCTTCTCCTCCTTCTTGGCCTCGCCACCACCTGCAGCAGGCTTCGACTGGGCGGTCGCTTGCTGGAGTTCAGGAAAGGCTTCCCACCATGAGACTGTGTCGTGTTGACCACGCTTTCCTTTTGTTTAGTATCCAGGGCTGGGGACATGGGACTAGATCTTGGAGAGAACCCAGGCGCCGGAGTGGCTGTGACGCGGCTTCCCCGACAATCAGGCCTGCACCGGCGTCCGCAGCGCCTCCGCCAGCCACTGCGACACCGCCGCCGCCACCACCACCAAACTTCAGCATGCTGTCCTGAGCTCGAGGCTCGAGGTGCACAGCAAACGTGTGACTTATCCCTCGCAAGGTGTTAGATTGAAGTCTGTCGGCCGAACGGGTCCGGAACTTGCGCTTCGGAGGTTTCCCCTTTTGACTGCAGGCATCCTGGACTGGTTTGCCAGGTGTCCAGATCCTTGCCTTGGCACAGCTTGGCGAACAGGGCCGGGAAGAATGAATCGATGGAGCCACCAGCAGCCTCTCCGCGCAAACGGGCTGCTCCCAAAAAGTCGCAAATTTCCCGTAGACCAAAGCCACGACCCTGAACCCCACCGCCAAGATCTCCGAAACCTCGGATTCCGATCTCTGTGGCTGGGACTAGGCCTTGATCAGCGTGTTGAGGTTCTCCTCCGTGATGTCAAGCTCGCTGTCCTGCCGTCTGCTGTCATCCGACTGGACTTTTGAGGCATGTGGCTTGGAACCCGATGCTTGTCCTTGGGCTACTGAGGCTCTGAAACTGCCTGCACCCGGTCGACCGTATCATTAGGGCAAGAGAGACGCACCCTGGTCCGGGTTGTCTTGGAAGCTGAAGCACGCTCTGAGTCAGCTTGGTTGCCTTTGACCACCCAATGCATCAGACTTACACTGCATCAGACTTGCCGAGTAGGGCTTGCGGTTCGATTTTGCTTTCCCTGCTCGGGTTGAGGTGAGGGCTTAGAGCAAGGATGTCCTTCAGGATCATAGCGGCATAAGCGCAGAAGAGCTCATCTTTCTCGGCCTGGAGAACCACCGCTGCACAGCAATCTTCTTGGCATCACTGAGCCGAAGCACAGTTTGTATCATCTACATGAAACCTTGTTTCTTGCACAGCCCGGCAACACAAAGCCTTGCAAGCACAAGCTTACCTCAACGGAGGAGGATGACGATACAAAGCCTTGCAAGCACAAGCTTACCTCAACGGAGTTTGATGACGGCCGGTGATGATGGTGATGAGGATGATAACTGCAACGGCGCTGGCGAGGATGACGAAGATGATGCCCATCAACGACCAAACTAATGATGACGGTGGTAGTGGTGGTGCTAATGTAATGATGCTGATGCTGATGCTGGTGATGATGATGATGGTGATGATACTCACCCTCGTCTTGGTATCAGTTCTGGAAGCCTGGCCTGGGGAACTTCGGCTGCGGGGACTTCCGCCATGGCTGCCAGGAAGGCCGGGGGTGCGTCGGAAAGTTCGAGCCGCTTGGAAGCAAAGCCGCATGCTCGAAAGATACAGCCTGCCGGTCACCTTGCAGTCTGACTGAGGGATACGGATTCAGGGTTAAGGGCAGCTTGAGGTTTTAGCTGTTTGACTTTAAACACTGGGAGTCACAGACGTTGAACCCCAACTTGCCCTGCTTGCGCCCGCGTGAGCTCGCCGAAACCCCAACCTTATCTACATTCATAGTAGTGATAATGTACTGTATGTTTGTTGTTATGGTATATTAAAGTATATTCTAGTACATCGTAAAGTAGTATAGTATATTATGGTATATGAAAGTACGAGTATATTCTAGTACATGGGTCCCCGTAGGGCCCTCGTCTCTTTTGGAGGCTCCAGGCGGCCTCGCTGTTCCACACGATGGGCAGGAAGCATGCTTTCCAAATACCTGCCGCGGATTGCCGCAGAATCTGTATTCGTCTGTCTCCATGTATGTATATATGTATATATATACACACACATGCATAACACATATTCATTTGCCTTCACATATATACAAATAGAATATACATATATATATATATGTATGTATATATATATATATGTATGTATATGTATATGTATATGTATATGTATATATATATATATATATCAGTGTACCCCCCCCCCCCCCCCCCCCCACCACCCCACCCCCCACCCCCCGAGTTATCTACCCGTGTTGGTGTAAATCATGTCGATTGTGCCCCTGACCTTCTCCCCCTCACTGTAAAGACTACTCCTACTCTGTATGTGTCTATGTCTACACTCTGAACCCTACAGAGGTAAGTGTGCAGTACTAAAACAACTACATACGAGAACTGATAGTCGATGGTCTTTGGGATACTCGTCGCACAGTCCCGGAGCCCTATCGAGTTCAATAGGCCTCTGGAATTCAATAGGGCTGTCGGATTGAAGATTGAAGATGGCCCTGGAACGTTTTTCTGTGAGATCTTCAATTTTCAATCCGGGATGCCTATTGAATTCAAAAGGCCTGTTGAACTCAATAGGGTTGGTATGTACTCAGCTACTTGTCCAAAAGATGCCAAATCCGTGCTGTCGCCTCACCCGCTTCCTTCAGAAAACTGTTGCTAGGGGACCGCTGTGTTATCTGTTGCAAATTCGACAGGGCGGTTCAATAGCACCAAATTTTCTGAAGGGTGTCGCTTCAGAAAACGTGCTGCTATCGGAACCGCTGTATCTTCCAGACCTTAGACAGCAGTTCGATAGCACCAAATTTTCCGAAGGGTTTGCTTCACAAATTGATGCTATCGAACCGCCGTGGTATGCTTGGCAAATACGGACAACAAGCAGGGCGGTTCGATAGCACCAAATTTTCCGAAGGGTGTCGCTTCAGAAAAAAGTGTGCTCCTCCTGATTTTCCTCATTTTAACCGTTATCTACAGGGTATGCTATAGGATATCCTATAACGTGTTCTAAAGGGTATCCTACACGGTATTCTAGAAGATATCTATAAGGTATATTGAAGGTAGGCAGAGGGTATATTACATAGGCCATCTTCTGTAAGGTATTCTACTACAGGGTATTCCAGATGGCGTTCTATACCTATCAGGCAGGTTGCACGCTTTCAGGTTTTCTCACGGGTGCTTCATTGTACAAAAGGTATTCTGTAGCCTATATTTAGGCGGGTATGTTATGGGGTATTCTATTTTAAATCCGTCAAGGTATACAAAGGGTGTATACTATAAGGTCGTTGTAAAGCTCCTCTGCTTGGTTCCTGATTCTTCACAGGCCCATGTAGAGTACTCTCTTCCAAAGGGGATTCTAAAGGGTATCTTTAAAAGTAATCTATGGGTTTTCTATACGGCATATGCAAGGTATGAGTGGTCGTCTATAAGGTATTCTGCAGGGTATTCCAAATGGTATTCCATGTATCAGTGGAATTTTATAAACTGTTCTATAAGGCAGCCTAAACGGTGTTCTCTAGGTTACTCCACAGGGTATTGTAGAAGGCGGTCTATGGGGTATGCATAGGGGGGTATTTGTTACGGTATTCTGTTCTCTATATGTATCCCTTACTAAATCAGCTTCGATTTGTTCAAGGAGTTCCTGGATCCTAGATTCCACGCCGCGGCCCGCCAAACGGACCCTGCGGTCCAACCCTCCTTCCCACCCCCCAGCGGGATAGATATATACACATGACTGCTAAGTAGAGCAGCACGACCAGCATGACCAACACGAACACCAGCACGACCTCCCCGCCGCGTCAACCCCTTCCCTCGAGTCTCCTACTTCTCCTACTAAGTTTTTATTATATTACGAAGGACCACCATCCCCAAAAATTTGTTCACCCATACAAGACACATCCAGTCATGTATTGCCCAGATTCAGACATTTTCACCCCATGGCGTATACTGCTTCCAACCACGTCCACAGTTACCCATTTCCACAATGCTGTCCCAAAGATGACGTAAGAAGCAGTGCACACCCATTCTTACCCAATCGAATCTTGTCTTGTTTATCTGACCTTTGTAGGATTCCTGGTCAATCTGAGAAACCTCGAATTGCTTCAGATCCCAAGAGCAGCCGCCAGGTCACCATGCTCTTGTGGTTGATACACGAATCGTTTGGGCCTGGCAGTGCGAAGCATGCCTCACCATCTGGAGACTTTCCTGATAGGATTCTTGAAGTACAGTCCCTGCGGCTTCTGAGCGTGCTCCAGTCTGGCGAACCCTGGTATGCGCTCTCTCCTCACACAAGAACTCACCAAACACTCAGTGTAGCCAGGCTCCGCACATTGCCAGTCTCCGTCCATGCCGCCCTGCTATTGGCGGTGCTCTGAAGGGAATGACGGGAATCACATCTACTAGTTTAAAGCGGAGCATCAGCAAAGCCGGTCAATGCAGCATCTATGAGTGGCACCTTAACATTGCGGTAATGCCCGGTTTTTCTGTCTGCGAGCCTTGCAATGACAAGAATGTTCTGGGAGGCATAGGTTCCAGTCTCGGTCTCAGGTTTGAGGATATCAACTCTCAACACTCAGGCTGCAAGATCAACGTCCCACACACCCCAGTGTCCAAACAGAACCAAACTCTGTTGAACTCCATGCCTGGCCAGACATTGCAGCCATGGCCTTCACTAATTAAGGCACAGGGGCATTGGAGGTGCATGCTCAGAGAACAGGGCTTCCGACCCCTCATTGATATTCTCCGTCAACATTATCCAGACTCCGAAATCTCCGGACCTTGCGTCTACAGCGCACATACCCATCTGCGCACTCGGCTCGTTGTGAGGGGTCGTGGGCTTAAGGCATGAGCCCTGCAAAGCAATCGTTTGCGTGGTACAGAAGGAAACAACCTGAACCTCCGCAACAACAGCCTTGGTAACCGCAGACCTGAATTGCGCAACTCGTGAGAACGAGAATAATGAAACCCAGGCAACTGCTGAGCAGAAAACCTCCGAATAGTTGCCGGTTGCATGATGTTGAAATTCTCCAGAGCGTGTATGATGTCTTTTATGCATAAAACCAAAGAGCACGGCCTGTGCAAAGCCGGCGAAGGAGGAGAAGTCCATGCCACCACCTCTGCCACCACCGGATGCCTGCACTTGTACGGGGCTGTGCCATTTGCAGGATGCAGCAACAACTTAAGACAGGAGTACGACTTGAGGCACATCAGTCGGGATTGAAGACAGCAAAGCTTCTTGCAGTACGACGCTACATAAAAGGTCAAGGCGCCTTCGGGAATCGATTAGGCTGCGCGGAGTTACGCATCATCGGCAGTATAGGGCTGTGGGAACTCGGAATTTCATGCGGCATCAGTCTTCTCAGAATCCATGGCATGACTAACGAAAACAATCTGACTGGCGAATTACTGTCCCACAGTCCGCAACACCGCAACTGACACCCATGGCATCCCGGCCTTAGACGCCCCGCATTGGGGGCACGTCGCCTTCAAACACCAACTCTGGGGTCAGGACTGCAAGGAAAAATCTCGCTTTTCTTCTGGCCTGTCCACCCTACAAGGCCTGAAGTCCCAAAAAACCTCTGACCTGTCGTCCTCCATGCCCTGGCAGGGCCTGTTGGGAAAATGAGTTCGCATTTCGTGCGCACCGCTCCATCATTACTCAGATTGCTCACCTTAACTGGGGAACATGGATCGCTGACGATTAGCTTGCGAACGTCTTGATCGGAATCCACCGAATCGCAGTCGCGGTCTACCTCAGACAATCTCGTGATTGTTGGAGGTCTGCTGGGCGTGAGCCCTCACGATAACTCTCCGCGCGACCCTGGCTACTGAAGTCTGGTTGAGACTTTCGGGCGCAAGGCGGAATGTCTTCTTGAGCCAATGCCTGGCCCAAAAGCGGTTGCTTGCAGTGGGTACTTAGATGACCGTGGGCTCAAAGGGTCAGGAACCTGACTTAGGTTTTCCAGAACCCCCTCCTCACAGCAACCCAAAAAAATCATAAGACTTGGCAAATCACGAGCTCCCGAGCCTAAAGGGCATTTGGAAGGTGTGGGGACCATGAACCATCCCACCGCGACCGCACCTTGGAACCAAAGACCAGCCGCGTGTGGTTCACACATCCCGAATTTGGGCACCTGCAAGGCAAAAAAACCCTTGCAAGCCAAGAAGTATGACCAGGTGCAATGCTATAGCCGCCATCGGCCACGAACTGGACCACGAACGAACAAACACTGACTGCCGAAGTTCGTCAACATGTGTACTGAAGTTTCAACTTTCTTGTCGTTCTCCCCGAAATCACTAGCTGTGCGTAACAAGCCCAACGACATGGGAAAGCTTGCATCGAACTTGGATGCGCGCAAGCCAAGACAAGCCAACGGCCAACACAAAAAACATCGTCATCCATGACAATGACCCGGATTGCTGAACATAAAGATGTCAACCACTCACAGTGCAAGAACCTACACCTTACGCGATTTCAACCAGGCCACGCCCAATCTTGATTCCCTGCCATGACCTGGGCGGCCGCAAACATGTAGAAGTTCGGCCGTGAGATCATCTGACAATGCCAAATCATGCGCAGCTGTGTCGGTCAGTATGTGTCTGGGATATGGTCGCAAGTCGCTGCTTTGCGACTCTTCGAGGAATGTGTTAAGAATCTCCCCTTTGCACGCTTTCGACTGTCCCGGAAAATCTCATCTAACTCTAAACTTTGTCCTAATTGCTATCGCACTTCGACGCAAAAATATTCGGCAAGTCACCTGCTCTGCTTCTATCACGCTCGCCGTTCGTGTCCACAGGTCTGAGGCCGGCACTCGCGGTGGGCGCCTCCACAAGCGCACCGTGAGCGGCCCTAATTTAAGCCGAAACCGGCAGCGAATGAGGTGATGCCTGCACATTTAGCATGAAGCGTGCTAATGGCCCCATGTAAGACTACACTTCTGTGCGTGGTGCTCATCCGACGGAAACTCTCACAGAATAGCCAGAATCTTTACAAAGCTTCGCAAGCAAAGCACGTCCAGCAGCATACAGCCCCAGGGATTCCCAGGTTGCGCTGCACTCCACACATTGCTCAGCCATCAACACCCAGCTCATCTGCTCACTCTTCGGTGTCGAAATAGTGTGCGATAGTGTGCGGATCATAAAGCCCGAATTGCATGTTGAGCTTGCTGCTTGCAATGAACACGTTAACCGCAATCACCATCGAGCAACTCATCCATAAACATTCTTCCAGCGCCTCGGCTCTGCATCCAACAACCCAAACCCAAGATCTCGCTCGAAGCATCTCGAAGCACTACGAGTACCGTGGCTGAGGGGTAAGCTCGGGGAGCTTGCTGTTGTACGGAATCTGTCTCGGGGCGTGCCAAAGCAATGAGGTGGGAAGGCTACAATACGTGACGCATTCGTAATGTTCGTTGAGCGTTTGGCTGCGTAAGACAGAATGTGACAGAATTCAGCAGTTGTGGAGCCTCCAAACCTCTCCACGCAAATCCCTTTTGGCATGCTTTGAGAAATCCGTGCGAGGCAGAATTCAGCAGTTGCGGAGCCGCCAAATCTGTTCTCGCAAATACGTGTTGGCATGCTTTGAGAAAGCCTTCAGTTGCTGCTCTGCTTCCGCATAGCTTCGTCTGGGATCATCATCAACTCGCCACAGGAGCTTGAGATCAGAAATCAGCGCGTTCTGGAATTGGTCCTGGAATGACTCCTCAATTTGGAGGGCTCTGACCAGCAGGGCCACCCACTTCTGACGCTGAGGCTTCGTCGGAGCGCGCAGAACGACAGCAAGATGGCCTGCGCAATCCATTGCCTGCTCCAAAGCCTCTTTGCTGATTTCGGCGGACTCTGGCAGCAAGTCCTTCATCTGGCCAAGCATGGCTTCGTCAATCCACTGCTTTACGAAACGCAGGCCACCAAGCCCATAGTTGTTCACAAGACTGTGCGCGTGAGTCCTCACAGAAACATCCACGTCGCGGCAGTGCACCAAGAGAGCTCCAAGGTTCGCGCTGACGATGTCGCAGACATCACTTTCTGGCAAATGGGTTTTGTCCGCTGACGCCAGCCTCATGCACCACCAGCGGCCTGGGAAGAAAAGTGCATTCGGTGATTTAACTTGCTTTCCGTGCATCAGGCTTGTAAACGGCCAAGAGACACTCGAAGAACTTCCGTTGCCTGCCATCCTCTGCCAGTTCACCCTCCAAGGCGTCGGAATCTTCACCGTTGCGGTTCCATTGTGCCGAAAATCTAACGATTGACTCGGACCTGCGCATTGTCACTCATGTGCACGACTCCTCGTGTGTCGCACAGGAGATGCCCACCAAACCCGTGCCTGTCCAACCTGCCCGTTTCGGACACGTGCTGTATCAAGACCTCAGCTTTCACGAAAACGCACTTGCTGCTATGCAATGGATTACACTCGGCTCTCTCAAAGGCAAAACTGCACAAAGCTCCCTGCCCTGGGACTTCGCGTCTCGCAGGACGTCACCCGCCATTCCATGAGGTCATCCACCTTCGGGCAGGTGCAGGCGCCCCATGATGTCCGCCAGCCGCTTCTCTGACAGACAAGGCGCTGAAAGGTACGGCAAGGGATTGAGCCTCAAGACTTGCTCGCTCGAAGAGTCCATTGCACGGGTGCTTAGTCTACGGATGCCAAGTTGCAAACACGTGCTTTGGAAGCTCGAACGGGTCCACAACCTGGACAGACCCCAAACTGAAAGTCGTTTCAGTGGCCAGCGGTCACTGGGCTTCCAAGCATCTGAAAAAGCTGGGCGTTCACGGACATTCTCCCGAGCCGGGGCCTCAGCTTTTGCGTCAAACAACTCAGTCTCCAACTCCAGAGACTCCAGGATCTCGCTCGAAGTTCTGCCGTGGCTGAGGGGGAGGCCGTCTGTTGCACGGAATCTGCCTCGGGTCACATTAGGCGCATACCAAAGACATGAGATGAGAAGGTTAAAATAAACTCGGGCGGCTGCCGACCAGAGCTTGGATTTGTCGGCATCGTTATAGGAGAGCGATTCAGAGATCTCAGGCCGAGATGTCACATGGGAAGAGTCAAATCAGATTGTGCTCTGAGAACAACACTCACCGGTCTCCGTGGCAATGCCCACAAAGGCAGCATGCGGCAATGCTGGCGGCTGTGGATGCTCACGACCTGGAATTTCGCCGCACCTTTCGCCAAGTCTCAGATAGCGAAAGGAGGCGCCAACTGCTCAGAGAGCTCCAGCGCCAGCTTCTCCAAGAAAAGAAGCTGGGCAGGGTGTGGGCACTGCCTCGGATGCGAGCTGAAACATCACGGTCTTGCAAAGCATCGCTCACTTGCGCCAGGGCCGCCAGGGCACTCCCAGATTTTCAGCTGCTGCAGGACGCTGGAGCGATGGGACGTCTCCGGCGACGTTTTGCACATCTTTTGGAAATGATGCTTTGCTTGGACTGCAGGCGACAGCATGGACTTGGGGTATCGCTGGACTGTCGTCAACATAGTGCGAATGCGCAGATCCTGCTTGACCAGCGAGAGCTATGTGTGCTGCGGCACTCAAACACACCACGTATGAAGAAGAGCAATGGCCTGTTTTCTCTGGGGCGTCAGTTCGGCTTGAAATCTCGCAGCACCAAAAATTGCAAAGGAGCCATCGTTCGCACGTTAAGATTTCAGAAAGCTTCAGGGTTTCCGCTGGCTGATAGTGGCAGTGATTCAAGCCCGAGCCTAATGATGGAAACCATCCCGCCTCGCCGTCACGAACTTCACCACTCTACACCCATCAAAAGCCCCAAAGTCCTAGAATTGCAATTCCTGCAGTAAGATCTCTTAATTCAACACTACTCTGATTTCCAGTCTTATTCTCATTCTCGGGTTGTACACTGATATCAAGGAACCCTCAGGAATGCTATACTAGAGTGTCAAGTCATTCCCATGGTCGGCAAGTCGGACGTGCGGACGATGAGGCAGCGATAGCCCGGTGTGAATAATGAGATCCGCGGCCAAACAAATGAGTTCACTCGAGAAATATCGCCCCACAATCCAACACATGTGCATGCAGCAGAAGACCAACCAAATGCATACGCGCAAGCTTCAATCCTTCAGTGGATCGCACCGTCTCCCATAATGCGCAAAGCTTACACGTTTCATTGCACAAATCCCACTTAGTTAGGAATCTGCCGCCTTTGACAGCAAGTTCCGGGCTGGTGAGGCTCCACAAGACATGGGAGTCCGTACGCAGGGAATGAGTTGGCCCCACTAGCGGTGCCCGGTAGCGAGCGCAGGTGCGCGTCAGCGAAGGGACCGCAGAAAGACGGGATCTCATAACCTGGCGGCAGGGCCCTCCCCCAACAGCCTCTTTGCCGCGTCCTCAGTATAAAAAGGACTTGGAGCTCTTAGGCAGCTTCTTTCTCACTTCGCTCCCTGCGGCACATTCATGGCCCATGCACTCAAAGCATCTCTCCTTCTTTGGCTTCCTAGGCTGCCCTGCCTCTGTTTCGGCTGCAGTCTTGGGCCTGTCGAAGGCTGCATCAGTCAGGCCGACGATCTTGCTGTTGCTTTCCGATGGCTCAACCCTGCGCTCGCAGGGCTTGAGGTCTTTGGAGCGTCTCGCGACCTTCACCAGGCATCTGTCCACGGACCGACGATTGATGAGCCGTACCCTCGGAACCGTCACACAGACTGCCTGTTGCGTGGCGTCCCTTTGCAGCGGCTGAAACGAAAGATGTCGGCGACACACGGACAGACGGGGCAGACAAGGATTGGGAGATCTGAAATTACGAGACCAAGTGAACGAGATCGGAATGAATGGGGTAGAAGATGGCACGAACACGCTGAGAGGCACGTTCAGGGTCTGCGCTGTGCACGCTCGACACTTGCAAGCGCGGTGAAGGGCTCGAAGAGATTTTTGGAGCTGGCTCCATTCTTCAACTCTTCTCCACTCACTTACGGCCTTCGCCAATGAATGGTTGTCGTTTCGTTGCTCGACTCTTGCGGGCCCAGCAAAACCGAGCAGCAGGCCTGCGACTGGCGCCGGACTCGTGGGGCCGAACCTCGAAGTGCCCCTGAGCCAGGACGGCCGGGGGCAGCATCTGCTTGAATTCTTGACGTCGCCTCCATATTGGGTTTCCTCCAGGGGGTGGAGAAGCTCGCGCCTCTGGAGGCGCAGCCCGGAGAGTGATTGTCGTGTCACGTCGCGTGGCATCTTGCCTCCGTGCAGGTGGACGAACTCCTCCGCGCAGGGCAGCCTCCGCCTCAGGACCGGGCCACAGGCCGGTGAAAAGTTGGCAAACGTCGCGGATGCGAAGATTGCTTTTGAAACACTGAGGTGCGTGGTCGTGGACGTGCGGGCGGCAGACCGGGCCTCTGGCCACATCAAGGCCTTTCAGCGGATCTGTGGTTCGGCGCGTCCTGCCTCTCTCCATCGCTGCAGGGGTCGGTGCACGAACCCACCAGCTTTCAGGCTCCCCTTTTGAATCGGGCGGGAACGCCAAGAGAGGGAGTGGGTGCTTAGAGAAGTCGCGTTGGACCGCTCGTGACCTCGTGTGAGGTGCCGGAGCTGGTGGCGAAGTTCTCGAAGGAGAAGCTGGTCGCCGGCAGCTCGGGGTCGGTGCTCCTCGCATGTTGTGCTGCCGCTTAGATTCCACGTGCACAGCTGCTGAGATCTTCCACTGCCAGTACTCCATGCACCGTGGCCCCCAGCGGGATGCCAAGTCTACTGTCATGGGCCATTTGTGGAAGGCAACTGATCGAAGGTCATTGAGCTTCGTTTATCACGCTTCTTTGGTGGAGCCGATCTGAGACAGCACGGCAGGTGTGCAAACTGGTATCGCGAGCAGGCGCCGACTTCGCAGCGGGGGCCCTGTTTCCCTTCAGTTACGCATGTTGCGCTCTGACATTCGTGCCCTGAGAGCAGAGTGAGTTACATCCGACTCTCCCAGATGGCACTAGACAGCTTCTGCAAACAGTAAACACAGTGCCACCAACGGTATGTGTGCGACCTTTTGTACGAACATGTTCGACACTGACGCTGGTCGTGTTACTGAAGCCGTATGGTTTAGAACAGGGCAGAGGAAAGCAAAAGAGGACGGCACAGGGTCCCGGCCTTCACCTCAGCACATGCCTCGCGGAGCAAGCCTATGTACAAAACGCGCTCCATGGCACGAGGAGCAAGGGGAGGAGAGAGAAGCCACGAGCCGATAAAACTCTGGCCAGGAGGGAATGCAACAACTGTCGATGTCACATGTTGGGCCGTCTATGATCTCGGGCCGCTCCATTCGGAACGACCCCGCGACCGGAACTTGCACTTTGCAACTTGATCTGATGACCTTCTATGCTCGAGGTGATGAGCATGTGGAACGGCTGCTCTGCTGTTATCCGAGGCAGCTCCGCTTTTGGTGGGCAAGCAGATTGCATCTGTGAACGATGTGGCACTCTGGCGATAAGCACACTGTGCCTGATAAGACTACTGCACGGGTACCAGGCCACGTCCCCCAGGACCGCTCCTGTTTGTGAAGCAAGTGCGGGTTTCAGCGTGCCTATGTCTTGGCAGTCTCTGAGAGGGCAGGTGCTCAGGCTTGAGACGTGGTTTGTGCGTGTCACCCTTGCGCAGTGGCCATGCTTATCTCTTGGTTTGTGCGTGTCACTCTTGCGCAGTTTTGTGCGTTGCTGAATGGGTGCCTCGCAAGTGGCTCAATGCCAATGTGAAGATCATCTGGGTAGGCGACCGCTGCTATGAAATGTAATCGCGGCGCGAAATGGCAGGGTTGAAAGCCAGTAGAACTTGCTCAGAAGCCCACGCACCGGAAAGTAGCACACGTGATGTGGCTGCCATTGCCCGACAGTGAAAGCAGCAGACGTGATCATGCCGCCCTGGCTCTAAAGTGAAGCAGCAGTGATGATGCCGCCCTAGATGTGAAGTGAAAGCAGCAGACGTGATTTTGCACCCTGCCGTTGGAGGCTTAAACTGCGGAGGCCCCTTCTTTTGGCAGCTAATGCCAGGTTTTGCCTCCAAAAAGCCGTTCCGCTTCCTAAGGGCCGCGTTTTGCCCTTGTGACACGTGGAAGCAGCAGACGTGATTTTGCACCCTGCCTTCGGAGGCTTAAAACTGCGGAAGCTCCTTGTTTTGGCAGCTACCCCATAGACCGGGTTAGGCCGAAAGTTATCTTTGCCAGAACACCGGGGGATCTCCTGGATCACAGGAATTCAAGATATTTATCTTATCCTGTGATTTTGGATATGATATCCAAAATCCCAGCGTCAAGTTCTCCAAAATCACAGCGCCATATTTTGGATCCCAGATCCAAAATCACAGTTTTATTTTCAACCTGTGATTTTGGATTTAAATCCAAAATCACACTTCCCGAATTCCTGCGATTTTGGATCTAGGTCTGGCCCGGCAGGGGTCGAAACTTCGACCCCCAGGGGTCGAAACTTCGACTCCTCGGGGGTCGAAGTTTCGACGCCCCCAGGTCGAAATTTCGACACCCCCTTGGGTCGAAACTTCGACACCCCAAGTCGAAGTTTCGAGCCGAAACTTCGACACCAATCAACTAAGAGTGCAACCCTTGCAGTGAATCGTAATATCACAACTTGCAAACTTCGACCTCGGTGTCGAAACTTCGACCGGTAGGGTATCGAAACTTCGACCGGTAGGGTGTCGAAACTTCGACTTGTGGGGGTCGAACTTTCGACGAAACTTCGACCAAACTTCGACTTGGCACCCTTCAAACTTCGACCAGTGAGGGGCCGAAACTTCGACGAAGTTTCGTCGAAACTTCGGCCTCGCCCGGGCCCAAACGAGTTCACTAAATCCTGTGATTTTGGATATGATATCCAAAATCGCAGGTTGAGCATATCCAAAATCACAGCGCCATTTCAAAACTGTGATTTTGGAGATCTACGTGTTCCCTTTTTGCTCCCTGCGTCCTTCCTGTAGGGTTCCTTTTTTAGTTAAAATTTTGGCTCCAGCCAAAATTTTAACTAATAGTTAACTTTTGGGCTAACCCAGTCTATGGGGTAATGCCTGAGGTTTTGCCTCCAAAAAGCCGTTCCGCTTCCTAAGGGCCGCATTTTGCCTTTGCCAAAAGTGGAAGCAGCAGACGTGATTGTGCGGCCCTGGTCTAAAGTGACATCATCAGACTGTCAAGCTTCCAACTGCTGTTGAGACTGAGGCATGAACGTGGTTTGTGCGTGTCACCCTTGCGCAGTGGCCATGCTTATCTCGTGGTTTGTGCGTGTCACCCTTGCGCAGTGGCCATGCTTATCTCGAGCTTCGTGCGTGCCACCCCTTGTCACTTGTGCAGTGCAGCGGCTGTTTCAAAGCGGTCGTGCGTTTGCGCGGAATCCCTGTGCTAGTGTCCCACAGAACCAACAGCGGGCTTGAACTAGCTCGCACACACGCACAAGGTACAAGGTACTAGCTCGGCACGCACTCACAAGGTACAAGCTCATGCTCATGTCAGAGTTTGATTGGTTTTTGAAGCTTTGCACTCGCAAAAAATGAGCACGGCCCTTGCGCAAACATGTTGAATGTGCCTGGTCCTTGTGTGTGTGTGTGTGTGTGTCTGTGACGCCCGCTTCGTTGAGCTTCCGCATGCCGGCCGAATCCTCAGCCTCCACCGAGACAGTCTTGCAAGAAGCTTGAAGCACCACTTTCTGTTTTGAGGCTCTGATGCCCACAGTCTTTCTTCATCTCGTCACAGCCTTGGCAAGTCTTTGAAGAAGCTCCCCTAACCCTAAACCTCGGCAAGTTCTTTAAAGAAGCTTGTTTTTTGAGGCTCTGATGCCCACAGTCTTCATCTCGAGTCGCAGCCTTGGCAAGTCTTTGAAGCACCCCCGCAAACCCTAAACCTCGGCAAGCACTTTGTTTTTGAGGCTCTGATGCCCACCGTCTTGATTTCGTCACAGCCTTGGCAAGTCTTTGAAGAAGCTCCCCCAATCCCTAAACCCTAACGCCGCAAGCGTGACAGTCTTCTTTGAAGAAGCAAACTCCCCAAAACCCTAAACCTTTAAAGCTTAGACCGTGACAGTCTTCAACTCTGTTGACAGCCGTGGTAAGTTCTTTGGAGAAAGAGCCTAAACCGTGACAGTCTTCAACTTCAGTGACAGCCTTGGCAAGTTCTTTGGAGAAGCTCTTGAAAGACGTCTTTGTGGGTCGGAGAAGCTTGAAGCAGTTCGTTTCTGAGGTCCGTCAAGCTTCAAATCTCGATTGCGTGACAGCCCAGGTCTCAAGTGTGCCTGTGAGCTCTCAGAGACTGCGTTCGGAGTACAGTCAGTTTTGTCCGCGCGTGTTGTGAATGTCATCCTTGCGCAAAGACTATGCGTGTTTTCGCGCTCTGAGAGATTGCGTTCGGAGTACAGTCCGTTTTGTTCGCACATGTTGTGAATGTCATCCTTGCGCAAAGACTATGCGTGTTTTCACAGCTCTAAACCCACAAGGCATCAAACTGTGACAAAACACCAGCGTTCCAGTGATTGCACACGAGTAACGTGTGGCCCGCTTGACAGACGGGTGCCCCGTACAACGCTAGAGCCCTCAAGGTCTTCAGTTCTTACTTCCCCGCGCTCCGTTTGGCTATTAATATTATAAACAGCCAAGCGGGGTGCAGGGACGTAAAGCGTGATGTCTATGGGAAAACCAGCATGTGGGCGCCCCAGAGGGGGACGTAAGCCCAAAGGAAGCCCAAAGGTGGAGGGACGTAAAGTGTGATTTCCATGGCAAAAACCAGCATGTGGGCGCGCCATAGGGGGACGTAAGGCCAAAGGTAGAGGGACGTAAAGCGTGATTTCCATGGGAAAACCAGCACATGGGCGCTAGCGCGGCCAGCATGTCCGGATGTAAACGGCTTTTTTGGATAGAGAGTTTGACGAGGGACAGACTGGAGACCACTAGTAGTGATGTTTGGCCCCAGCACAGTGAGCAGGACGTTGCCTGGATATCGTTTGCAAGTAACAGCCTGGAGCCCAAAGCCAGTGCTTCAGGCCTGCTGTCGGTAATCAGCCGTGTGAAGGCCCGCAAAACACGTGGTCCTGCAAACTTGTTTTATTGGAAGATAATTCTATCCTCCCACAGCGTTTTTGCAGGACCGCCCTCCCCACCTTGCAGCTTTGCATCTAGTGTGGTCCTGCACGGTCCTGCGCTAATGGTTTTCCCAATAGAAGAGAGGCTGTAGTTGGTCCTGCCCCGTTCCTGCGCAGTTTTTGGGCAAGTTTTTCCAACAGAATGGACAACCGACAAGTGCCACACGACAGACAGAACATCCTCCTCGGCCCTGCTACACTCCAGGAGACGCTGGAGCAACGTCTGGCGCGTTTGCGGGCTCGCAAGAAAGCACTTAAGGAAGAGAGCAAAGCAACCCAGAAAGCCTTGAAAGTCGCAAAGCAGAAGAAGCAGAGGCTGGACAGCTTGCAGCATGGGTGGTTGGGATCGTCTTGAAAGTGCAAGGCTTTTGAAGCGCGTGAAAGAGCTGAGCACGGAAGATCTCCAAGAGATCCTCCGCATGAAGGGTAACTCCTAAACGTGTAAGTTTTTCTGGTAAGCTGAATTGTGCGCGACATGTGCGTACAGTGCGGCTGGATGCAGCCCAATGGGCGAGCAGGTGCCTCAAGTGTAAGCCTGGGGAAAGAGAACAAATGTTCCTATTCTGCCGTGGTGCGCAGTGGAGCAACGAATTCGCTGAAGCAGGACATGATTCTTACATGACCGCTGTTACCGCCAAAGCTTTTTGCTCAACTCTGTGGTGCTTGTCTCTGTGAAGATGGAGGCCCTTGCCGAGGCCTTCCGTGTCCTCTGAAACCAAAGCTTTTCTAGGGGACGGGCGACGGGTCCCAGACAGTAACCTCCAGAGGCCAGGCTTGCCGGCAATGGCTTGGAGTCTTGGACAACCCCCCATTCTTAAAGAAGCTGAGAATGGGGGGTTGCAAAACCTTGATTTTTAGGCGGCCTTTAACAAATCGCGCCACTGGAACCACCAGTTGTTGCGAGGCCCCTTCGTGCTCTAGCAAGATGCACGTCGGCACCAGGCCAAAAGCGTTAAGTTAACATAGTGTGACGCAGCAAGCGAGAAGCAAGCGCGCTCTCCTTTGATTCTACTGTTTCCAACTTCGGTGGCGTGGGTGCGTTGCCTTGTTGTGCCAACTGCTGGCATGTACCTGCGTAACGGTCCGCCCTGGCAGCGGGAAAGTGCATGAACCTGCAAAAAACAGAATCTAAAAAAGGATCGGACATTGTGCTGGATGCTGCCTCTTATCCGTAACAGGCTCCTTTGAGGGCTCTCGTCTCTGTTCCCTACAACCACCATCCGCGCCGCTCAGTATGCACTGTCGCCAAGTCGTACATGATAAGGCAACACCTTTCTCTTTTCTACCATGTAGGGTTTATGATTGTCGAGCGCCTGCGCTGATTTGCTGCTCTGAGTTGCAGCTGTGGCGCCATGAGCCGCCCATTCAGGTTTGTGGGTCTGCCGGATGTGAGACTTGAGCTTGGTATTGTCCGGGGTCCAGAACCCACACAGCAAGCAATGTGACATAAGGTCCTAAGACTCATCAGATCGTCCGAGCTCCATAGCCGTGTGTGTTGTTAAAGTGTCATGCAAGCGCTGCTGCCTGGGATGCAATCTGGACTGATGCTGCAAATCCAAGGAAGGGTGCGCCGCGTCATCCAGCTCCTGTAGCCTAGCTGGCTCCGTGCAGGCACCTGATAGCAAGTGGTTCTTTAAGCCCTTCATCTCAGGGAATTGCCTGTTGCAGGCCGCACACTTGGGGAGCCCTTCTACAGAGAGGGTGTGGGAGAAGCCTCGAGGGACATATCTGATGACCGAGCCTGGATGCTTGCGGGCCTGGTGGGTGCGAAGACCGACCTTAGTGTCGAAGGCCTGAGCACACGTCGGGCACACGAAGGCCGGGGGGGGCTCCTGCTGTGATGTGTCCTTAGAAAGTTGCTGCAGAACGTCTGCATAACTAGTAGAGAGTGCCTCCGCCTGGAGAAGCGCGAGCACCTAAGCGCTTGACACGATTGGCCTGTCGCGCCTGCAGCTTACGGACAGGGTCCATGATCTTATGGGAGGCATAGAGGTCAGCCGTGGATATGTGTGTCAGGTGCGCTGGCTTGTTCAGGACAGCTCGAATTTTGCGAGCGTGCCAAGCCCGCAACAGTTCAGCTGTCTCTAGGGTCAAGCCCACATCCACCAATCCAGAGGCCACTGTGGCCCAGACAGTGCTATGCCAAATGTGCAACCGCGATGCAGGCCCCGCCGTTCGTCTGTTGTGAACGAAGCGGCGTACCTGCTGCAATTTCACATTGCCCTCCTGCAACCGGAACTTGAGAGTAGCCTTCTCGAAGTTGGAGTAGGAGAGCGTGACGCCGAGATACTTAAAGGACGTCACCAGCGGAAAGCCCTCGTGAGACTTGGACTCTCCCAGTCTCCACATCTTATGGCGGGTTCCGTCAGGCGCGGTGCGCCAATAAGTGTGCTTGGAGATGGCGCGTTGCGCCTGTTGGCCCTCGAGTTTGACCATAACAGTGCATTTTGCACCGTTGACAGCAAATCCATGGCGACGGACCAACTGCAACAATTGCTCAATCAGAGCATGAGCGCGACCCAGGTCCTCCATTGAGTGGATGTCACGGTGAACCGTAAGGTCATCTGCGTAGCCCGTGAGGTAGTCCACCACGGCTCGAACCCCAACAAGAGCTATGAGCTCCCGGAAGATGGTGCCCGTAAGCATGGAAAAAAGTGTGGGGGCAAGCTTACACCCCTGTTTAATGCCCGCAGTGGACTGGACCGTGTCCTCTTCACCCTGGGTGCGAAACGTGTAAGCACTGCCAGCATGCAATGAGGCAACTAAGTCAATGAGGTCTTGCGGGACTCCCGCTTCCTGCAGTGTGCTAAGCAAGTCTGTTCTGCTCACCATGTCAAAGGCTTGTGACAAGTCTAGTGCAAAGCAGATGCCACCTACTAGCTGGGGACGAGTTCGTCCCGAGTGAAGCTGATGCCTGGTTCGTCGGGCCTCCTGGCAGTTATTGCGTACCTGAGTGACATGACCAACGACCCTGCTCAAGGCATCTGAAAGACCGCGATGTGGCTGGTAGGCAAATTGTGGGAGACCCCGAAGATAGTCAGCCGTGTAGGGAGACAGCTGATCTCTACAAGCCCCCGCCAGGCCCTTGCCGTCTGGTCGAATGATGCCGAGGGGACGTAGATTGCCAGGCTTCGTGGCCGGCTTGTTAGGCTTTGGGATAAAACACAAGTCAGCATCCTTTAAGGGCGGCTGAAGTACCTCAGCCGCCGGCAATGCAATGGGCGTTGCCCCCGAGATTGCAGCGATGCTGCTAGCGCCTCTCCCGTAGCCGCCGAGCAGAGCCGCCAGGCAGCCGCCGGAGCAGAGCCTTGCGGTACCGCCTTGTGCGGTCTGATGGAGCCTATGTGCTTGGCCAGCAGACCAGCCGGGATTTCCGGCAGCGAGTCCACCTGGTGTGCGAGTGGCGGATGTCTGGCAAAGACCTGTTCCACGTGGTCTCTAAGCAGGCGGAGCTCAGAGGTAGAGTCCAACAGCAGACCATCCGGTCCCTGAAGCTGTGCCTTAGTTTGGGGTTCCCAAGGTCGGAGCTTCTTTAAGGTCTTATGTGCGATGTAGGAATCGTGTCTGGCACACGCCTCATCGACCTCAGCCTGGAAAGCTCGGTGTCGTTCCTTCTTGGCTAAGTAGAGAGCCTGCTTATGCCATCGATTCAGGTCCTCCAAAGACTGATCTAGGTCGGATAAGGTGGTTATGGAGTCCTCATGCAAAGAACGAATATGAGCGACTCGACTCCACATTCGCAGCGTCGCACGGTGCTGAGCAGTTTCAGGAGCTTGCTGAGGCCGTGGTTTGGGGAAAAACAGTGCAGAGGCCTCCAGCAGTACCTGATTAACTTCATCAGGCGTGTGAGTCCGAGAGGACAGACGCTGGCCCACCCAGTCTTGCATGCGACCGGCTATTGGCAGACCTGAACGGACAGCCGTCTCTAGAGCTTCCTTATGAAAGGTCGTGGAAGGACAAGTAGGCTTTGGCAGATTCCAGTGCTGGGTGGGTCTGAGTTGAGCCAAGACTGGAAGGTGGCCGCCCCTCTTCCATTTGCCGAGCTGAAGATCCTTGCACGGCCGAGACTGCTTTGCCAGGCCCTTGGCCGAGGCTTCTGAAGTGAGCAGGAAGTCAATTTGTGATCCCTGACCATTCAGGAAGAAAGTGTGACCTGCACCACTAGACCATGTGTTAAGAGCTACCAACCGATGGGAGGAGACTAAGGCTTGGAACGATTCATCCTGCATCTGAGTTTGCTCTGGCTTGGTGCTACACTGACCTACCAGACCCTCCTGCGGGGTCAGTCGAGCATTAAAGTCTCCTGCCAAGAGAAAAGTATCTCGCGCTGGAATGGCCCGTATCGCAGCCGACAGATCGCGGAGCAGGTGTGAGCGGTCATCCTTGTTCTGCTGTGGAGTCTTCTTAGAAGACCAGGCATGTTGGTAAACCGCTAGTACATGCACACGAGCCCCAAGCCACGGGAAGATGACCTGAATGAGCCTTCCCCGGCGTTGCTCGCGCCATCTTATCTTCTTCTTGTCTATCTGCGGAGAGAGAAGAACCATGACGCCGTCCGCTCGGCTTGTGTCGTGAACAGCCGGCTGCGTGGCAGCGCCTTGCTTGGGGCGTTGCCCTGAAGTGGCTTTACCTTTAGGTGCTCGAGCAGCCCCTTTTGTGGCGGAGCTTACGCAGTGCCAGCCTTCGACATCAAATTCTGCTGTCTCACTCCAGTGGGTTTCCTGAAGGACAAGAATGTCACAGACTGACTTGGCCTCCGTGCGAAGCCATGTCTTCACTTCTGCCCATTGTTGCATGCCAAGGTGCCCTGCATTCCAGGAAAGAACACGAAGAGACTTGCTGGCACGACCGCCTCTCGGGCGCGAGCGGAAACTGGCGGAGAAACCTGAGGGACCTGAAGGAGAAATCGTGGAGCTAGGCTGCACTGGGAGGGGGGGAGGGGAGGGGGGGGTGAGTCCACTGCGACGCAGATGTTCAGGCGTCAACGTACCATTCCGGTACGGGATGCTTTCTTGTGTTCTATGAACCTTATTGCAAGCCTTGCGAAAGGCCTTCTTGCGAATGCTCAAATGAATGCTGGTGCATTGGCGATTGCGCCGTCCGCTAGTTTCGCCGGAAAGAGAGAACTCGAACCGACTCCTTTCACCCTGCGGAAAAGGTGAAAACCACTACCGCTTACCTCATGCCAAGGTTGTATAACTGCAGACAGAGGCCCGGGAATTGGGACCCGGTATATCACAGCGACACGCGGCTCCGGGAACAGCTATGGCTCAGTAAGAGGACGGTCCCTTAAGCTTCGCAGAAGGGGCACGTTGCGAGCCTCTAGCGTTGGTTCCCAGAGCCTTGTTAGCAAAGCTACACAGCCTGCTGTGATCCATAGCGGCTACAACAACAATAAGAAGAAGAAGAACAACAACAACAACAAGAAATTCAATGAATGTAGCACCAAAGGTGGCTTTTGAACCGAGCTTCTTTTCAGCAGAAACACTGTTAAACCCCTTGTGCACGGGCCCTGGCAATAAAAGTTGAAGCTGGAAAGACTTGAACTCTCGACAAACTTGAACTTTTACAAGAACCGCCTGTTTCCAGCTTGTCCTGCCACGAACATTTCCAATTTTTGCTTTCTGCATCTGCAGACAAAGTTTCTCCAGTGTTAGAAGTCAATCTGGAACCTCGATAAGAAATTTAGTCCACTTCCAGAGAATTGGAATGTGACGAATTTCCAGAGAATCGAAGCGCAGAATTTTGCAGTCTGCTTCTGATCGGAATGCAAGAACTTGCAGCCCGCTGGCAAAATGCAAGACTGAAGCTTGCATTTTCTTTTGCGTTTTCTTTGCTTGCGTTCTGACATGGAATTGAAAAGTTTCCACAAAGAATGTTACAGATCTTGAAACTGCACCTGCAACAGACAACAAACAGATCCTGTGGACAGACATTGTCTTTTTGTTCCTGCAGAAAGCAAATGCTTTCTGCAAGAAATTTTTCTTCAACAAACCATTTCTTCCAGAAGGCATATTCCTACACCTGGACATCTGCCCTGTTAGTGCCAGCCACGGTTTAGTGGCCATTAAAGAACAGTGTATCGCCAATGTTACGCAGCCCCTGTTAGCTTAGGGCGCTTGATCAAGCAAGAATGGTTTCCGTGCAGAGGCCTGCAAGGCTTTTGGTTGAATAACGACGGCAGCGGTGCAGATTCCAATGGGTTTCAAAGGCATAAGCTTGAGCGTTGAAGCCGAAGCAAGCATCCGTTGTGTAACACAGCGAGAAGAAAGTGGAGCGAGCACCGAGTCCATGCTCCTCAGCATGTTTGTGTGGTTTTGCGCGCAACCTTGTTTGAGCAAGTTGAAAGTTTGCAGTTTGGCTGGCAGATTGCCAGCACAGGCCACCTTGTGTGGCGCGGAAGGTCTTCGCATATGATTGACCCCACGCTTATGGTGGAAAGTGCTTGGCCTTTCAGGTCCACGATCACGCAGGTCTTAGACACTGCCGTGGATGGTCATTGAAACGTGTGGGATTGGCTTGCGCTTGAGAACATCGAGAAGCCACTGGCAAAGCGGAGTTGATTGTGTTTATGCATCCGCGAGTTGAGGAACTGAGTGCCTTGGGCATTAAGTGCAGCAACGACCGTAGGGGTCGTGACCACATACAGGTTGAGGCAGAGGCTGCCGCGTCTCTTGACGATGAATTCCATCGACGATAAGCTTGTGCTTAATGGTGTGGAGATTACGTGTCAGAGCCCAATCGCAGTGCTTGCAGGTGCATGTGACCGAAAGGAGGCTTGTCAGAGATCGAACGGAAAGCAACGCAGCTCTTACACCATGGAGTAAAAGGTTTATGTGCAAGCTTGTAAAGCAGTTGCTCGGACTTCGACGGTGGCGTTGGAAGCAACTGCATAACAGGCTTCCTTAAAGCATTGGCAACTGCATCACGTGCCATATCAGCTGACAGAGTTTACTGCTGCTTCTGCAAGTAGGCCTTTATGCGATTGAACAGCCTGCGGGTTGCCACGACCATCAACTTCTTCAGTTGCATGCATTCCGTGCCAGAGCAAAGAAGCTTTGCGATACTTGGTGTTAAAAGTGATGCGTTTTGTGCAGAGTTTGGGGCACACCACAATTGAAATCTTTGGACAATGAACCTGCGACTGTTCGGTTGCAAGATGCCTTAGTTGTTGCTTGATTGCGCCTTAGCTTGAAAACTCTCAAGAGCAATCCGGCTATTGGCCGGCACCAATGGAGCGGCCGAGAAATCAATCGACCTTGTTTGCCGCCTCGCATGCACTTAATGTTGTGCGCAAGCGCACAGTCCCGCTAGAGTTTAGTGGCCCTTCTGCTAGTGTAGTCCAGGGTTTGGTTGAAGGCCCGAGTGCCAGCACACCTTTCCACCAGTTGTCGAAAGCAACAAAACGCTGGAGGAATTGATTGAACAGCTGGTGCACAAACCGAGTGCAGTGCGGCTACAGAGAAAGGATTTCATTGCACGATGGTCCAAGAGGGCCAAAGAACTGGTGCCAGAAGAGGCCAAGCTGAAGGCTGGCATGTCGGAGCACCGTCGGAAGATTTTGGAACCGAAGCGGATTCTCCTCTTTCAGGAGATGCTCGCTGATATCCAGTATGACGATATGAGTGTAGCTCAAGAGATCATTGATGGTGCAACCCTAACGGGTGACATTCCAGGGACTGGAGTGTTGGATGCGAAGTTGAAACCGGCGAGGCTCGACATCGAACAACTTCTGGGAATTTCAGATCACGTGAAGCAACAAATCCATTCGAGAACCATTTCTAGCGGCGATGACGAAACTGATATGTTGCTGTGGGAAAAAGCATGGAAGAGGTCAACAAAGGACACGTGTCTGGTCTGGTCCATACAGCTTTGACTCGTTGCCGCAAGACTGTTTGGTGAGCTCAACCAAGCCGTAAAAAGGCAAGCACTCCTGACACGGTCGGTGCAGACGGGACAAGTTTTGGACCTTGTGTGCTTGCAAAAGACTTACCGTCTGCGACCTTCACGTTCACCTGACCTTGGATTGCTGGCCTTGTTATTCCTCGTGTTGCGCTGCTGCCCGTCTTCTTGCGTCTTGTCTTCTTACTCGTTTTTCTGGTTGTGTTCGCCTCCTCTCTCCGTCTGCCTTGCTTCGGCTTCCCTTATTGGCCGACCCGGTGCACTGTCCGCGGCAGCCACAGGCCACCTCCGCACCCACGAACGCAATTCAAGCAAAGACAACAATTATTAACAACTTAGGGAGATATGAACAATCAAACATAATTAGCAAAAAAGGTTCATGCAAGGGAATTAAACACAATTACAAATTTAGTTAAAAGACGTCGAAAACTTGTGCAGTCAACAAAGCAGACAAACGGATAACAATCACAAACCCATCAAGCATGAAACATATACAACCCCGGATGAAATAGACAAGCTTTCGGAAAAAATATTCAAAAGATCATCCAAGATAAGATAAGGCAAGAACTACAAACATTTACTTTTGACATGTTCCTGAGATCCAGCCACAGATAGCCACGGCGAGTCGCAACAGTATGTGTGGGAGCTACGCAAACGAGCCCCAAAACGGGTGAGACATAAGTGACAAACAAGCAGGAAATTCATGACGACATTCGAAGAAAAGCCGTTGCTTAGACACCGAAATTATTCGAAGCCTAGAGAGTCTGTAGGTTGAGTTGAAGCAGGGCCGCGGGGCAGGGGCAGCAAAGGCACCTCTACAAGGAAACAAACGTCACAAGCAGCAAGCTACCGGCAAGTCCTTCCAGCAAATAAGTGGGCAGTTAGGAACCTCCTATCTAATCGTTGTCGCCGTGGTTCAAGCCTCGCAGCCGGCTTCGTTTTAAGGCTGGAAACGTGCAAGGATTCTTCAAAATGGTTGTTTTGAGCTTCGCCTGGAGATCATGTGTTTCGTGGGTTATCGCCGTGATGCAAAACTCACGAAAGGTTACTTAGTGGCTTAGTGACTTTTCGACTGCATTCGTGTGCTTGCCTGGCACTTTGCAGCAGTTCGTATGGTCAGAGCCTGAGCCTGCAGACTGTATCACTTGTCTGTGCGTGCGGGTGTCCATGCACTGCTTAGGTTCAGAGTGGGCCGCCAGAGGTGCAAATCCATGTGTGGGATCTCCGAAAGCCATTCCCCTCCCCGAATCTTGAAGCTTGGACTCTCAATGACCAGTGTTCTGCTGTTCTTGATGCCCTGCATCCGGCGCCCGAAACCTGAATTCTAAAACCCGCGAAGAAGCTTCACGCCTCGGTGCCACTTTACTCCAGCATGTGCCAGGGGCTGATTCGCTTCGCCTTGACTTGGCCTTGGCTGGCGTCATTGTCTCCGCATTGTCTTCGCTTCGTGTCTGTTTTTGTTTGCTCAAGACCTTGCTGCACTAGTTCCACACGTAAAAGCAAGGGGATGCTACCTTTCACTGCACCTGTTGCTCCAGCGAGCTGAACTCCCGAGTCCGATGCCCCAAACATCCGAAGCTTCCAGAATCGTGCGATCTGCCATCACACCTCATGTCAAGAGCTCTTACAATGGGACAACCATCGAAGATTCGGATCCGTTCCCAGATCAAGGGTCTCAAGCCTGCGAGGGATGGCGAATTGAGCCCTTCACTGAGGTGGAGTCACGGTGTTGGTAATGGTCATTGGCAAATAGGCACAGCAGCCATAAGACCGAAGCCTCCGAAGAAGAACTCCAACGGATGAAACACCCCATGTTGCTGGGTTTGCCTTCAGTCCGAAGCTTAACGTCACACGTCACACGTAACGATGTATTTGAAGCAGCGGAAGATCCACGAAGGAGCGATGGGAGCGTGTCGTTTCGTGACTTTCTTATGCTGCAGAGGCCGGGTGGTGATGCGATCGAAGTCTGCAAGGCCAGATCAGTGAACCGGACCGCTTCTGTTGAAGGCATTGCCGTCTCAGTGAGCTGCCTGGGCGGAGCCCCAACCGATGATCATGACGCTTGGTGCAGCCTGCCTCTGCTGATGATGCCGTCCCTCTCGCCTCATCCGATGCTGGGCTCGTATCTCATCTCATTATGGCTGACGGCTTTGGCACACGGCCTGCTGCGAATGTGTCAGCCTTTCGAAACTCACTCAGTCACCTTGACTGCTGTTGTTTGAAGAGCAACCATCATAATCTTGGAGACAGTCCTTGGCACCTGAGGAATGAACTTGAAAGAACATAAAGAACTATTGTACCACATTTCATTAGGGTCACTTGTATTTGCAACATTGGTCTGCCAGCAGTTGCCGTAGCAGTCGCGGTGGGAGCAGAAGCAGCGGAAGTGGCAGTAGTAGCATTAGCCGTAGTCATGGTCTGCATCGTCATCATCAGCGTGATCATCATGTTACCCGGTGCCGAAATCAGTTTCATCGCCAGAAGGAGCAGCAACATCAGCATCATAATCATTTCAGCCTAAGAAGAGTTCTGAAAGGGAGCACGGCGCGCCGAAATATGCCTCTGGTTCGCAGCCTCATTGCAAGACGTGGAAGGTTGCCCTTGCCCAGCGGGCTTCATTCTTCGCTGCACCCTGAGTGCCCATCCGTTCGATCAGTCGTGCGTGTTTTCTCAGTGCTTCTGGCGCCCCGAGGGTTGCCAACTGTCAGATGGAAGATAGTAGTTGCACCTGCCGAATGAGGCTCCTTTGGCTGATGAGTGTGGAGAGGCCCTTTACAGTCAAAATGAGCCGCCCTCGGTATCAGGGTTGCTGCCTCACCGAGTCGTTCCATTTGCGTTTTTGATTGATTGGTTCATCAGTTGTGTTTTAAGCCTTGGACCCCTGTGCTCATCCCGCAAGAGCTGTTGACGAAGATGTCGGTACTTGCACACGTTTTGTGCACGCTGTTCGGCTTGTGTTGGTCAGTGTGCATTGACATACGCCTAGCTCCTGCGGCCACCGTTGTCACGTCCGTCCTTGTCAGCATTGGTTTGCCAGCCTACACAGTTGACGACCAAAACACTTCTTTCAGGCGGTGACGTGATCAGTGGGTTCGGCATTTTGCAAGAATGTTGTAGAAATCAGCAAGGCCCTGTCACGCACGTACATCACTGGCAGCTTCATTTGTGTTGTACATATCACGTGATGGATACCGGTGTTTTAGCCGACCCGTCACGTGCACCTTTCCCCCGTTTGTGTTGCCTGTGTGTGTCGCGGACCCAGGTGCTTTGCGGCTTTTCGCATGAGCTGATGCGATGTTGAACTAACTTGACACCGTAGCGCGCGACGCGAAAGAGGCTCGACTGCCCCGTCACGAACAGGCTGGTCCTCCTCGCTGCCCAGAGCGCATTATTGCATTTTGTCGCACAGCCCTTTTACGGCCGTCCAGTTCGTGGTCCTAGTCAACCGAGCAAGACAGCACGCATTGGTTGTGCTGGACACACCCGCTGCTTAACAATAGGTGGTCATGAGGGAGTTTACTTCTGGCGGGGCGAAAGCGACATCATATGATATGGTTTTGGCATGGACGTTGGCCTGATGCTTGTCGGACATTTTTTTGTTTTTCCTTTTTCCTTGGCGCATTTTTTTGCCTCTGCGAGGCTTGGGTTCCTGCTCAGCTGCCGGCTCGCCAACTTTTTGTTCGCTTGCTTGCTTGTGCGCGTGCTGCGAGCGTGTTTGCCATCCTTCGGCTCGCCGCCCAGGCGCCTAGCAATATTGCCGTCGCTGCCTAACGTGCTCTATCTGCCTCTATGCTGCTCCTCCCTCTCGAGTGCAGCGGTGAGGGTTCGGAACCCGTTTTGCACGAGCTGCTGGCTGACGTAGCGAGCAAGCCCTGTCCTTCGCCGCAGCGCGCTCCTTCACAGCAAGCCTCCTGTCGCTGCTGTCAGCGGCACCGCGAATGTCGATGGGGAGCTACCTTTATTGAGCGACATGTTCGTCGACTGTGCTTGATTGCCGACTCTCGCCAGCCGCTTGGTGTGAGCGTCTGACCTGTCTGCTTTCAGGTTTGCACGGGGACTGCATGTTGCGTTGGACAGTGAAAAGGTCAAAAGGTGAGTGCTACAACAACCGGCCGTGCTGCGCAAGATGCCCCGGAGGACGACTGTGTACGGGGACCGTGCGTTTTGAGACGGTTGTGCAAAAAGGTCCGAAGGGGGAACAAAAACTACACCACGACGTCCTTATGGGCCAGCCGGCCGCGAAGCGGCAGACAAGTCGGCTCCGCCTCAGCAGGGCAGCTCCGTCATGCGTAGCTGCACCGGGCTGGGGCTAACCCATGTGCGACAGCGGCGAAACTCGTGTAGCGTCGCAGCAAATAGCTCCGCGGAGGAAGTAGTGTGCGGTTGTGTGTGCCAGCACTGTTGGGGAAACACCTTTCCCCAGCGTTTCGTGCTCTGCTGCTCTCCCAGATCGGTTCCGAGCACCTCGGGCGCCCTGCCCACCCGGGCGCTACTGTTGGAGCATACCCTCGCCCGCGTGTGCCGGCCGTGTGGCGTGCAATGGTACCGACACTCAACTACGTTTCCGCTTCTGTGGCTACCTTTGGCCGTTTATCAGCAGTTTATCAGCCGAGGATATGCCCTAGGCCATGGCGGCCTGGCGCGGCGATGTACGGTCCGTACTGCACGGCCCACCTCGCCTGAACTCGCCGTGGAATCCCCGCCGTTCGGAGATCTCCTGTTGCGTCGGCTCCGCCTGCAGAGTATGCCGGGAGGCGGGCGCTGCTGTCGCGATGCATGATGTGCTTGTGCGTGATCTCCACCCGGTCCTTGTCCGCTAAGACGAGAGACGCAGAGAAGTCATCGCGAACGGCCTGCCCTTGTGGGGCGGTGTGCTGCTTGCCGTTGACACCACACTGGTGTCGCCCCTCACGGCATTCACCGCAGCTGGCATGCCACGGCGCCTGCCTGTGTGGCGGCGGGGCCATCCGGCATGACGAGTGGATGACCAGGGCGACCTTGCGCTTCTGCACAAAGCAGCGGGTTGTTTGCTAACGCTGACTTGCCGGAGCCTGTGCTAGCCGCCGTGCGGGTTATCTGGGTTGGCCACCTGGCGAGCACAAGTAGGAACACGTCGCATCCGCCGTATGGCTGTGCGTGCCTTAGCCCAACACTACGCCGCGGCTTTTGAAGCAGCATGCATGCCCCTCCAGTTCGGCGTCGGCACTCGCGTTGGCACTGGAGCACTGTTCGAACTACTCCACTCTGGGGGGAAATCTCCGCTGCACCGGCTCCACAACATCCACAACAAGCCCGGCCTGCAGCATATGCGCTGCCGCTTCCGCTTGTGATGAGCGCGTCTTCTCGACCCTGTGCGTTTCATGCGGCCCGTGTTTTCACGGCGTTCCCGATTTCCCGCCAGTCGTCGTCCCATCGGCGCACCTCCGCATTTTACTGCTCTGACGCTTCCGGCTCCCGTTTCCCCTGCGCTCCGCGCATTTGCTATCATGTGCTCCTGCCTCGGACGCCTGGGCCAGCTCTTTGAAGTCCGGTTTCCTTGCCTCCCGGGCTCTGCCGCTAGAGATGCTAGAGCATGCTATTGCTCGCGCGTGTCGGGTGGCCGGGGCACGGACAGCGCGGAACATTCGGTCCCGACATGAACATCGTGCTTGTCAGCACCTCACGCCGCATCGAGGTGGTCGCCAATGGCTTGCCCATGTGGCATGGTGCACAGCTCGCGATCGATGCCACGATCGTCAGCTCCGTCACCCCGTCCCGCTCCGCTGCCGTGCAGGCTGCAGCCCGACGCAAACGGCACCGAACGTACCCCGAAATCCACGGCGCTAGACGTGCGTGGCCTGTCGTAATCGGGATGAAAGTCGGAGGGTGAGGTGCAGCAGCCTCTTTCCTGCGCCTCCTGGCGCAGTACCGGGCAGCCGGCGTCGCCACTGGGGAGGCTTGCGTCTGCTTGCGTCGCCGGTGAGGCGCTCGAACTGCACGTACTGCACGAAGTCCTGGCGGATGCCCGTGCCAGCTTCCCGTTGATGTGCAACCTCACACGTGTGACGTCCCCCATAGGCTGCATGAGTGAGAGCTCTACGAGGACACGTAGCCGCAGACGTTGAAGCAGGTGTTGTAAAAAACCATAAGGGCCTCCGCAACAAGGCAATCTGCATTTCCGCGGGCGCCAAGGTGAGCACAGGCTAGGAGGCTACAGCAATCAGCCCTGCTCCCACCGCGGGAGGGTTTGGTCGGATGGAAAGGAGGATGAAAGCAGCATGCGTCGCGGATGCTGCAGCTGCCAGCCATGTGGACAATCGCCCAAGCCTTCCTCGTATGGCGTCCGGATCCACCAGGCCACCCACGAAAGCCACTCATCCCGCGAGCGAGCCCTGGAGGGCGCGCAAGCCGGACGGGGTCCTGCCGGCGCTGGAGCACAGGAAATTGTGAGGGCCGGGCATGCACCCAAAACGGGAAAGGCATCAGACCACGCAGCGTAATATGCAGCAGGCGCTGTCCGTTTTGAGTTTGCACGTCCACGCCACCCAGACATGATGGCAAGCCCGCGAGTGCCGCGACCCTGTCCAGAATGTCCAGAGCATACGGCGACCGGCCGCATCGTGCACGTGTTCCCGTGCAGCTTGCGAGCTAAACCTTGTTACCGGCGAGCCTCGCAATCAAGGCGCTCGGTGCCGCATGAGCACCTCCTGGCCGAGCTCAAGGTATATACACGTGCCGTGGGCAACCCGCGGAGCCGCGCACAAGGCCAACGGCAGCCACGCGCGCTGTAGGTCGGATACTTGGAGTATCGTGTTCGCCCGAGCCAGAGGCATCCACAAGTCACCTATTTCCTGCACTGGGACCACGGATACTGTCTGAAAGATGGCGTGACGAAGAAAAAGATTTCAATTGGTTGGTTTTCGCCCTTACCATTGTCAAGCGGCAGTCTTCGTCGTTGTTTCTTGCGCGAAAAAAATCAAGGTCCCCAGGTCCCCGTGCAAACGACTGCATGGCACGGGACGGAAGTGTGCAAACTGGACGTTGCCGCAAGGGGGGTCCGTTTGGTCCTGTGAGTTGTGCCATTTGGTTGATCGCGCGACGGACTGTACTGGCAACGTTACCGGCAGTGGTGTCATGTCCATTTTCATGGACGATCGTACAGTTGCTCAACAAAAGACTCTTCGTCCTTACTTTGATGATGAGGACATTCGGTGCTCCAATGTTTTCTTCAGGATGAACATTCGGTGCTCCAATTTTTTTCGGGGTTGTGAGTCGAGGTAAACCTCGGACCTTTGGTCGGGTGGCCGTTGCGCTTGAACACCGAGCTTTTAGGCAGGTATGCCAGCATGTTCGGTCATAGCGCTGTATGGTACGGCTTGTAGTTTGCATCGTGTTTTTCCGTCGTAAAAACAGCGGTGTTTGGAATGATGTTTTGTGGACATTTCGTAAATGATTGAAAAGAGCTCGGTTTGAATGAAGTTGCTCCCTGGTCTTGGGAAAGGCAGTGGTTGCATCTTTCCCTCTGTTGCAGAGGCAGCTTCACAATCGTCGCTCCGGTTGGCGTGAGTGCTGTTGGAGTCGTTCGGTTGTCTGGTCGGCATGGGGCTTCCGATGCTCGGGCTTTTCACCGTTGTGACTTTGAGCATATGCCTCGCTGACGAAGTGCTGCTTGGTATCGCACGACGCACGTGTTCAGTGACTGGGAGTGTCAAGCTACCCCGCGGCGGTGCTCTCGCCATCCGATTCCGCGTTGTAGCCTCCTTCGGCGCGGGGATGGGGGCCGAAGTGCTGCTTGGTATCGCACGACGCACGTGTTCAGTGACTGGGAGTGTCAAGCTACCCCGCGGCGGTGCTCTCGCCATCCGATTCCGCGTTGTAGCCTCCTTCGGCGCGGGGATGGGGGCCGCCGAGCCGCGGCGTGCTCCTCGCAGGCAAGAGATAAGTTGACATAGTCGCGCTGCGGAGTCAGGGACCTACATGGATGTGGAGCGTCGGAGGTGGGCCGTGGATACTTGTAGCGATGCCGCACTGGCATGCGTGCGGAGCGGCCTCCGATGATGCTTGGATCCAGGTGGCACGGGATCGAGGCAGTTGGGCCGGGTCCCTTAGCAACGGTTCGGCCGCATTGGTTGTGTACGGGCTCCCGGCGGCGCCCTTTGCTGCGACGCGACGTTGGTCTTGCCCCCGACACGTCACAAGCTCTCGCACCCCCGTGGCGTCCCATGCCATAGCACCACTTTCCGCATTGAGCCCTCACAAACTACTGGTTGTCAGGTCTGAGATAGGCGGCCGCTGGAGTGAAGACGCGTCCCGCTTTGTCCGGTGTTTCGTGCGCACATGTCGTTCAGGAGTGCCAGGCAGCGGTAGCTGGGTGATCCGGGCGGTGGTGGTGTGTGTCAGCGGCCACTGTGCAGAAGCGTGGACACTGTGCTTTGGGCCGCTACACGGGGAGGCAGCGCGGCGGCGAGACATCTGGAAGACGTGTTCGAGTCGCCGACGTGGCCGCCTCTGCCCTATACCCTTTTCGTGTGTAGTGTAGCCTTCCGCTCGGAACAAGAAGTATTATGACTCATGATCATCCCTGTTGGAGCTCCCGCACGCGGGCGAGTGTAACGTTGCCGGGGGGCCGCCGGATCTGCACGAGGTCCTCGCCGACGTGCGGTGGCAGCTTCCCGCCTGTTGGCAGCCGCCAGGGGCCTCGCTAGTGCCTTGGTGCGTGCGCCTCCGTAGGGCCAGGTCGGCACTTCCGTTTGGGACTTTGGGCTGCAGGAGAAAAAGAAAAGGACAAAACCAACGAGCAGCAGTAGTGGAGTCGTCGTCGCCAACGAAGCCGAAATAGTTGTGGAGCCATGTGTTCTTCTCGTCCGGCGCATGGCCGGACAGGGGACGCTGCGGCCTGTGGCCGTTTTCAACAAAGTGACTGGCCGACCCTGCTGGCACTTGCGCGTGATGTTGGCGTTCTTGGTAGGGGGGTCGTGCCCGATGAGGCAAGGTCGGCGGCAGGGACCGTCGTGGCTTTAGCGCATAGCTAGATGGCTATACTCGGTTTAGCCGAGATGTCACAGGACGCAAGCGTTCGGGGACCGAACGATGCCCGATTTTTTATCACCAGCGAAGCGACGGCTCGCTGTGCGGCCTCATGTCGCTGTGGGGACACGACCCTCGTTTCTCCATTGGCCGTGTGGGAGCTTGCCCGGAGGCTTCTCGGAAAGCACGCGCGTTTCGCAGCCATTCCCCCAGGCTATGGCGGGTTTTGGGGCTGGTTTTGCCAATGTTTGAGTGGGTTGCGGAAGCCCCCAAGGGGCGCGCATCATCAGCATCAGCGGGGTTTGGCGGAGGGAGGTGTGTGCTGCATGGAGGGCCGACACCGGCCGACGAGGGCTGAGAGGGCAAGGCGAGGGGTGAACACAAGGTGCGTGGCCTTGCTTGAGGCGTATACCTGCGCTGCCCGCCCATGGGCGCCGCCCCTTCGGATATTACTATATATTACTATGAGGCGAAACACGATGCCGCGGCAGTATCTTGAAATGACGATGCATAACGATGCCATTTGGAAGGCTTGCAACTCTGCCTCGGCGACATCGCCCCCGGCAGATGTTGAACAATGACGCTGTTTAAGCAGCTGGAAAAGCTGAGGGGGCATGAAATGGTAAATGCTAACCTGCAAGACGACATGCGTCCACTGACTCGCTCACTTTTCGCCTTGCGCATGGCGCTCGTTTGCACCTGCAGCCTGCTTGTGTGCCTCCGCACCGACGTGCAGCACTAGGGGGTTGCGGTGTGGCGGGGCTGCAAGTGAAATGCGGTTCCTTGCACGATGTGCTTCCATGTGCTACCTGTTTTGCTCGATGCGGAGCTGCCCCGAGCCAGTTTGAATGCATTTTTTGTTTGCACCTTCGCAGCAGGGTGGTTCGCGTCCAGTTTTGTCGCGTTAACCCGGCGATGCTCGATGGATTGACTCGTTTCGCGTCGCCCTACAGCTGCCAGCGTTTGCATGAGTTCAGCGGCCTCTTGTTTTCAACCCTATGTTTTGCCGCCGCTGACCCCATCCTTGGTCCAATGTCGCAGAATTATGGCGACCTGGGTCGCAGTGCGAGGTGTGGCCAAAGCATGCCAACGTTGGCAGTTTCAATGCCACGTCCGACATCCCATGTCAAACCTTTGTTGCAGGGATTGAACAAGAAGTTGCTCCTTGTCGGGTAAGCTGTTGTACCGCTCAGGATTTGCGACATGTTTACGCCAACCTGGCCCCTGGCGCTCGGCAGGCCAGCTTTTTGTTGACGTCCTAGCAAGGGGTTAATGGTTCTCTCGTGCTTGACCCGCCCGATACGGACCCCATCCGGGCAGGCTGTTCCAGAGCTGCTTCGTGCGATAGGCAGTTTGCAGCTGAGAGCCATGCTGTGGAGAGAGCGTGACCATTCCCGCCGGCAGCGAGGTGGGACCAATGCGATGCACTCATCCACGTGCGTGTCCCAGTGATATCTGCAAATTCAATATATGAACCCACGAGCGGTTTTCCTTCAGTGGTTCCACCAGGCCATGCTTGGACAGCCAGTCGAACATTTTCGGCAGCGCGATGTTGGTGCACAGCTTCGCAGTTGCGTGGTGCTTATGGCTGCAGCATATGCCACCCGGGATTCATTTGACGATCAACCGTGCCGAAATCAGGCGCATTTTCTGGGATCTGCGGACATCATGGAGGCAAAGTCAACATGGTATCTCGCCCGTAGGTGCCGCTCCGAAAGCTTTCGTGGCAGGCAGCCAGACACTGGGCGTCTGCGGCCAGCTCGGATTCAACGCTTCAGCATGGCATCTTTTGCAATTTCTTGTAGTTTTTTTTTGGTTTGCACCACCCAATGTCATCAATGTTCGTTCAGTCGAACTTAGGCCTCGCAGCTACGGCATCGGTAAAGTGAGAGGGAACATTATTTCTTGTTGCGCACCCACTTTCCATTCCACATGATTCTCGAATCGCGGACTTTGTTTTCAGTGTCATTTACGTTTCATGTCCAGTTGCATATTGATTCTCATATCGGTTCCCCGGCAGTAACATTTTACCTGTTCATCATCCTCATATTGACTTATAGCGCGCCACCACGCATGCCACGTGTACGCTCTTGAGGAAGTGCAGTTGAAGTCCCGAACTTTATAACCAGAGAAAGAAAGAGCGAGAGGGCGAGAGAGAGCCCTGGGCCAGGGAAGCGTCCTAAGGGAGGAGCAGGACGACAGTCGTCACTAGGGTTGTTCCGCAAGATGCTTGGTTTTCCAAGCCCAGTGTTGAAGTGTGCCTGCTCCCGGAGAGACTCAACTCAGGCTTCAGGGGGGGGTGGGCAGGTACAGGCAGTGCAGTTGCGCAAGGTTCTGTTCGGAGTGAGGTTGGGAGGCAGGTCAGGTGGGGGTACTCGCAACAGTGGTTTCACCATGTCCACAGGTGACGGGGTTTCGGACAGGTCACGGTTTAGGAGGGGTGTTCTGTGGGAAGGGTTGACAGTGGCACTCGGGGGAACACTTCTTTCATCCCCGAATAGGGGCCGAGCCGACTGACCGATGCGAACCAGGGGGGTAGGCCTTCGGGCCAAAGGTCCGTCGGGGCCATAGACCCTTTCGCAACCAAGCAGGCAAGAGAGAGGGAGCGAGATACAAAACTTCGTGTCCCCAGCAAGGAGGCGGGCACACACGTTGTCTCCACCCCGGAGGGCCAAGACCCCAGTGGGGCATGGGGCCACCAGCGTCATGGCCCCATGCAAAGCAGAGCAAAACAACAGAGACAACGGCAGCAAGAAGATGGAAGTGGGAACAAACCAAAGTCCAGATAACCTGCGGGATAGAATAATATTGCAGCGGTCGCACAGGTCTGCCTGCCATAACCATTGCCACAATGATGACAAGACAGAGGCCTTCCCAGGGCGTACGGACCAAGCTGGTGCCGGCAGGTCCAGATAGTTCGGCCCGTACGCAAACCAAGGGGGCGAAGCAGTGCGGCCAGTGCCGAGGAAGCTATGCTCCAAGCACACATGGCATGCACAGAACTGACCCAAGACATGCAGAGGGAGCACCGTTGCTCCAGCACCGACGACTTGCAACCAAGAAAAACGCAATGCCACTTGATATGGTAGAACGCCTGGGCAATTAAAACAAACTGAAACTTGAAATGGGTGTGCAACGATGACGATCGTGATTAAAAGAGGATCAGCGACCAGGTAGCAGCGTCAACACATGAGTCACATGCGTCCAAGGCGCATTTTCAGCAAGGCCATCGAAAAACCGTAGCCAACCGGAGACCCAAGCCGCTGCACAACCGTAGAAAACATGACGCTGAGAAGTGGCAGTATTGGAGTCGTCGTCGCCAACGTCGTCGAAGTGGTTGGTAGCCCCCCAGACATCGAGCAACTGCTCGGCATACAGCCACAGTCATTTCCAATGGTCACGGCAGTAGTCACCCTACTTCCAGTATAGACAGAGAGAGTGTGACGACGAAGGTGTCCCTGCAGATTTGGATTTGCCAACTGCAAGAGTATGAATGCACATACTGCCTCAACATTGCACGGCACTGTCGCCCTAGGGCCACCAGGCGGGGGAAAAAAGGGGTGGTGCTCCTGGCGCCATTCACGACCCTTGATGCCTTGATGCCCGCACCTTGTCCAGTACCTGCCCACCAGCACTAGGCCCCGGGACTCATAACCAAACAGATAAGACCGCCATCTGGAACGGCGCTGGCCTTACCCCTCAGGGACTGGGCGAGCTATCGCCGGCTGCCCGTGTGTGGTTCGGGGACCCTGCCCTGGAGCCTTCTTCACGCGGTATCGTGCTGCTAGGTACTCCTTTCGGGGAACCGCGGTTTGTAGCGAGGCACTTGCAAATCCTTGCTGATCGGCACGAGGCTCTCCTCGCGTCGTTACCCGGACTCGGTGACACTCAGGTTTCGTGGCTATTGCTTCTCTACACAGCTGCCCCTCGCGCCCAGTTTGCCTTGCGCACTCTTCCACCTCGCCTGACTCAGGAGTTTGCACGCACACACGATGCTCGTGTACTCACAACCTTGAGTGCGTTGTTGCTTGCCGAGGGGCCTGCCCCCTTGCCACCGGCCGCTGCCCGTGTTGCACAACTTGCCCTCCGTCATGGTGGTCTTGGCTTGCGCAGTGCTGCTTTGCACGCGCCTGCAGCGTTCTGGGCGTCCTGGGCTGACGCAGTCGCCGTCCTTCGTGTACGGGACGCCGCGCTTGCTACTTCCTTGGTGCAAGCCCTGGACGATGGCCGTGGCGTTGACTGGTCGCCTGTGCAGGACCTAGTACAAGCTTCCGACGCCCTTGCTGAGGCTGGCTTTGCGGTCCCACGGTGGGCCGACTTGCCCCAGCCTGGCCCGGCGCCCGCCGCTGACGATGCCGAGCCTGATGTCCCCTACCGCGGCTGGCAGCGCTCTGCATCCCGCGCCCTCGACGATCATGCCTCGGTCGCGCACCGCCGCGCCGTCGGGCCTGCTGAACTCGCACTCCTCGACTCACAATCCGGCCCCTTCGCCGCCAGGTTGCTCACTGTCCGACCTGTTGCTCCTGAGCTCGCCCTCGACTCTGCGCTCTTCCGGGTCCTACTCCTCCGTCGCTTGCGGCTCCCTTTGCCACTTGCACCTGCGCGATGCCGCTGTGGGCGTCCGCAGGATGCCCTGGGTGACCACATCGCTGCCTGTCCTCGGTCTGGCGTTCTCAGGGCACGAGGTGGACCGCTCGAACGTGCAGCGGCTCGGGTCTGCCGTGAGGCCGGTGCTGCAGTCGCCACACACGTCCTAGTTCGAGACCTGAACCTGCAGGCATCCAGGCATGATGAGCGCCGCATCGAGGTGATCGCCAATGGGCTGCCGTTGTGGGGAGGCTCGCAGCTTGCCGTTGACACTACGCTCGTCTCGCCACTTACTTCTGCTGGTGCGCCCCGGCGCCGGCGCGGCAGCACTGCCGGGGCGGCCTTGGCCGAGGCGCGCAGGGCCAAAGAACGTACCTACCCTGAGTTCGCCGACGCCCGTCGGTGTCGCCTGGTTGTCCTCGGTCTTGAAGTTGGTGGTCGCTGGAGTGCCGAAGCTGCCGACTTCCTTCGGTTGCTCGCGCGGGCGCGAGCACGCAGTGCCGCCGCGTCCCAGCGCGCAGCGTGTGTCGCCGCCTTTGTCGCACGATGGTCTGGGCTTCTCTCCATCGCTGCTGCACGCTCCTTCGCTGCCAGCCTGCTGTCCCTTCCGATTTCCAACACTGCCAATCTCGATGGCGAGGCTCCTCTCTTGAGCGATGTCCTTGCCGACTCGTCGGAGGCGCCTCCTCTCACCTCCCGCATGGGGTGAGCTTCGCTTCGTTCTTAGGAGGTTGGGGGTTTGGTTGGTTCTGGACTTTTGGTTGGTTCCGGTAGCTTGCTGCACTGGGACCGCGCCGGGAGACTTGCAAAAAGGTCCGAGGAAAAAAAAAAAAAACCAAACATTGGCTCCTCCGAGTCACCTCCTTCACAGCTGTGGACAGCTGGTGCCTTGCACACGATAGCAGTAAAGCGTAGGCGTGGTCTGCAAAATTTTTGGAAGGTGGAAAGTGGCCGCCGGCTCGTTGGGGCCATGGCAGCACTTGACGCCGAGGTGTGCCCTGTGCCCCGGTGTGATTTTTCGGTATGGCGCATTGAATTGAGCAAGAACTGACAGTCGTAGAAGGCAAGAACGGACAAGGGCTTAGGGATTGCACAAAGAATGGGATTCGAGTGAGCATGATACTTCTAGTATTGCCAACAGACGGCGATTACATCCAGGAATTTGAGCACACGGAGCGGAAGACACAGGCCTGGGAATATCCAACGAAAGACCCGAAATGCGAGTCAAGACCATTACCCCACGACTCAAGGCCATAGAACCCACACAAGTTATGGAGCCGTGGAGCTTGGTATCGGTTTTTGTCGAGCGCTGGAATGCTGTAGCGATTGTCATGCATGTCAGGTCAGCATTTCATGGGCCACTGTGCGAGTCGTACGGCCTTATTATGCATTCCATGGCCAGAAGTGCTGGTGTTATTGGGTGCATGGCCGCTGTATGGAGATCAATCGCTGCCGATGTGCGCGAAGCAGGGGGCTCGGTTCCCTGAATCGCGCTTAGACTCCGCTGCCTCAACTGATACATCTCGCATCCGTGCGGAGTTGATTTGACTTCTCAGGGCAATGTTTATGTGTCAGCGACACAGTTTTGTAGTCCGTGTGATGCCGCCTGTAACTCCGTGCGGTCCCGCGCGTTAGGTCTTACCGATTAGGACCACGCGGCTGCTGCAGGTTCCAGGTTGTGCATGAGATGAAGCTTTTAGCGGTGCAGCTTCGCATCACACCAAAGTTCACCAAGACCAGACAACCTGTGACCTTGGGCCCTATGGTCGCCCTGCATTGGAAATACCAATACCTGCCATGGGTGTCTCGGCTTGCGTTTGGCGCCGCGCCTCGGCAGGGTTGGAAGGATGTCGGTGTCATGCAAAAGGTGACTGGAGGCGGTTCCTTGGCTTTTGGTGCATGCGCGGAGTTCTCATCTTGTGTTTCGCTTGTTTCATCTCTTGCACAACTTGTAGTCTGCCGTGAGGACATGAATGTCCATGTGGGAACACGCAGCAAGCAAATGAGAATCATTGCTTTTCAGTACCGTGCGGTCGTCCAACCAAGGTGCACTTATCGCTGTCAATGCAGGGCTGGTGCTTGCCAAAGCACTTCTGTCGCAAGCAATGCACACAGCGGCTTTAGATGGGTTCATTACCAGGACAGCAAAGAAGGATTTTACATTGCATGCACGTTCGGGAGAAAGTCGCATCCCTAGGCTGTGGTTTCGGGCCAGCCGACATGAGATCGGCATAAAAACTTGAAGACCGATTGAATGGCATTGACACGGCGAGGAACTGACATGCCAAGCAGGCCTGCTGGAGTTTTGAACCCCGCAAGGGAGAAAGCTCTCAAACGCCGCCGAAAATGCAATTTTTTCTTCAACGCGGCATGAGGTTGAAGACGATTGCCAGCCGACAGATGGTCCCGGCTTTGAGCAAGGATCCGTTGTTTTTTCGTGGCCATGCTGTTGGCTCAGGGTGCAGATGGAAGAGGGCTGAGAGCCAGGATTGCGATTGAGATTTTGGAGTCGTGTCTCATACAGTGTAGCAAGGGTCTTGTATCCCTGCTCCATCCTGCTCCTAGAGAATGTCTTGCGGGCCCCATTTGCAGGGGGGCGGGGGCAAGTCATTTCTTTGACTTGCCACCCCCAAGAATGACTTGCACGACCCCCCCAAAACAAAGAGCTAAGCAATCCTTGAAGCCGATGATCTCTAGGACACCCAAAACCATCCGGGGTCGGACGCAAATTTTGCAACTTACGTGCAGTTATGTGCTCCAGTCGTCGCCAGAAGAGATTCAGGCTCATAGTGTCTTACATGCAGTTTTGCGCGTGCTTTCGCGTTCCTATATGTGTATTTATATATATATATATGTATACTTATTTAGTTATTTGTTTACACATGTTTTGCCGCGCTCTCGAATCTTGCATACGCACACAACGATACCGACACAAAAGACAGTCCCGGCCAAATTGTCGGGTGGGCCCTCCCTAGCCTTTGCGGGGGGCCCTCACACAACTTGGGGGGGGCAAGTCATTGAGTCTGCATCCGGTGAGACCATCGAATGCAGCAGACTGCCGATGAAATCCCGCGAAACTGGAGGTTCGGCTGAGGTGGTTTTGTTACAGTGCCACACCCATGTCCTGGAACCGCCACCTTGCTGTTTTTACTTTGCCAGGGCCCTCACACAAGCATTGCGGAGAGCAGACGGAGAGACAGACAGGCAGACAGACAGACAGACAGGAAGGAGGCAAGAAACTACAGGTGCGTGTTCGCATGCGAGAGGGAGAGTGAGAGAGAGCCCCTTCAGCGCTCCTGGAGCAATGTGGGTCCTGCCAATCCTTTCGACCCCAGAGAAAGAAAAAGATGGTCCCGCACTTCTCTGCCACACGAAAGTGGCGACGAGGGAGAGCTTACAGCCACGAAGGAAACGGTACGACGTCGCAACGTATCCCAAACCTGTAAAGTTCCTCATGGCGACGTGAAGGAGCTGGAAGATGCCAAGCCAAGGGCGTGCTCTGCCGCACTGGCTTGGGGTGCAGGGGAGAGTAAGGCCTCTGGCCGCCCTTTTCTTCGAGCAAGAACTGTCTCCATCATGGCTTGAGGCTCGATTTTCTTTGCAAATGTGCCAGTTGCTACGGATGTTTTCTACGCGTGCATGTTAATTAATACGTATGCACTTTGATCGGCATCGCTACAGATGACAAGTTCATCATTCAGCTGTTTATTGGCGTAATTCAAAGGCTCATACGCACATCCATCCATCCATCTATCTCTCTCTCTCTCGCTCTTTTTCTCTCTGTTTGTCTGTCTGTCTGTCTGTCTGTCTGTCTGTCTGTCTGTCTGTTTGTTTGTCTGTCTGTCTGTCTGTCTGTTTGTCTGTCTGTCTCTCTCTCTCTCTCTCTCTCTCTCTCTTTTCTCTTTTTTTTTCGTCTCTCTCTTCTCTCTCTTCTCTCTTCTCTCTGCTCTCTCTCTCTCTCTCTGTCATTTTTCTCTGTGCTGTCAACTGCTCCGCTGTTTGCATTGTTGCTGTTCTCGTTGCTTAGGTGGTTATGATGCGATTGTTTTTTTGTATTTCTACTATAGAGGTTTTCGTCGTAGTCTGCTGGTGTCGGTCCGACCCCCGAAGCCCTGCCATACATTTAATGTATGGCAACTTCCATGTTTATGCAGTTTTGCAAGCCTTGACAGGTTGTCACACACACATAGACATGTAGGCATACATAGCTGCATTCTCACTTCCTTGCTGGCCGGCCTGCTTGCTTGCTCCCTGGCTTCCCCACGTAACCGCTTACTTATTTGCTTAATAACATACGGGCGTGCATGCATGCCAGTGTCAAGAAGTGTCTTGTCGATTGTGATGGCATTTTCTCAAGGCCATATACTCATTTCAGTTGCACGGCTTGTCGCCATGTGCCATACTGCTGCATCACACAGCACACGGCCAAAGCCGCCCTGCAAGTCTAACGAAAAGCAGTACCTGTAGTACGTGTTTGCCGCGGCACCCCAGACTCGAGACACCAAGGTGAGAGGCCCAGGCCTTCCAGACGAGCCAGATAGCGAGGAGTTCCGTGGCCAAGCTGCGTTTGGCTGGAACAAGCCACGCAGTGCTTGGTGGGGGGCGCGCTGGTCTAACATTGGGGAGATCATGCATTGTCAAACCACACATCCTGAAGGACTCTTGGATGTTGTTTCTGAGTCCCCTCAGCACTCTTCGCCTTGTCTGCAAGTACCAGCAGAGAAGGTAGGGCAGGCCGGAACGCGTTGGGGGTTCTCGGTTGAGGGTCTTCCTTCCCATGCAGAAGCGGCCGTTCCGGAGTAGCAAGCATGCGTCTGAGCACATCATGCCAATGCTTCTCGAGGCTATCGGGCGGCAGTGGCAAAGAATCCACAGAAGACCCTGGGCAGTCGGATTGGGATGTTGTGAGAGTTTTGCATGTCTTGCGTGAGCATCTGTTTTGAAGTTTGGAAGCCGTCACTTCGACAACGCTGTGGTAAACTGTACTTGTTCATCCTCCAAAACCAAACAAGAGGAGGATTGAACCGTGGGTGGGAGGGGGGCCGTGCATTGAATTTGAGAGGATGAGAAGACCCTACAGCTGCATTTGTCAAAAAGCTGCTTTTAAGAGACGCAGGGTAAAAGCGGCAAAACAACTCCTGGTTTGTGTCTGTTCATCAGCCTTTGATCTCAGGTCCGCCGCTTGGGTTCAGCTGGGCCAGGCCCTTCTGGCACGGGCCCGGGCATCGGAGGCTGAAAGCAGCAGCTCGGAAGCGGAGTGCAGGGTTCTCAGGCATTGGGGGTCTTGGGGGAGTTGACGGCTTCTGCTAGAGCCCAGGGGTGTTCAAGGATCCAAGGGCTTGGTTTGGACCGTCAGGGGCTGCTTGGGCAGAGCCTGGGGTGTGTCTCATTTTTGTGCCGGAGATGGATTGGAGCATCAAGCCTTCCTCGTCGGAGGTTCGAGGTTCGTCGTTCTGACAGGGTGTTGGCTGAGCCCAGATGTAGCCTTAGATATGTAGTAGAGCCGTCTAGCACCAAGAAATGATCATGAGGTCAATCACAGTCTGAGGCTTCCGCAGTGCCCTGAGCCTGGTGCCTGGCGAGCCGGCAGCACATCTTGATCTCGGTCCGGGACCCGGGAAATCCGCACAGGCTTGTTTGCTTCGGCTGATGACTGCATTCGTTGGCAACTCGCCCTTCCTCGTGCCGTTGCCCGTTAGAGTTCAAACTCTTGGGCTGTTAAGGAATGCTACTTGTAGACTTGACAGTGTAATGTCAAGAGCATGGCAGTGCCACACATTTCCCTGCTAACCAGATATGAAGGCGCGCTTCTCTACGAGCGCGGTGCTATGCAGGCCCTTGTGAGGGCAGAGATCAGCAGTGAACAGGGCAAAAGACTCAGGAGACTTGAGGCGTTCCAGGTAGGCGAGCAATCACACACCAGATTTGAAGGATGAGCAACTTCGCTCTTTGGCCTTAAAAGCCGTTTGCCAGCGAGGCGACTCCACTTCTCTGACATAACATCGCTTGCGAACAGCGACGACTCTCAACACCTCAATCCTGAACCACCCTGCATGACGCACGACCCTCTCGCATGCAACTGCAGGAAGCAGAACACAGAGTCCTGGCTGCATGAGGAACCGCTCCTCCCCTTGATTTCGCAGTACGTCTCAGCAATCTTTCCCGATCGTATTGTTGTCGATGTTCGGTTCGGGTAGTCTCGATGATTGCAGTGATCACGTTGTAGCTGATGCAGGTGTTGGAAGTGTTCATCCCAAAGCCCAAACTCGAGACCTAGGCATTGACAAGCCTGAAATTCCCAAAATTGAAGCCACTTTAGAATGAGATCAGTTTGAATAATTGTGCCCGGTTAGCGGGCGGCAGCGAAGGTCCGATGCAGAAAAGGCTTGGAACAGCTAGTGTCACTACTTGGGCTCAGCCTGAAAGGTCTCGCGGGCCTGCCTTGCATTCATGTTGCCGAGGTTTCCGGGAAGTCCTGCAGGCCGGATCTTTATGGGTGCTCCTCATGCTAGGAAGTCGAAGGTCTGTTGGCGACGGAGGCTTCTCGAGAAGGAACCGCATGAGATTGTAACAATCGCACGGTTTGATTCTCGGATGTGGCACTGTTTCTTGAGCTTGACGAGTCCCACCTCACTATCGTGGTCCGTGTGCAGAGGCTCTTGCTTGCAAACATAAGGCCTGCACACTCGTGTGCTCAATGGCAGTAGGTTACCTGCAGCGTAGCCTTCTTGAAGCCTTCTTGCGTTTGCCATGCATCTAATTGGGCACGGGTGCCTGGGGCCTGGTGCTTTTAGGAGCTTGGAAGTGCGAGAACTTGTTTCGGCACGGTTTAACTTATAGGACATGAAGAGAACCGAGTGGAAACTGTTGCAATTTCACGCTATCGCGAAAGTGTTGGAATCTAGGATACAGCACGGCCGATTTCAAGAGAACCGCCCTGCAAAGGAAGGTCCGAACAGCTATGCGTCTCAAAGCCCTATCGTGATGTAAAGGCCGTGAACGAGTCGGAAGAGAGTACGTATTGCTATGTTTTGGTGCTTACTATCTTTACTGTTACTATTACTACAGATGGGTGACGAAAGCGCTATTGTTATTACTTTGAGCTTGATCAGGGTGTGCTACATTTTTACCAGCCGAGATCTCCAAACAGTGAAAGACCACAAGAAGCATGCCCCTATGACCCTTGGATTGCTTGTGAAAACACAGGTCGCAACTGGTTGCCATTTGTGTTTTTTCAAGTTTACGGCATGTTACCACCTACGAAGAACGACCACCGACCAGGACATACCAGGACATACCAGGACGACCGAGCAGGACCAGCAGACCGCCAAGAGACCATCAAAAGAGATCCCGAAAGACCTGCACGAGACCACCAGGACACTGCCAAGATGTTTTTCCCCACATGATCTTGTGCATTCAAACCACGCCTCGACTGCCTTCCCCCGAATACTGGCGGGATTCAGACACAGTTGGGAGCACGACGAAAATCGTTTTCCACCATGTACTGGCGGCTCGAAGAACAGCACGAGAGCACTTTTCGCCAAGTGCTGGCGCGTTTCGGGCGAAGGCGACCTACCCTTCTTTGTCGTGGCTTGCGAAATAACTCCTCTCAAGTACTGCTGTGATACAAGGTTGTCGAGAGTCCGAGAGCAGAAAGTGTTCCGTGTCATTAGTATTATTTGCAATGAATTCTGGCTGCATGGCAGGCGAATCCTCTGTAAATAATAGGACGTCGGCGAAGGCTATGCACCGCGCTACAGCAGCAGACGTATCCTATGTACAAAAATAGGACGCGGCACCCCAAGATGCAGTAGCGGTAAATAGTAGGACGTGAGGAGCTTCTTGTTGAAATCTTGAGTGGGACATAATTTCTTCTTGATCCTTTTCAATTTTCATCTGGCTCCCTGCGGGCTTTGAGTTTTTCCCGAAAGCGTCGCGAAGGGTTCTTCCGTGCGGAGCCGGGTAGACAAGTACATAGATGACAAACATAGAATCGAGCACATGACCTTATGACTTGACACTTGAGTCTACGACTCTATGACCCTATGACTCTATGACTCTATGACTCTAAGACCGAACTTGACTACTCTTGACTACTCTATGACTCTATGACTCTATGAACTTGAGAACTCTGTGGCTTACTCCCTTGACTCTCTATGACTCTGTGACTTACTCTGTGACTTACTCTGTGACTTACTCTTGACTTACTCTGTGACTTACTCTCTGACTTACTCTCTGACTTACTCTCTGACTTACTCTCTACCTCTCTACATACTCTCTACATCTCGGTATCTAATCTCTCTTCTAAAGCCAGGGGTGCCCGTCCATCGGGAATGCAACCCTTCACAGGGATTGGCCACCTCGAGCGCCCAAACGCTAGGTAAAGTTACACATTTTAGGCGCGAAGGTGAACCCTTCACAGGGATTGGCCACCTCGAGCGCCCAAACGCTAGGTAAAGTTACACATTTTGCGGTGCCCGCGCAACCCTTCCCAGGGATTGGCATGGGCGAGCGCCCAAACGCTAGGTAAAGTTACACATTTTTTAAATTAATAGGCGCGCGGGTGAACCCTTCACAGGGATTGGCCACCTCGAGCGCCCAAACGCTAGGTAAAGTTACACATTCTTTAAATTAATAGGCGCGCGGGTGAACCCTTCACAGGGATTGGCCACCTCGAGCGCCCAAACGCTAGGTAAAGTTACACATTTTGCGGTGCCCGCGCAACCCTTCCCAGGGATTGGCTTGGTCGAGCGCCCAAACGCGAGGTAAAGTTACTACTTTTGATGCGCTTCGAGGCGCAATTTGCAACCCTTCACAGGGATTGGCGTGGTCGAGTGCACGAACTTGCAACCCTTCACAGGGATTGGCATGATCGAGTGCACGAACGCGAGGTAAAGTTGCTACTTTGAAGCGCTTTTAGGTGCATTGAGGTGCAATTTGCAACGCTTCACAGGGATTGGCATTTTGCAACCCTTCACAGGGATTGGCATGGTCGAATGCACGAACGCTAGGTAAAGTTGCTACTTTTGATGTGCATTGAGATGAATTTTGCAACCCTTCACAGGGATTGATTGGCGTGGTCGAACGCACGAACGCGAGGTAAAGTTATTACTTTTGATGTGCATTGAGGTGAAATTTGCAACCCTTCACAGAGATTGGCGTTGTCGAGTGTTCGAACGCGAGGTAAAGTTAACACTTTTGCTGCGCATGAAGGTGTAGTAGTAATAGTAGTAATAGTAGTAATATAGTAGTAATATAGTAGTAATAGTGTAATAGTAGTAAGAGTAGTAATAGTAGTAATAGTAGTAATAGTAGTATTAGTAGATGGTAGTAATAGTAATAGTAGTAGTAGTAGTAGTAGTAGTAGTAGTAGTAGTAGTAGTAGTAGTAGTAGTAGTAGTAATAGTAGTAGTAGGAGTACATAGTACCATGGCGTTGCCGCCACAGCAGCTGAATGGTCTGCGAGAGGGTTTGGCGAGCACGGTGAAACCTGGCTCCGTGCGGAGCTTCGGGAACTAACTACCAGGCAGTTGTGTGGGCTTGCTGCCGCTGCAGGCGTGCCGCAGCGCTCGTCCTGGCGCACGCTGTCCAAGCTGGAATTGGTATAAGCTCTATCATAGTGCATTGTCGAGGAGGCGGCTTCATGGGGAATCGATGTCGTTGATCATTGTCTGTGTCAATTTGTAATATAGTGAGGCGTCAGTGTCGTGGCCAGGTTAGATGCTTCGTGCTTTCACGTGAAGTCTTTGCTGTCAGGTCGATGCTGTTGCTGCGTCGGAGCAAAAGCTGCAGGAGCTGCGAGAGGGCTGTGCCGAGCACGGCGAAGCCTGGCTCCGCGACGAGCTCGGGAAGCGGACTTGCGATCAGCCGTGTGGGCTCGCTGTCGCTGGCGGATGCGCAGCAGAAGTCAGCCGGGCGCAAGTTTTCCAAAGCGGAGTTGTTGGAAGCTCTATCGCGGCGCATTGCCGAGCAGGACGCTTCATGGGGAATCGCCGCCGTTGGTCCTGCCTGCGTGAGTCAGTGTGTATTGCAATGAGGCGTCGCCGGTGCCTGCTCGATGACTTATTCAGGCTCGGAATCTCTACGTCGATTGCAGAGGCTTTCTCATTGCACATGCATGACCCGCATGCTTTGCTCGAAGGGATGAACATGTTGCAGCATCTTACCATACTGAGGACTCTTCTTTACCTGCCTCGATCGTACCGCAGCACTATAATACGATCACCGACCACCGGACCTGGCTGCACTGAAACAACTTGACACCATGACTCTAGATACTTATTCACCTGACTTATGCACCTGACTCTATGCACTTCGCCGTATGCAGTTGACTTCATATACTTAACTTAAGTTTATACACTGCTTCGACAGCTTTGACAACATCGACTGAGGAACGCAGAGTAAAACATGTAGAGTCAAGTTCATAGTTTCAAGAATATCGATCTCGGCATTGCCATATACTTCATAATTAGATGCACTTCGCGCTATGACTCTATAATTCTATGCGCTGGATTCTATAACGTAGCGCTAAACTCTTCGCTAATGATGCTTTCGGGCCAAGTGTCTTCTAGTTTTTATCATGATTAAAAGAGTTTCCCTTTCCAACCCACCCGTACCCCGAGGAAGGAGCGAAAAAGGGAGAAAGAGAGAATCCCTGCCCCTTGAATTGTTCTCAGCGTAAGCATGACGGTTGAAAACTTCAAGCAAAACCCGACAGGTTAGAAACGCTTGGGTCCTTTGTGTTAGAATCCTACAGGGACTTTGCCGAGCCAGGCACTTCCAATGTTGGAAGAGGCGAGGCACAATCTCGCGGCGACTTGGGAGATTGGAGTAGGGCTTCGACATGTTGAAGTCTGCAATGTTTCGATCGTTCTGGCTTTCGCCTGAGGATAAGAGACATTAACAGCACATAAGCTTGTCGGGTTTAGGGTTTGATGATATGGATCCATCCGGGTTGGACGGCGTCTTGGCCGGAGAAGAGATCCTGCATTGTAGATTCAAGCGGTGGGGACGGGGCTCTTCGTTCGGGCTCCTCGTGGGAGATCTTAGGTCCTACTGCAGCGGAGGCTTCGATACCACGAAGCTATGGAGGTGAGACTCGATTCCATGTTGCGCCGGGCTCATCGCAGAAGTCTGAGAGCTTGGAGTTGAGGGAGAAGCTCTGGCCTGGTAACCAGATGACCAGTGAGACCACACCTCCCGACCAGTCCATGAGGGTCGTAGGCCTCCACATCCGGCGGCGGCTGGCTTTCCAAACCATGGGGGTGCCATGAGCTCACTACCAGGCTCTTGTGCCACCCCGAACCGAAAGCCGTGGGAAGGTGTTGGAGCCGCTGATTGCAGGCCTGAAAGTGTTTGAGTTTAAGTTGCCAGGATTACTCGTCGTGGTTGTTATACATCAAGACCTAAGCTGAACAATCCAGAAATCAAACACATGAAGCCAAGAACTGGACCTTCGACCCGGTACAAGAAAACACGCCTCGAAAGATCAGTTCCGTAGTCCTGCACGAGGTTGCGTGGCTGCAAAACTCAAAGCAGAGTGAATGACAGAACCCGTGGCCCCCAAAAGATGTGTTTCCTGAGCGCAGGACTGAGCTCACAGTAGGCTGTGAAGACGCTTTCTGCAAACTCTCCACCAGTCATATTTTGCTCATGCCCTCCTGCAGGTGGGCTCTGCAGCTTCAGGGCGTGATACCCCAACGACACCGAAGGAAGCCTTGAACCATGGCACAGCAGCGAGAGAGAGACAGAGAGAGCGAGAGAGAGAGAGAGAGAGATGCACATCCCGCGACCCAGGAAGCGCAAACACACAAAACCAAGCCTCATGTCCTAAAAGGTCACGAGAGTCCAGTTCCTTGACCCGAAGCTCTGGGCCCTTTACTCCTGGGCTAGTGCTCGTGTAAGTGCCGCACACCTGCGTCCCTGCATCAAGAAACCGAAACGAGAGGCTCCGAAGAACGGGATCCAGCAGATGCCAGCGGTGAGCTGCGCCTCTATTCAATTAGGCTTCCTCAAGGATGTGCTTGCGGAATTCTAGAATCTGCATGTTGCCATGCATTTCTCGTACGAAGCAAGGTTTTTGTGGGGTTTGTGCGGCTTAAACAAATGTGCGGCTTCGCTGCGGTTTTTGTGTCGGATTCAAGACTGGTGTTCGGCGGTCTGAGCGAGATAGACAGCTAGCATCAGCAACTCAGCAACGGCAGTGCAGAACGTGCGGCCGGAACAGCTGGAGAAAGCATTTCGATACGTACTTCCGGGCAGCTGCGCGGAACAGAATCGGTCTGAAGGAATCGAGCTCTGAAACGTCCAAAGGTACCGCGAGCTTCTGGACAAGACCGGCCGCTGGAGCGAGGCCCGGGCTTGAGGTTCACACGACCTTCGGTCCTTGCCATGCCGTTCTAACGGAACCTCAGAGACCAGTGGCCTAACAATAGCCTTAAAACTGTCGCATGTGCTGCTGCATGACCACGCTCTGGGTTGAAGAACCAGGTTCCATCGTGCTCCCCACATTGCACTCCGTGCTAGGCCGAAGTGCAGCTGCGCCGTGACGGCAGCGCTGCAGGGGCTGCAGCTTTGGGTCGTGACGCGTCGTAAGCAGTCTTGCAAGCCAGCTTGTTGTGACTCAGCAGTCGAGGATGCTGTGTGAATCTGCTGTTAGCGGGCTAGCTAGAATGCGACGAGCATGGTGCTCCCAGATTTTCTTCTCCGAAGACAGCGCCGCCCGGCTACACGGCACAGGGTCAGGTTTCCTGGGTACGCACCGGAGTTGCACGTGCCACCCCTCCGTGAGCGTGCTGACAGTAATCCAAGAATGCGCTTGAACCTCACCAAAAAAACAAAGATCGACTCTCCAGAAGGCCTCCACAAACTAGGAATCCCAAACCCTGAATCTCAAGACATGCATGTGGTGGAGCTTCTAGCAGTCCATTTGGCTGCTTGACAGCTTTTATGCACAGATGCTCCAGGGTGTGCACTGCTAAGTGAGTATGAGTGGTTTTTGCTATTCCAGTTTTTGACATCGGCAGGCTGTCGAGTTTCTATCGCTGTGTCTGTCTTCTGGCCTTGAAATCCGGCATGTCCTAGCTGGCGAGCCGCAGAAAGACACATGTTTCCGCAAAGGCGGATCCCAAAACCCTTACTGCCATTAGAAGGAGTGGAGGAGGGTTCTGAGCCGTTTTGCCTACTTACATGGTATGTGACGGAAGCTCTGAGCCCTGCCTGCAGGTACCTGAACATCCCGCTTGGTAATCCATCCTGTTACTGCTGCAGTATATGTGCCCGACGGCCCAAGTAAGAACCTCGGCTCCTTTCTTAGAAGCAAAGAGCGGATCCAACTCAAACATAGGAACCCCACCTCCACCCAAGCCCCCAAAACTAAACCCCTCGCCCTTCGCCTGAGAGCGCCCGATCTCTGACCCTAAACCCTAAACCCTAAACCCTAAACCCTAAGCCGCTGAGGTCTTCGCGAAGCCGAGACCAGTCTGAGGGCAGCGACGGGGCGCCGCGGCGCGGCGGCGGCTCCTCGGTTCTGCGGGCTGTCTGTGATTACTAGTAGTAGAGTACTCGTAGGGTTGCTGTTTTGGGTTACCTGGCAGGGTATGATCGGGAGAGTGAGATCTTGGACTCTAGGAGTTTGGTACGAGATTGGCAGGTCGGGTCCGCCACTCAATTCTCGGCATTTCTGCAGTTCCCTGACGAGACACGTCGTGTGGCTACACAGGTTCAGAGCCTCTTTTGTTGAAATCTCTACTTCGCACCCAAGAGCAGAGCTGATCAGGGATTGATCAAACGACCTTTCCCCGGCGCCTAAATTCAAAAAATTGCTCTTCTAGTGTTCTCCAACCTTTAGGCACCACGCCGTTGTGCCTCAACCCCAAACACAAGTCGAGAACTGGCCCTCACTTCGTGCAGCAGTTCGGACTACAGTGCAGTGCACAAGGCTGTTCTACTTTGTGAGTTTCTTCCACAGTCGGTAGTAGACGGCAGATTTGAAAGTGAACCCGCCCGTTTGGCTTCAGGACCTTGGCACCACTCTCTGGATGCTCGGGCGACAGGCCGCCATCGCCACCACCACAGCTTCAAGCGAAAGAGTGTGTCAATGATAATCCTGATGGAGATGCTGGTCATGGCAGAGATGAGAGGTGAGAGCGTCTTCGACGAAGTGAGCTGCTCAAAGCGAGCATTCGATGAATGATGCACAACCTGAGCTCAGAAGCTGTGGCCCCAGACCCGCGAAGCTGCCAAACATCTGAAGCCTTCGAGAAATCCCTAAATTCTTAGAGCACCAAAAATCCACAATTTTCAGTGTTTTCTTCGCGACCGAACAATGTAGCAGACACCGCCCAAACTCTTTTGGCACATCACGATGAGCATAGCGAAGGCAGGAAACCTCTATCCCTCACTCCCTCGCTTGCTGGCTCTTGTCTTCGTTGCTCTCTCTCTCTTCTTATTTGCTTGCTCTCTCTCTCTCTTTCTCTCTCTCTCTCTCTGCGTCAAGCATCGCACATGAACAGGCCGAAGCACGTGCAAGCTGGGGCAGAGCCCTAGAACTGCACTCGGAGCCTCTAAGATGCAGAAGCTGGGTTTTTGCGGTAGCAGCAGCATGGCTTTCCCTCAATGGGCTTGGGGCATGTCCGTTACAAGGCTCCCATCCTTTCGGCCTGCTCGTGCAAGCACTCAAGCCCTATGCCTGAGGCAAACGTATGCTGAAACGGTGCCAAACCCCAAACCCTACACCGAAGGCAGGGTTTGTCGCCTTCGAGCTTTCTGGTGCCGGTGGTGGAGGGCGAGGCGGAAACATCTTCGGGTATGCTGGGGTTTAGGGCAAAAAAAGCCCGGAGCCTGCCGCAATGACGGTTCAGGGGTTTTGGCTTTCCTGAGTTCTGCTCTTTTCCTTTCCATGATACCTATGGACATGGAGTTGATACATTATCTAACCTTTGATATTGGAGGAGCTAAGGAGCCAGGGATGATGATAATCCCTATTGAAAAAGGAGCTAAAGAGCCCAGGGAGCCCCAAAACCACTGGTTAGTTATTTTGATTGTAGTAGCGAGAACGGAAGTCATGAAGACGTTCGTCAGTTCACACCGGCTCAGATGTCATGGGCCATTGCCGGCAGAGCGAGCCTTTCAAGCGGTTGTATTAGATTCGAGTCCTTAGGCAACGAGGCAGCAGAGTCGAAGGATTTGGAAGTTTACATCTTCAGCGCTGCGCGCAATCCGTCGGACCATAAACCGTCGAGTAGCCCTAAACTCGATAACGCAAAACCTGCGGAGAGACAGAGAGAAGGAGAGAGAGAGAGAGAGACAGCTTAAAGCCCGTGAGATTTTGACTTTGATTGACGGTCCCTCATGCCCGGGCGAGAGTGAGACAGAGAGAAAGAAATAGACAACTCTAAGTCCCCTCAGTGCAGCCTACTAAGAACCCCTGTAGTATAACCCTTATAGTAATCCTGTAACCGCCAAACTTGTGGAAGACCCTAGAGAAGCCGTACGCCTTGCAGGAGGCGTATCGCCGCTTTCGAGCCCAGGAGGCCGCAGCTTTCGGAGCAGCGCTGGCTGCCGAGGCACCGGGGTTAGGGTTTAGGGTTTAGAATTTAGGGTTTAGGGTTTAGGGTTTGCAATGTTCACGGTTTCGGGTTTTGGGGTTTTGGCGTTTTAGGGTTTATCAAAAATGGGTTTTGGTTTTTGTAGAGGTGCTTATATAAATTCCCAGAGCCAAGTTTGCAAAACGAAGCGTTTGGGCCGAAACTTGCGCTCAAAATTGTCGGTCATAACGTTATTGGCACTGAAATCCTTAACAATCAGGCTTTGTGGAAAGCCTTGATTGGGCTTCTACAGCGTTTGGTATGGTTTCATGGTCGGGCCTGACTTATCGAAATAGGATGCTGGTACACTTTCCATAATGAACTTTCCAAAATCTTTTGCAGGGTTCGGAGTTTGGGGTGGTGTTGAGGGTTTTGGATATGAAGTTTAGCATTTGGGAGTCGGGGCTTGAGGGCTGGAAGGTTAGGGTATGATTCAAGTTGAGGGAATAGCAACAATCTCGACAGACAGCTTTGCCAAGCATACTGTTCGATGCAGAAGTAACAACATCATCGAGGATCATGGTCTAGTCGTTGAATGAGAATTCTAAGACTAGCAGTATGAACACGGCAAACCCAAGAAGCATAGAATCATGGGAGCCGCAAAAACCTGATGACGGAAGTCGCGCGTGTATCCTACTATGATATTCTACTGCATTCTTGTCGGCCTGAAGAAGTCGGATCAGCGTATGGTGGCAGTGCTTCAAAGATTCCTCTCCGAGATACAATTAGCCAGAGGCCCCGACCTTCGCCGCTTCTCTGTCTGCTGCGCTGGCGGACCTTCGGCGGCTGGAGAACGACCCGGTGCCTGGGCCAAGGAACTCCTATTGGATGAACGACACCTGCATGTAAAGTAGAACAGCAAAATCTGCCGCAGTGCCTAGAAGCCTGGCAGTGCTGGTCGCAGTTCCAGGCAGACAGGCAGACAGACAGAATGCGCGTAAGTGCCATGAGAGACTCTGTACCTCGAGGCGTGGCTTGTTCGCTGGGCTTCCGAGCGCACGGACGTCTGTGCCGGGCAGCTTCCTCGGCTTACGGTGGGGTTTCTGGTCATGAGGTCTCAGGATGTCGGTGTTCCACAAGGTAGGGGCCTTTGGTGGTCGTCTTCTCTGTCTGTCCGGTTGCTCTTGGTTTTTGTCTCACTTGCCAGAGGCTCAAGGCTGCTTGTCTGCTTGCTGTGGCTTGAAGGTGGGAGGCTTTGGTTGTCGTCTTGGCTGACAGTGGTGTGTGGAAGCGTGATTCGAAAATGATATATTTAATGCAATTACGTAGGTGTAGCGGTGGGGAGACCGTGGGAAGGGTAAGGCCAATCTTCCTTCCGCCTTTATTCGCAGATCGCCCTCCGTCCCCCCTTCCCGGTTGGGTGCCATGTTGTCGATGCCAGACCAGCTGGTTGCTCCTGAGGTCCTGTCCCTACACGCGGTTGACTTTCGATGAATGGCAAGTGCCTTGCCTGGATGTCAGGGCCTTCGAGTTTGAAAGGGCTTGGGCCGTACCCGAAGAGTTCGCACGATTTCTTTGCGCACAACACTTGCTGCACCTACGACGACACCAGCTGCTGACGGCAACGACTAGCAGACTAGCAGACTAGCACACGACGGCGACGACTACGACGCCGACGACTACTACTGCGAAGGCGACTGCAAAGTAACAATGCAAGTGCCGACAGAGGGTCTAAGGTCACCGGAATCAGAAACCATAAACGTCCGGAGGAACTGCTCCACATGCTTTGCACCTAACCTGCATCTCATCCCGGCAACGCCGAGGCCCTAAATGCCCAAGCGCCTGGCTGTGTCCGAGTTGTGAGAGCGTAAATGCCCAAGCTCTCAAAGGCCGAAGATTAAACAAAAAAGGGGTGTCCGGCCTCGTTTCGCTGAGGCCATGGCCCAGCGCCCGGCCCTCCGCGCCGCGCGCGGCGGCGTGCTGCTGACGCTGGGCTCGGGTCTGGGTGAGGCAGGATTGGGGCTTCTGGACTCAAGGTCTCGGGTTCAGACTGACTTTGGGGTTTCAGTGTTGGGGTGAGTAGGGCTTACGGTGATTTAGACTGCGAGGTTCAAAACAGCGAGGATGTCGCGGGGTTTACGCTTAGACCATTGAACTCAGCGGGTGTCCGACATGTGAGGTGCTCTTACAGACCCTAAGTCCCAAGCTTGACTTCGTAACCCTGTGAAGGACTGCATTTTCGCACTGGCTTTCGGATTTTCCCGCTGCCTGCTCTTCGACATCCTGTGCGAGTCCATGGTGGTGGCATGTTGAACAGTACGGGCTTCGGGTTCAGGACTTGCGGGTTTGGGATTCCAACTGCTTGGGCTTTTAAGGTCAAGCGCACGCAGAATTTACTGGGTAAGTTGGGGCACGATGGCGACGGGTTTGTTCAGGCTTGCAAGAGGGTCGATGCTCGACGAAGTTTTCGAGGGAGGGCTTCAAATGGGAGATGCCAGGACATGAACCCCACACTTGACTCGTAACCTGGCCGAAATCTTACCACATTCTCCAAAACTTGATTGTTCCAGAGCCTCGAATCCCAAAGGCATCCGCCAAAGACATCGCAGTGCCTCGGACTTTTAGTTCTGCATCTCTGAAGCTGTCATGTCCTCAATTTCCAGGATGCCTGTTCGTGACATGTCGCAAGCCAAATAAACTTGAATGCGTCACTGGAGAGCGATCACGTCTAGCATCGTAAACGCACTCAGCAGGCGCTAGGGCCCCATTTTCGGATGTCACAGGCAGCTTAGCCAGAAACTCCAATATCCCTTAATGAAGGAATATTTAAATATTTCCTAAATCATATTAGAGATCCTACTATAATTTAAGGTATATTCCTTAGTTAAGGAATATTGGAGTCTCTGGGTTGTCATCAAAGCCCGGCTTCTCAGGAGCGCCACGGCTACGCTGAGCGCATGGAGTACCGATGTGCGGATGTCAAGCTCTGCACTCAGCTACTCAGAGGGAGGGTCTCGTGGCTTTGTATGGGTTTTAAACACGTGTTCCTTCGGGTGTAATAAGCGGACGGATTTGGAGAAGCTGCTTTGGATTTTAGAGATGGCCAAGAGGAAGCCATTAGCAGGCTACATGGGTTCGGGAGTTGGGCCCGGATGTCAGAAGGGTCCGATTGCTTTTCGGCCCTTTTGTCGGTTTGGGGGTTTCGAAAGATGCATGGGTGTTAAGGTCACGAGCTGGAAGCTTACAGGTCCTCTTCTAAAATGCCATGCCTCCACAACCGCGTGTTGATGTAAGCTGTTGCACAGGGCGTCATGCTTTGAATAGTCCCCCGAACGGCTTAAACCAAAACTCCCAAAGTCCGCAGCTTTGGACATGAGTGAGGCGTCTTGACAGCTTTGGCGAAGCATCTCTTGTTCGAATACCACAGGCCGCTTTTACTGCCGTGTTTTGGTGGATGCATCTCCAGTGACATGTCGAGGTTTTGTGGCTGAATGTGGATGACAGGCTTGCTGTCTGAGGATTCTCATGACCGTAAGATTTAAGGTTCTCTGAATCGAAGCTAGCGTGAGCATCCATCCATCCACCCATCCATCCATGCATCCATCCATCCATCCAGCTACACTACGCACACATCAGAAAGGAGATGCAACGCATATTGGCTATACAAGCTGGTAGACGCAGGTGAGAGAGAGATACAGACGTAAGAACGGATAGAAAGATGAGTAGGTCCATAGACACAGACTAGCTACCATTACGCATATTTCTCAGGGGCCGGCCTGTGATCTGGATTGCCGCCGCTCCTTGCACCGGAGGCAGGGCTTTGGGGATCTGCGAGTGCTGGCAGGTGCCGACTTCAAGTTCTGAAGTCCAGGTTTTTAAGAAATTTCGGGGCTTAATGCAAGCAGCCCGTGCAGACGATCCGGGCGCGATACATGCAAGGATCTCTTCGACACACAATCGCAAAACCCAAGTCCTAGTTGGCACACCTTGCGTGTCTGGCGTACAAATGAACATTCCGAGTACGACAGGTATGCCAGACTGTACTGCGGGCCCAATGTGCACTTGGTGGCTGGCCATACAGTATTACATTTGTGTGGTCTCGCCAAACGCATTTCCTTCTGCACAGCCAGCAGTGCGGTACCTCCACACAGACTAACCAGTTTGCATTTGTAGTTTTTGCGTGTTGGAGTCTCGCGGCTTTGGGCCTCAATGTCAGGGTATGGTGCGGCCAGTGGGATCACATCCGTGCGGTGTGGGGGCATTTGGATGCAGCGGTGAGGCTCAAACCTGGGTCGCACAAGGGACGCACCAATGGGAAGTTGACGTCATATGCGGGGCCGTCTTTGCGAGGAGCACGAGATCTCACAGCTGCGCGTGGAACATTGGGGTGACTGGAGGTCATAACTGTTAACGTTAACGACCCAGAATGATTGGCTGCGGACCTGTCGCGCCAACCACCTGTTGGAAAGAGGTGAAAGCCGAAACCCAATATCCGAAACTGATTCTAGCATGCTCGGTGCTAATGCAAGAGGTGCACACCAACTGACGAGGGAATTAGGTGGTACTCCGTGATGTGTTCTGCAAAGGTTTGTTGGGCCGTGATCTGTTCTTTTCGTTTTGATAGAGATTTATGTCTGTGTACTTTGTCTTTCTTCATGTCAGACTGTCATCGCCGCCCTTACCTGGCCCAATGCGAGTGTCGTACGCAGGCTTTCCCTCGAGATGGCACCCGGTGCTCTCTTGGCCTCAGCATCGCTCCCGCTGGCCGATGGGCTGCAGGCGAGGTGGGTAAAAGAACGGTCTTGTTTTGAGGCTTTCTGCGGATATTGGCAGCGTCTCAGGCAAAAGCTGCGGCTAGTGCAAAGCAACAAAGAGTCTTCAGTAGTATCCCTACTCCTTCCTCCTCCCCTTACCGCCGATCCTACCACTGTTTGTCGGTGCCAGTTTCGTGGCTTGTGGTTTTGCTTCTAAGCTCTGACAACACCTGCAGAAAGGCTTCAGATCGGCTGTGTTGTTAACCGTTCGCTGTTGAAATCAACCGAGCGAGGTCGTGGACAAGTTCGTTGTCAAGCATCAGTACGAGGAGCACCTTGTTTCTGAGGACGTAGCCTCCATGTCTGACAGCTGTCTGGCAGCTTGTGTCGGCGGCCACAGGTTAAAGTAGGCAAAGCATGTCCCCGTCTCACTGTCTTCCTCTCTCTCTCTCTCTGTCTCTCTCTCCCTCTCTCTCTTTGCTCTTCTCTTCCTCAAACCCTCTCTCTCTCTCTCTCTCTTTGCTCTTCTCTTCCTCAAACCCTCTCTCTCTCTCTCTTTGCTCTTCTCTTCCTCAAACCCTCTCTCTCTCTCTCTCTCTCTCTCTCTTCTCTTTCTCAAACCCTCTCTCTCTCTCTCTCTCTCCCTCCCTCTCTCTCGGTGCTTGTGTGTGTGTGTGTGTGTTTGTTTTTCTGTGCCTAAATCTGCTTTCTTAAACTTGTGCATATGAACACGCACGTGCAGTCATTATAAGGGTCTCGCAAATTTTCGTCGCTGTAAGCACCTCGTTGTAGTAAACTGTTACTGGACAAGGTCCCTCAGGAAGCCCGAATTTTGCAGCAGCCCTGGCTTCAATACCTCTGGCACCTTGTAGAAACGTAACATAGCCACCCTTTCAGCTCAGTGTGACACAAGACCAACAAGTCGTCATCTTTCTGGCTGCCCACAAGTGGAGGACGCCACAACGAGCAGGACCCTCTAAGTCTCCAACAAAAAGGGATCAACGCATGAGTTCCCTGCTGCTGGAAACTCGCAGCGACACTGCGCAGACAGAAGCTATCTTTCTTGAACTCGCAAATGCTTGTCGAGCCGTTTTTGCTTGGAAAGGAGAGGCAATGCTGTCACGAAGCGCTTTTTTTGTCGGTTGGGTGTATTTCGATCTCCCTTTCGTTTTGTATAACGTTGTCTTGAGACCCGGAACTCTATCATTCTTCGCGCTCTCAGGTATCCCTCAGAGGTCTTCATCTTGCAGAAGTCGGCATGAGTTCTTGACGACAGAAGTCAGCGGCGAGCTCCTAGCTGTCGCCAGTTTCTAAAACCGTTTCACCACAACATCTGCTCGCGCAGGTGCCCAAAAGTGCCGCGCATCTTTGATTTGCTTATTTGTTCAGGGGGCTTCGAGCTCTGAGCTAGTTTCTTGATCAACTGGCGCCATAGCCACGAACCATGTGTGAGCTCGCGCCAACCCCCAATACAATTCGGCCTCTCGCCGATGCCCAGGTCCTTGTTGGTACAAAGGTTTGTCATCGTTCGTCATTGTCAGTTTAAAGGCAGGGCTACGCAAGTGGCTGGATGTCAACACGAGCAGATACTCGCACGGCGTCGTACAGTACGTGTTATGATGTCAACTTCAGGTCTCTGGGTGCTTTCATGCACCTCAGCGAGGGCTTTGCCGGCATGACCGGTGTGTTCTTGCTCTCTTGTTGCACTCTGTTGGGCCAAACTGGATCTTAGTCTTGAGTCCTAGACCCATAAACACTGAACCCTTGACCCAAATAACCAGAACCCAAAACATAAGCTCTGAGGTAGGCTCTAGACCCTGAAGGCCCTAAGCCCGGAAACATCAAAGCTTGGCCCCATTCCGCAAGCCCTGGCCCTAAAGGCCGTTCTTTTCGAGCCGAGGTCTCCGAGTTTACCCGGGCCACGGCAGAGAGGCTGCGAGGCAAGGACTTCGCGCTGGGATCGTCGGAGTATCTCCTTCTCATGGAATGCGACCTGTAGAGATGGGGCAGGTAGCTTTTGTGTGTTTGCTGTTTGTAGATACCTGGAATAGATACATGTTTTTGCATACAAGTAGGCAGGCAAATGTTGTGGATGTGCAGATGTACCTAGATCCTAGATGTATACCCACAAACGCACATGCGCACATGTATGTGTAGGTATGTATGTATGTACGTATGTATGTATGAATGTATGTAGATAAAAAGACTGATGGTACAGGTTCAGTTGCGCACACCGGCACAAGTGTGTATGCATAGTCATGTGTAAATGGAGTGGTACATGCACACCAAAGATGTGCGAAGGTCACCGGTCTACTAGACGCTGTGCTTCTTTTCATCCGCAGGCCCAGGCCCATCCGAGAGTCTTGCGGATGGCGCTGTGCTGCTGGCACCTCTGGAGGTTCTGGAGCGGGTTGAGAGTCTCTGTTGTGAGTGGGGCCCCCGGCCCCCGGAAGGCCATTTCGCTGAGGGTGGAAACTAACGATATGTGCTTAGATTTTGCCCTGCTACACCATCACGAGTCAACACACCGCACCTGGCTCTACAACCGCTCGTTTGTTACAGATCTGTCTTTTGTTAAGTTACAGTCCTACAGCTCGCCTCGTCATTTGCACATGCCACCAGCTGCCACAGGATGTTATGGTCGGAGCAGCTCGCCTGCATTACGCGGGGTCTACTTAACTCTGGTGGGGCATAGGGAAACGGCTTCATCCCGACTGCCTTGATTCTGCGAAGGGGAAGTGGTCATGTCTTTATGCACATTGCTATGCCTCAGCAGCTGTGCCCGAACCAGCCTTGGCAGACACTTTCAGGTTGGCTTTCCCCAGAGCAAAACCTTCAGAAACATGACGAGGATCCCTTGAGGTCGAGCAGATGCGTTCTAGGAGCCATGCCTAGCCTTGCGAACTTGGCGAACAAAGAGCTCCGGTTTGCGCTGCTCGCCCTTTTCCCCTCTGCAGATTTGAAGTTGGTGAGCGAGGCAGCGCGCTGCGGCGACTTAGACGTGGCTAGTGACTTCATCAGAAATGCCCTCTCCGAGTGTTCCACTGCCACAGCTGCGGCCGCGGCGGTTAGCGACGCGCCTTCGGACCCTCTGCCCGTCGAGGTGCCTGGAAAAAGCACGATCGGGGATGCGAAGGAAAAGGCGGAGCTGGCTTCTCTCCCCCTGGCGGAGCCACCACCTGTCAGCGATTTCCCCGACGAGGCCATCGAGGCAGCAACCCGCGAGGTTGTAAAACCCAAAGCTGCCCGGTCTGGCTACGATCCAGCTAGGCCGGCGAACGGGTCACTGACTGCTGATGGCTGGGAAATAAAATGCGATGTCAATCTCCACAAGACCTGCCAATCCCTCCGGACATTGGAGTATCCGAACCTCGGGCACTGACAGTCTTGTGTCTTGTTGTTCCGGGGTTCCGTCCTGAAAGCCGCTTCAAGAAGCAGCATAATTGCATGAGGACAGAGAAGCGGAGCACTGCCGCCGAGACCATCTTGCGCAATGTGGGCACCGACAACACCGCCGCCTTTGCTGCCGTGTGCTTCGAGCGGATGATGCAGCGAGAACAGGAGATGGATGATGATTTCTGCGTCTTCTACCATCACTACAACAGCGCTTCCCTTCTCTACGAAGTCCAGGCTGGCCTTCGGCAGTAGGCTTCGGAATCCGTCCTTTCGACTCTCGTTTCGTGAGGAGCAGAATTATGAGAATATTTTACGCTTCGTCGAAACTCATGGGCACTCTAAGACTCTAAGGCAGAGATCGCAAGGCATGCCTTCCAGCTGCCAGACACCTTCGCCCCTCTCCCCCGCATCTTCTCGGGACACTTCAAGGGAGTGACCATCGGCAAGCTAAAGGCGGCTTTCGAGACAGAAAACACTCTGGATGGCCAGGACCGCGGGCTTGAACAACCCCAGGAAACACAGAGCGAGAAGCCTTCACTTTAGCCGGAGCTACTGCATCCCTAAACCTGAAAGATCCTGAAAGCCTAAACCTCCGAAGCTGACGTTCGGATCCTGCCTGCCTTGTGCGAGTCGTGAGAGTCGAAACCCCAGACAACCTCGCCTGTAGGGTCCGAGTTGCGAGAGTCCCCACCTAAACCCTTAAATGGGCGTTGGGGCACGGGGGGTGTGTGCGCAGGATCACGACCCCTGGTTTCGCTCCCTGGCCATTTCGGCATCTCCCACTCTCTTTGCCTTTGGCTCTGAGGCGGGGGGAGGGCTCAGGGTGATGACCCTTCCGCAGTGGGTTCTTGGTTTCGCTTTTCGCTTCCGCTTTTATCGTTCGGCTGTCGCAGTCGTTGTAGTAGCGACGGTAGTGGTGCCTTCGGCAATGTGGCTTCCGTCGCCGCAGGCGCCGCCCTTGACCTGCTTCCGAAAAGGCTACGGCTGCACCGACCTTTCCTTTCAGGGCTTGCTGACGAAAATGCTGGAGGAGGGGCCTTTCTGTTTCTGTTGATTCTGCGTGGCCAAGGGCCTAGGTGTATAAGGTGTCGTGTGGTCCCTGAGCTGCAACGTCGCTGCTGTGGAAGCGGATTGGGATGCTGGTTGGGTGCAGTTGTCGGGGCCTCATGCTGTCATCGCCAGTGACAGGACGCCCTCGCGGTGACAAATCGCACGGCTGCAGAGCTCTGTGCCAAGTTGGCCGAGGTTGGCGCGAGCTTCGGTTTGCAAGTGCAGGGCTATGGGCATAAAGGCGACAGCAGCATCAAGCGCTTGGGGGGCCAGATGCTGCAGATCTTCATCCACAAGTTACCCTGGCTTGGTGCAGAACTATTTTGCAGGAAACAGGTGTACATAAGATGAAGACAGGGAGTATGGCTTTGCTCCCGGACCTGCGGAGTCTAGTGATTCTTTGGAGTAGCTCTGCCCTGGCATTTCCCACCCTGAAGGCGCTAGCCTCTTGCTGTTTTCTATTGAGAAAAGTCTTACTCGGAACTGGGTTTCTGCGACAATCCACGGAAAGGGTGGCAAGTCTACAGCCTAGCCCTAGCGATACTCAGGGATCACGTGGCGGAGCACGTCTACCATTGCCTGGCAGCTCGCTTGCAGAGTGTGCGTGTGTGTGTGTGTGTGTGTGTGTGTGTGTGTGTGTGTGTGTTTGTGTGCTTCGGTCCATGAAAAAGGTTTCGACGCCTGGCCAGCTTAACTGCCCAATTGTATCCCAGAGCCCCATCCTTTCTGTGAGCAATATACTCGTGAAGCAAAATAAACACTGGGGTCATGAGCAAAGCCAGGCTTTCCAGCCTGCGAGAGGGCATTTTCTGAGCTTGCCTTCCAATTCCTTCCGAGAGCGAGCACCGAAGCTGTGCCAAGGATGCCGAGGGGTTTCCTTGGGATTTCAGGATTGGACAGCACCCTGCGAGGTTCGACAGCAGATTGCCTGTCCGAAAACCCTTTACCCTGAAAGCCGCTTGCTGTGGCTTGCCATGCGGGAGCCACAAAAACCAAATCCTAAACTGCTTTGAACCCGACTCGGGTGAACCGGCAGTGTAGTCCAACGTGAACCGCGAACTGCGAAAGCGTAAACCCCTCGCCTTGCTCGACCCAGAGCTTTTACATTATTATTATTATTATTGTTATTATTATTATTATTGCTATTATTTTTATTATTATTATTATTATTATTATTATTATTATTATTATTATTATTCTTCTTATTATTATTATCATTATTATTATCATTACCATTATCATTATCATCATTATTCTTCTTCTTCTTCTTATTATTATTATCATTATTATTATCATTATCAATGATAAGGTGTGTTTTCCCGAAAGTTGGTGTAAGCTGGCTGAGGGCGTAAGTTTCCGGCGGAGTGCCAACCGTTGTACTGCGTGGCCTTACCTTGTTGTTTTCGCTGTTTGCCCCACTTGGGTTGGCACTCCTTTCCGGGGTTGTTATAATTCATTGAATGCATATCCAGTCGTCGTTGCTCCTAAGAGCCCCGCGGAGCTGGCATTGCCGTGCTAGGTGGGTGACAAAAAATCATTATCATTATCATCATTATTATTATTATTAGTATTATTATTATTATTATTACTATTATTATTATTATTACTATTATTATTACTATTATTATTAGTATTATTTTTTTTGCTACTATTACTATTATAAGCCCAAATTAACCCCGGCGATCTGCGACCTGAGGCCTTCGGTCTGCCCATTGCAACCGATGTCCGGCCGTGGTTGGCAGACCCGGAGAGGGCGAAGAAGCCCCTGGACGGACAGGCCAGTTACTTGCAGATATACTTGTAGCCACCCATGAACCGGCAGGTCCGTATTGAATTCTCATGTGCTAGAGAGCGAGAGAGAGAGACCCTTTGGCCGGCGGAGTACTGCACCCGCTGTTGGCCTTTACTTAGTTTTGTGTAGTTTTGTGTCCAATAAGCAGTACTTATATCCCACACACAGAGGGGGAGTTCCTCTTTGGAAAGTTCGTGTAAAGCCGAGCCCTCCGGAGAATATCTCCGGGGGGAAGCCGATCCCGCCAAGAGCTGTGCGTGCGCGGACTCGGGCGGGGCGCGGGCCTGGATGCTGCCCCTGCCTTCCACCTGGAAGAGAGACAGACAGAGAGAGAGAGAGAGAGATGGGAGCACCTTTCCGAGCACGGCCGGGAACGGTTGTATCGTTTCTGTCGTGGCTGACAGATCCCGACCATCGTTTAATTGGGGTGGAGATCAGAGACTAGCAGCTGGCAGTGACGGCATCCCTGCTTGATAAGCACAGCCTCAGCTTTGACGTACTCTTGGGGCTCGCGGTGAGCAGTACTATGGGGACCTTAATAACTACCGAAACCATTTTGAGGGTTCCTTATGATATGTATAGTATGATATACACCAAAACCTTACTCTAACGATCGAGGCTGCTACACTATAGCACCCTTACAGACCCCTGTAAAGGAACCCTATTCTAATTATTGAGGCCCCTGCATTAGCCCCGGCAGGTTCGCATCCTTTTCGATCCGGATCTCTTCGTAGATGGCCGCGGCCAGCCCTGCCGTGGCCAACTCTTTCACTACTGCGGGGACCGGTCGGTTTCATAGGGTTTAGGGCCGGAGAACAGGTGCGACACATCCAGGCGGGATTCACACAAGCCTGTGCAAAAAAGGGTTTAAGTTTAGGTATGTTCAGGGTTTAGGGATCAGGGTTTAGGGTCTCGGATGAAGGGTTTTGGGGAGGGCCGGGTTCACGGCGGAAGTCAGGATCAGAATCAGAGCCTGGATCTCCCGAGCTTAGAGCTCTCGTCATCTCGGAGTCCTGCTGTGGGCTGCTTTTGGAGCCACTGCCAAGTAAAGGCCGTGGCCATCATCAAACACTGCAACTCTTCGGTCCTGGCTGCCGAAGTTCTGCACGTCTCCCACCCGCTGTCAAAGCAATGTTCTTGTGGAAAACATGTTTGTATTGTACGTAGGACTGGGAATTCCTCGGCGGGGACGCCGAGATGGAGGACAGATGAGTGCAACTCAGCGAGAGAGACAAGTTTTCTGCCGTGCCCCCGTGCTGGTAGGAGTTGCCTTTCAGGAGTGCTCTCCTGTCTCTGTTGAGGTGTAGGATTGAGACGGCAGACGACGGCCAATGCTGCAGTGAAGCGCGAGTCAGTGCTTCGCAAGCCTGCAGCTTCTTTTCTTTCCAGCACTTGGATTGCAAAGCTCCGCATTTCCTCGCTTGCTCGGTCATTATGGGTTGCCAGAACAGCAAGGTGACGGCACCGGTGGCAGCAGAGAAGGCACCCATCACCGTGACAGAGGCGAACGCCGAGTCCAAGGCTTCCACCGAAGCGCCCGTCGAGGCTGTGCCCTCCCAGGAAGTCTCGCCGTCCCAGGAGGAGAGCAAGGCAGAGCCGAAGGATTCTGCGGTCCCTGAGCCAGCCGAGGCCTCGCAAACTGTGGAGGAGACCAAGGAGGAGCCCAAGATGGAAGCTGCGGTGGAGGCTGTGGCAGCCGCCGTGGAAGAGGCGAAGCAGGAGATTCAGGTGGAAGCCAAGCAAGAGCTGCCCAAGGAGGAGGAAGTGAAGGAGACCGTGGCGGACTTTTCGAAAGACGTGCAGGAGCAGTTGAAGGACCTGAAGGCAGAGGTCGTCGATGCCCCGACGGTCCTGGACACGGCAATGTTTGGCGAGTCCAAGACGCCGACCTGCAATCTCTTCGGCTGGTGTGCGTGAGAAGTGCATGAGTACAGACATGTTTTGCGGACGGCAATGAGCATCTCAACCTCGCAGTCAAAAAGTTGAGAGGCGAGGGTGGTGCATCGCTGCCCCCAGTACAGAGGAGCAGGTGCCGTTGCTTTTGGCCAGGAGTCTCCATGTGGATTTTGTAGTTTCATGTTCCAACCTCCAGGCAGAGAAAGGCTCTGGATCAATTCAATCGGCGCCCTCACGACGGCGTCTAACCTTGCACCGCTGGACAGCACCTGCATTGATTTTGCATCCCCAGCCTCAGTCGCAACGATGCTTGCGGCGGGGCCGACCATCCAGCAGCAGGTTTCCTTTCGTCCGAAGATGCATAGTTCAAGCACTCTGCTGATCTCTGCTGAAAACTGTCGCTGGATGACTTTGACACGCCCCGAAACAGCAATGCAAAAAACCGGGCCTGAGATAGCATGATGGACAACAGTTTGCACGATTCCTTAGCATGCCTAGAGTCTAGAGTCTCCAGAGAGCCTGCCGGGCCATGTGTTGAATCTTATGTTATGCGCAGGGGGCTGAGATAGACGTTTTGCTAGATACTGCTTGTTTTCGCAGGGAAGGGTTAGGTCTTGAATGGACGGCCGCAGCTTCTTTTCTTTCCAGCACTTGGATTGCAAAGCTCCGCATTTCCTCGCTTGCTCGGTCATTATGGGTTGCCAGAACAGCAAGGTGACGGCACCGGTGGCAGCAGAGAAGGCACCCATCACCGTGACAGAGGCGAACGCCGAGTCCAAGGCTTCCACCGAAGCGCCCGTCGAGGCTGTGCCCTCCCAGGAAGTCTCGCCGTCCCAGGAGGAGAGCAAGGCAGAGCCGAAGGATTCTGCGGTCCCTGAGCCAGCCGAGGCCTCGCAAACTGTGGAGGAGACCAAGGAGGAGCCCAAGATGGAAGCTGCGGTGGAGGCTGTGGCAGCCGCCGTGGAAGAGGCGAAGCAGGAGATTCAGGTGGAAGCCAAGCAAGAGCTGCCCAAGGAGGAGGAAGTGAAGGAGGCAGTGGCGGACTTTTCGAAAGACGTGCAGGAGCAGTTGAAGGACCTGAAGGCAGAGGTCGTCGATGCCCCGACGGTCCTGGACACGGCAATGTTTGGCGAGTCCAAGACGCCGACCTGCAATCTCTTCGGCTGGTGTGCGTGAGAAGTGCATGAGTACAGACATGTTTTGCGGACGGCAATGAGCATCTCGACCTCGCAGTCAAAAAGTTGAGAGGCGAGGGTGGTGCATCGCTGCCCCCAGTACAGAGGAGCAGGTGCCGTTGCTTTTGGCCAGGAGTCTCCATGTGGATTTTGTAGTTTCATGTTCCAACCTCCAGGCAGAGAAAGGCTCTGGATAAATTCAATCGGCGCCCTCACGACGGCGTCTAACCTTGCACCGCTGGACAGCACCTGCATTGATTTTGCATCCCCAGCCTCAGTCGCAACGATGCTTGCGGCGGGGCCGACCATCCAGCAGCAGGTTTCCTTTCGTCCGAAGATGCATAGTTCAAGCACTCTGCTGATCTCTGCTGAAAACTGTCGCTGGATGACTTTGACACGCCCCGAAACAGCAGTGCAAAAAACCGGGCCTGAGATAGCATGATGGACAACAGTTTGCACGATTCCTTAGCATGCCTAGAGTCTAGAGTCTCCAGAGAGTCTGCCGGGCCATGTGTTGAATCTTATGTTATGCGCAGGGGGCTGAGATAGACGTTTTGCTAGATACTGCTTGTTTTCGCAGGGAAGGGTTAGGTCTTGAATGGACGGCTGCAGCTTCTTTTCTTTCCAGCACTTGGATTGCAAAGCTCCGCATTTCCTCGCTTGCTCGGTCATTATGGGTTGCCAGAACAGCAAGGTGACGGCACCGGTGGCAGCAGAGAAGGCACCCATCACCGTGACAGAGGCGAACGCCGAGTCCAAGGCTTCCACCGAAGCGCCCGTCGAGGCTGTGCCCTCCCAGGAAGTCTCGCCGTCCCAGGAGGAGAGCAAGGCAGAGCCGAAGGATTCTGCGGTCCCTGAGCCAGCCGAGGCCTCGCAAACTGTGGAGGAGACCAAGGAGGAGCCCAAGATGGAAGCTGCGGTGGAGGCTGTGGCAGCCGCCGTGGAAGAGGCGAAGCAGGAGATTCAGGTGGAAGCCAAGCAAGAGCTGCCCAAGGAGGAGGAAGTGAAGGAGACCGTGGCGGACTTTTCGAAAGACGTGCAGGAGCAGTTGAAGGACCTGAAGGCAGAGGTCGTCGATGCCCCGACGGTCCTGGACACGGCAATGTTTGGCGAGTCCAAGACGCCGACCTGCAATCTCTTCGGCTGGTGTGCGTGAGAAGTGCATGAGTACAGACATGTTTTGCGGACGGCAATGAGCATCTCAACCTCGCAGTCAAAAAGTTGAGAGGCGAGGGTGGTGCATCGCTGCCCCCAGTACAGAGGAGCAGGTGCCGTTGCTTTTGGCCAGGAGTCTCCATGTGGATTTTGTAGTTTCATGTTCCAACCTCCAGGCAGAGAAAGGCTCTGGATAAATTCGTACGGCGCCCTCACGATGGCGTCAAACCTTGCACCACTGGACAGCACCTGCATTGATTTTGCATCACCAGCCTCAGTCGCAACGATGCTTGCGGCGGGGCCGACCATCCAGCAGCATGTTTCCTTTGTTTGAAGATGCATCGTTGAATCACTCTGCTGAAACTGTCGCTGGATGAAGTTGACACGTCCCGAAGCAATGCCAGAAAACATTCCCTGAAATGCGGGACTATGCGAGTAGCGTTGACATTGCAATAAGAGTCGGCAGCAACGCAGGCAATGCAAGAGGTTTCTTACTCCAGCTTGAGCAGCCATGCTGAGAGATCGAGGCCAAATCGTGTGCAAAGAGTGCATTGCCTTGAACAGGACTCTCGAGCAGCTTTCGTCCTGAAGATCAGGGCCGCTTGCCTGGTTGAGGGGTTTGGAAATAACATCGGGTTTTGGAGGGTTAGGGTTTGCGATGGGCACTTTTGGGTTATGGCGTTTTTTCATTGGTGGCACAGGGCTTTAGAGTTTTCAACGTGTGTGCCCGAAACACAGGAGGTCCTCGCGCCTCACCTGGGGGTGAAGGCGCCGGGGGCCCTGGCGACACGCTTGCGGGAGAGCCGACCCCCGAAGGCCCTGACCGAAGGGCATTTCCATTAAAAAGTTTGGAGTTTCAGACAGTCCCTTACTCTAGTACAGATGATCCGTACGAGCATTCAGGTATGGTTTTCTTCTGAAAGTCCCATCTGTGAGTGTGTCAAGAGTCGGGGCTCAGTGGGGCCTGCGTGGGGTTTTGCTGTGCGGTGCTGTACACCGGGATCACAGGTAGTAACTGCGTGCGTAGGTTTTGGCAGCCTCTGCTGCACCAGGGTTTGCAATGTGTGGGACATCTTCCGGGAGATTACGCCATTTATATTTATATTTCATACACAATGGCTCAGCAGGATGGACTTTGGACCAGGCCCTAGCAAAGCTCAACTCACAGCCTTTCAATTCCTGGGAGGCGACGCCGGTGACCAAACCTCGCTCGGCAGAGGCTTCTGCTTCGGCGGCTGCCCCGCCGCTGACGTCGAAGAAGAAACCAAGGGGAAGGGCGAAGTAGGGCTTGGCTCCAGGGTTTAGGCTAGCCCATGCTAGGGCTTTGAGGGTGCAAACGGTTGTCTTATCGTGCCCATGCAGACCTTTCTACCACTTTTCCGGGTATTCCGAAGGCCCTGAAGCGACAAGCCATGCATTGCTCCTGGCCAAAGCCTCCTTGGCTCAGAGCCGAGCCCGAGCCCGATGTACAGTATACAGAGAGCCGGGCCTTCAGAAGCGACACTTCCGCCGCGCGGGAACCAAAGGAGCGCCTTTTAGTCGAGGCTTGCGGCTTATGGTGTTGGGGTGTAGGTTTCGAGCTTTTCGGGCCCCGTTTTTTTTTCGGGCTTCTTGTGGGGTCTTTGGGAAGCCATGAAGGCGTGAAGGGTGTGAGGCCGTTTCGGGTTTCAGGGCAAGGCCCGTATCGGGCATATCATTTGTATTCAAGGTGGCGGCGGCGAAGAGGAAGCAGCAGTATGGGAAGTGGTGTTATTAGTACAAGAGAGCTACATGCGTACCAGGGCGCCGGAACCATGAGGACATGTTTTTGGGCTTTCAGGCTTTGGTGAGGCTGGCGATGGATGGGGAAGCCCTCTTTGCTGTGGGCCCTAGACCCTCAACCTTAGAGACAAGGCCAACATACTTAAAACCGCTGCAATCGCAGATAATCGTGGTTTTGGTGATTCAGTTTTCCAAGGACCTCGAGGATCTTCGCCTCAGCTGCAGCCTCAGCGGTGAGCGTGCAGGGATGCAGGGACCGAAGGCAAGATCTCCCTCTTATAGGGCCTTTTCGGACTTTGGGGACAGTGGGTAAATTCCATTCCCAGCGTTGCAGAAGTAGTGGCTGCAGAATTGAAAATGCAGTAGTGCTCGTGCTAAGTACTTGTGACTGGGTTTCACGTCGAATGAATGCATAGGCCACAGCCCGTTCGTTGTAGGGAAGACAGCACATACTCGCTACAGTTGCTTGCCTGATCGTTGACTGCCTGTGGTTAGTAGTTGGAATGTGCCAGCGTCACGGGAGCCCCACGCATCGACGCCTGCGAAAGAAACCGAAGCCACTACCTGTCGTTTGTATTGTTGCCAGATCCCTGCATATGGGTTCTCCTGCACATATGGGTCGGCCGTATTCAAAGATAGGTCTCACCTCCAGCTTGTCCGAGAGTGAGCGCCGAAGCCCTGAAAGCCTTAAACCCTGAAGGAAACAGTCATAAAAGAGCCTTAAGCCGGAGCCGCCGACCGCCTTTTCTTAGGGCTCGGCAGGATTTCGAGGCAGGGTGGTCGGTGTAGGGCCGAGGACTTGGGGGCTCCAGCCCCTGCAGAGCCCCATCAGCACGATTGCCGAAGCTTTGACATAGAGCCCTTATAGATGCCTCACGGAACCCGTGCAGAAGCCCTCAACCCGGTAACTCTGAGCTTTTCAGGTTTTGAGCTGTGCATGAGGACTTGGAACTAGAAAGTCATTGAACCAAGGCACGTTACGTTGGTGAGTAAAGTGGTTGGATTGCATCTGCGAGCCATGCTGGTGTGTTGCTACAACCCCTCGGACCTCTCGGGCGTCGAGATCCAGGACTGATGCCTCGGTACATGGGGTCTTCTGGGGCCTTAGCTTTTGCATACATTTGGGAGCAGGGCCTTACCAGGGTGCGAACCGGAAGCAGAGATGAATCGTGTGCCTTGTCATTTGTTCAAGATTCTGACGAAACAGTCTCCTGAAGTTTAACAGCGAGAGAAAAGAGAGACGTAGAGCGAGAGGGAGAGAGAGAGACAGAGAGAGTGGGGGTAGCAGCCAGGAGAATGGCGGGTGTGCGCGCGCGCACAGGGGACGGAGGGATCGGCCGGGATGCTGCCGTGAACCCCAAGCCCGGAAGAGAGAGAGAGAGAGAGAGAGAGCGAGACAAAGGCCTCAGCGGCTGCCTGCAGTGAGGGTTGTACTATGTTTCGCTAGTGCTAGGTGCTTCAGCGGTGAGCAGGCTTGGACAAGCTGTTTTCATTCTGCTTGTGTTTCTTAATGGGGGCGGGGCTGACATGTCCCCTTGAGGGGAGGGGTAGAGGCAGCTCCCTAGCTTTTGCATCTGCGGAAAGAAAGAGAAAAGCAGCAACGAGAGCGAGAGAGGAAGGGAAGGATTAAGGGACAGGGGGAGGGATTGTGGGAGCAGAGGAAGTGAGAGAGCGAGAAGGAGGGACAAGTGGTTTTGTGGTGTGAACATCACTACAAAATCACTACATACTGTGAGTGAGAAAGTCATCCAGCTGTGGGCTATGGGATGATGCCGGTGGCATCTGACCGGTGTCGAAACGGATGTGTTCGCACGTCTGAGGGGGTGCCTGAATCGACGCTGAAGAAGACTGGACGGAGAAGAAGACGACACATATGCCCTAGGCAGAAAAAGGCCCGAGGAGTGAACGACATTGTAAGAGCCTGCAAAGATCGCAGGAAGAGACAAGAGGGTAAGCACGAAGTGACCTTACCCATATCCAAAGCCCTGCGCATCTTGCAGGCCTACAGCCAGATAGAGTTGAGCGATGAGGCATCGCTGGAGGTTTGAGCTTGCTGATAGAACCCGAAGGTTGTCGCGAGTTACACCAGCATAACCACAGATCTTGAGATCCCAAACATTACCTACACTGGTTCTATGCCGTAAAGCCAGGCTGGTCCAATCGAATCATGGGAGCCTGATGCCCGATCCGCCCGATCCCTCAAAGACAACACAGGTGTCCGTTTGTTTTCCGAAGCCACACATGGGCGCATTGTGGTTGCAGCTGTAGCCTTGTTCTTGAGTCTTCGGTCCGTCTCAGGATTTGTTCGCCTTGCCCTTGCCATGGTCGTCAGACATGTGTGTTCCATTGCCATTCTCGCTTTTGCCATGCTTACTGCTTACTCTTCTGACCACCGCCACCGCCACATGTACCATGCTTCATGTTCAGATCCGAAACCCTTTAGGCGAAGAGGAAAGGGGACGCCGTCGTGGAGACCACGGACGGGACTTTCATCCAAGCTTTCTTTTGACGCGGGATTTGGATAGCGAGTGCAGGCCAGCCAGGCTGTAGTACAGATGACTACGAGGATGGGCAATGGTAGCTACTTGCCGAAGAAGCCATTTCCGAGAGCGAACAAGTTGGCCTTTGGACTGGATCTGCCGGTGTTGCCAGGCCCAGACATGAAGCACATGTTTCCGGGACAGTTGGGGACCATATGCCCCCCCCCTCTCCGAGCCCTCCGAACATCGAGACTCGAGGCCTCCTCCGCCCCATCTGAGACCTCTTCAAGTGCCAATAAGATCCATCACCTCAAATCCTCAATGCGCGGAGCAGAGCCGACAAGTAGCGAAGTTACATGTTTCGAACGGCAGGGCCTCTGTCGTGAGTCTTAGGATCTTATTCATGTTGTGCCCTTGGGAGTTTGCAGGGCACGATAGAGTATACAGTATATAGAGAGGTAGGTCAGTTGTTCGGTTTCAACTCCAGAATGCAAGCAGCCAAACCTTCACCAGTCACCCCTATGCTCGAAACTTCGAGCACAAGAACGTATGAGAACCCACAACTGAAAAGCCCCAGGCCTCAAACTCTCACCACTAAGACCCTGAACCCGGAGCCCTCAACTCTTTCCTCCCCATCCTCGCAACCCCTTGTTGGGAACTTCGCCGTGCCATGGCGGCAACACCCGCCGGAGAGGTCGCGGAGGTGCAGTGTTGAAAGGGTAAGGGTCAGGCTTAGGACTCGGGGTTTGCGGCCTACGGCTTTGGGATTCAGGGCATACGGACTGCTTAGGAGCAATTGTTCAACCCGCAAAACCGCTAAAGCCCAAACCCAAAGGCCGGCACCCTACGAAGACCCTCAGCATCTGCCAGCATGGCGATGTTAACAAAACCAACCCTAAACCTCCCACCGAGCGTGAGCGCCGAGACCACCCGATATGCTCCCTGCATCGCCGCCAAAGATGCCCTAAGAGTAAACCTCGACAACTCGTAAGCTCAAAATTACGTCCAGAAGCCCTGTAGCCAGTCTAGTCCCCTCAAAATCCCGAGCCCCACTATTCCTAATTTTTTGTGGTAATTATTAGTCTTATTACTATTAGCATTATTGTTCTTGCCGTGCTAGGTGGGTGACAAAAAAATGTTATTCTTGTTATAATTTCCTATTCTTCTTAAAGCCCTTCGAATCCTCAAGCCGCGGAGGCCATCCGCCGTGCGCTGCGGCCCAAAGCATCGGCCTTTGAGCGGTTGGGCCGCGCGGCTGAGCTAGGAAGTTGTTGGGCTCAGTAACAGGATGATAGGAGGCCAAATGGGGTTTTAGCCTATGGGGGTTTAGTAGGGATTAGGGTTCCCATAATAGGGTTCATATTAAGGAATCCCTACCCCAAGAATCTTAAACCCCCCATTTGGCTTCCCATCAAACAGGATTCCTGAGGAGGATCATTGTAGGGTGCCACTAATAGGTTTAGGATGCAGCCGGCAAAGTCCGATTTCAAAGCGGGAGTATGGAGGAAGAGGGTTCCTTAAGTTGGTTTAGGGTTTAGAGTCTAACATGCAAAAGAGTCTAAAATGGTTGAGAGTATTCCAGCTTAGTGGCACACACCCAAAGCCTGTGAGTAGTAGGGTTCGTTCCTTTGAGGGCTCTGTATACAAGGGTTCTACACACAGGATCTCATAGGGGTTTTGTTGGGTATTGCAGGGTTGTAATGCAGGGACCAGACTCCGGAAATAAAGCAGTTTAGCAGACAACCATAAAAACTCAAACATAAGAACAGGAATCACAAAATGCACCAGTACGTCTTCTGCCAAATGGGGAGGTTGGGTTTGGCAGGAGAATTTTCTCCAGGAAAACAAAGCGCAACGCCAAACGACCAACGAAGCTAATTGGCCAAAAACCTAGCTCGCGAACACAGTCCTAGAGAGGTAAGTGGCCACACAGCCCCAGGCGGAGGAGGCAAATCCCGACAACGGGTAACCCTAGTCAAATATGGGAGTTTCCGAAAATTGGGGGACACTAATATAGCCCCCTATATAGTAGGATCCTTATTATAAGAACCCCAGAATAAGGTACCCCTAATTGTCGGACAGGGCCCCTTTTCTTAAGGTATCCCCAATCGAAAGGACTCACATGACCCCCGTAGAGCTGACAGTCTTGACTGAGCAGGCCTCCCGGCTGCGGTCTGTGAGGTGCCTTGGTTTTTTTAGAGGTTTGGGGGATTTACAGGGGTGCGGTGTTAGTTTAGGGTGGCCGGTGATTCGGGGTGGTTTAGGGGTTTGGCAAGTGTTTGGCGTCTGGGGCCGGTGGGTGCTTAGGGCGTTTTGGGGATCTGGTTGGTCGAGCTCCGCCTTGAAAGTTACTCCCCCCAGCTTCCTAAGTAGCTTCTTGCATGCAATAGGCGAACTTGGAATGCACGAGCTGGAAGCTGTGTTTCAGGCGGTTGTCGTCCGCAGAGCCTACCGCACAGCCGCGCTGCTCATTCACCCTGTGGCTCTGCTAAATTCGAATCCTCAGCCAACATATGATTTAGCAGGGAGGCAACAAGGAATATGATGTCATGCCATTGCTGGAAGATTGTTTGAGTCTGCAGAGTTAGCAGATCCCGGATTGTGTGCCAACGCCCTTGACCACCTCATTAGGATGTGCTTCAGCAAAGGACAAGTGCACACACCCAGATGCAAAGCTGGCCTTTCAAAGGCTCTCTGAGGCCGTGCGTCATGTGGCTGAGCCAAAGACACGGTTTCGAGCATTGTTAGCGTCATCATTGGTCGGTCCTGTTTGACCAGTGCGCGCATGATCATCGTAAGTCTTATCATGCTTCGCTTTCAGTGACTTCAGCTGGAGTTGGCATCGCCGCGCAGCCCAGAAGCGACAGAGAATGCCCAACTACGAACGCGAACCCACGCACGGCTTTTTGAGCTTGTGCATGTTCTGATGAGTTGGCACTTGCGTCTGCGTCGTACATGCCACATGCCTTCGGTTTCTTCCTCTGGGTCATACAAGATGATCGATTCATTGATGTTGGGATGTCCTACTTCGAGTTGTGCAAAGCACGCTGTGTTCCCATTCGCCCCGGCAGACAGACACGAATGCCTCGGAGGCCTTCGACTCTCTCAGCGGGCCAGATGGACAGCAAGAGCAGCTGGACCGATTCTGCGGTTTTTTAAGGCTCCAGGCAGGACAGGCCCCCACTCCCTCGCATCCCGTCTGAACCTACTCCCACCATGACAGGTTCTCATCGCTTACGCGGGAGGCAAAGCTTCCTAGAAGGCAGTCTGAAGTTTAGCACCTCCTCCATCAACGCCAATTCCTGCATTTGCTGCCGTCACCCTCGCTGCAATTCATCCCAGTGCGTGTTCCGTTTTAACTGAGCCGCAAGCTGCCGGGAGCCACATGTATAGAGTATAGTTAAGATGTACAATGCTGGGCAATGCATCACCAACAAGCAGTACAAATATCCATTTTTCGAAATTTGTATGTATAAGTGTGAGCCTGACCGCGACCTTTGCAGGACCGGTCCCGGTCACGAGGGGGCCGAAGAGACTGGCCAGGCACAAGAAGTTTCTTGATGGAAGGGCTGTGATGGTTCTATAAGAAGTTTTCAGGCTTCCGGGACCACTTGAAGATTCGTGGGCACACTGAGATTTCGGGAGGTTCGAGGGGGTTTGGTCAGAAGGGTCATTCATCGCTCCCAGGCCATCCCAGGCCCAGCTAGGGGCAGACCTCTCCAAGCCCCAAGGCAAGGCAAGTTCTGAACCTAAAACCCCGCAGCCATGATGCCTTGGAAAGCTTTCAATCCCACGTCTTGTCAACCCCCAAACCCAGCAACGTACATGCCTCCTGGGTTGTGAGTAGCGCGGTTGCTTCGGGGCCTCGCCTGGTCATGGAAAGGGTCTCTGGGCCTGCATGGTCGAACTCCAGCCCAGCAGAGACCTCTGAACGAGTTACCACGCATACTCCGCATTGAGGCCACGTGTTGTAAGTGCAATTCATGGACTCATCCTTTATCAAGGGCTACAGTAGTAGCCACTGGCTACTCCCCCAAACCAGGGCCTCCCTACCAGCGTGGTGGGGGCTACGACCGTTCAGACAAGCCTGCCCCTCCAGGCTCAGCCTTGGAAGAGCTTTTTGTGGGCTTTTAGGGTTTCGGTGGGTTTCGGTTCATGGAGGGGAATCCCCAGCACCGGCGGGTTTAGCTTGGCGCATCGCAGTTCTTGCTCAGATAGGGTTTAAGGAAACTAAGACAACTAAGAGGCTCCCCCCAAAAGAGAAGGGTTTAATGTTCAGGCGATTGCACAAATCCTCATGCAAAAAGGGGGCTTAGGGTTTAGGCCGTTTAAGCCTCTAGGGCTTACGATGAGGCGGGCAATGGAGAGAGACCTCGTTCAGAAAGGTGCTTATAATGTTCAGCGATACATGTAGCACAAAGACGGGGTGGAGCCCCCGAAGCGACTGGAAACCGAAACAACATGCATCCCAAGAGACCTTTCGGGGGAGTGCGCAAGTCGAAACCCCTGAGCCATGGAGCACTAAGGTTTTAAACGTTTACACTCCCCCAAACTCGAGCCGTGGCCGTGGCCCCGTGGCCGTGGCAGGTTGCTGGGCCGAACCCTTCGGAGAGCAGCGCTGCGGGCGTGAGCTCCCTGACCTCCTTTGCACGGTTCTTCTTGGCTTTTTGGGGCTCGTCGGGTTTGTAGAGATTTTGTTGTTTGTGAGGTTTGGTTTTGAAATGTTTGTGCTTCGGGGTTTGAGAACCCAGTGGATTCAGGGCCTGAAGCTAACCCGAAAATCCCAGCAAGCTAACTACCTGAGAAGTGCGGTGCTACCCTTATCCCATTTTTGGGGAAGGTACCTTTCTCAAGCTACTATATTGGCATTTTAAAGTTTAGCTTTCCTGTACAGTAAAACCTAAAACCCCAGACCCTAAACCCTAAGCCCCAAACCCTAAACAAAGGCACGTGGATTTGCATAGTCAGAATTCGGAGTCGCTTCGATTAGTCAGTTCAGGGATTATTAGTGTAATACACTCCAATAGGATTTAAGTGCATTGTACGTGCACTGAACCTCCACTCGTTGATGTCGCGATTGATTTTCCAGGGTGTTGTGAAGTGCTTGGATGAGCCTTCCTCTGTGCATTCTTACTTTCCCGACTGCGAGCCGTGGACCTCATCCGGTTCTTGGAGCAGAGAAGGGTGCGTGCAGACCCTTCGATCCTTCTTCCTAGGGCCCAGTCGACAGGCATCTCGAACTATCTCAGGTTCGACGAAGAGGTGGATGAGCGCGGGCCGAGAGGCTCAGCGAGATCCGGATAGAGGGTCCAAGACACTTCATCGTTTCAACTTCATCGCTTCACGGTCGGAGCGTATTGCAGAGGTCCAGGGTCTTTTCTGCAGGATGCTGAGGCTTGTCAGCGCCCTGCGACCTTCACGGAAGGTCCAAGTCCGAGACCCCCAGCAACAGAGCGGCGGTGTGCCCTGTCGGCAGGCGGCAAGTCCTGGTGGGATGCTGGCTTTTCGGAATTCGAGCAGTGCCTCAGCTGCACAGCAGAACACGGGCGATACTCGATACCTATGAGTCCGGAAGACAATGAGTGGCAGAGGAGATCGTGATGGTAATGGCGACACTCGTGAAGTTGTCTTAAGCCGTGACAGTTGACCAGTTGGGGGCCGGGGAATGCTTTCGCGCGGCGGCCGTGTTCTCGGCTCTACAAAAGCACCCCATCACCCTAGGACGCCTGAGCCCCGAAGCCAAGCAACAGCTGATCTTGCAGGCGATTACGAGCTCGGGAGGCCGAGGACAGCCCTTTGGCACGTTTGAGGTTGTCTGATGGCTTTCTTGAAAGGAGCAAGATGCCCCCCCACATGAAGGCTAAGAGGTCAAGTGAGGTTTGCATCACTTCTCTGCCTAGTATGTGGAGCCCAGCTCCACGGTAGCCAGCTCGAGGACTTCATGGGGGACTTTGGGTGTGTCGGTGGTTTCGATTTCCATCTTCTCAAGGCCGAAGGCCTAAGGCCAACCCCTCCGCAGGAGGTCCGCAAGGAGGCCGTGGATGCCGCTGTGCAGCGCGGCGAGGACTCTCTGGACGCTTACATGCGCCCCGGAATCCCATAATAGTCTGGTTAGGGCAAAATCCCAACGAGAACAGCAGATAGGGTCTTTCCAGGTCAATCGTAGGATGAGTTTTCTGGCAGCCAGGAACAGTACTAGCAATCCTGACGGAGATTCGTTTCAACAAGAACTACATGGGATTACGACAGATACCTTGAAAACTGTCGTCCTTGAGCTTAGGGAGCCCTGTTCGCATCTGTGCGTCTCACTCCTTGTTGGCTTCCATGGGGCCTGGACCTGGGGCTTAGGATCATAGATTCGGGCTGAGGCAGTATGCATTATTTACAAACAGATGATGTCGAGGTCTCTTCTCGAGGAAGAGCTAGCGAAGGGCCCGTCGGAGCGGGGCACGAAACGTGCCACGCCCGAGGCAGACAACGGGCAGAGGGGTGAGGAAGCTTTAGCTAAGTTTTAGGCAGTCTGAAAACCCGTAATGGCACATAAACGCACCAAGCCCTGCCGTGTACCCCTGCATGTTACGCGGCTTCGCAGCTATCGCATTTTGCAAATCGGAACGGTAGGAGAGGAAGGACGGGGTTCCGATTCGGTCGCATGGAGAGGCTTCGGGTTACCGGGGTTAGCGCTGACGCTTTGTCAAGGATGAATGTTGGAAGGGTAGAGCCTTTGACACTCAACAGCCGCTGTGGGGTGTTTCCTTTCCGGGGCCTAGGATGTATGAGTTTCCCAGCTGCTATCACCCTTCGCGGAGGCTGGAAAACAGGAGGCAGCTGCCAGCACGCCAAGGCCGGGCCTGATGGAATTTCGCATGTCGCTATCTTGGGATAAGGTTCTCAGACGCACGGCAGAGTGGAAATGCGAAGGTGTAGTGCCAGCAAGAGCAGGCCTCAGCCTGAAAGGAACCATGCTCTGCAGCATACGATCACATGAAGCCCACTGCAAGTTTGTCTAGATCTGGGATACTCCCACATGTAACCCTAAACCCTGAACGCGCGCCAAGAACCTCGTCTGGCTTGTCCGAGTTGCGAGAGCGTAAACGCACTTGGGAGGATGCCTGAGCAACAGAAAAGCTCTGGCCCGTCCTTTGCTGCCGCCTTTGCCGGGAAGCCGCGAAGGCCTGGACCTGTACTTCCAAGCGCTGGCTTTAAGAGCTTTTTACAAGGTCTCTCTATATGTTTCTATCATTGGAAGTATAAGGGTTCTAAAAGGCTTTATAGAAGGCTTCTATCATTGGTAGTATAAGGGTTCTAAAAGGCTTTATAGAAGGCTTCTATCATTGGTAGTATAAGGGTTCTAAAAGGTTACTGCTGGCTCAAGTTTTCGGCTCGAGTGCCACATTTTGTGGCCGTAGGGAGTGCTGTTTTAACGGGCTTGGGGCTTTCAACCTGCTTTCTGACCAGGTCCGAGGCCCTCACAATCCCAGCTTTAGCTTCCCTTTTGAGCCATAGTGCCCTGGCTTGGGAGTGGCTTCCACCCCTTGCTTTTCGTGAGGCCGCAGTGGATAGGGTCCGCCCTCCACCTTGACCGGCCGGAAGACAGCAAGGAAGTGAGCAATCACTCCTTAGCCATGGGCCAAAAGGGCCAGTACTTCGTCTGCAAGTGTGGCGCCTGGACGTGGTGCTCCAAGGTGCAGCAGGGCCAGACACATTGCCAGCAATGTGGCAAGAAGTGGCCCACCCCGCCGGCTCCGGCTCGACAGCAGCCCAGGAGCCCCCAGAAGCACCCTAAGTCCCCGTCCTCTTCCCCCTCTCCTCAGCGCGGCCCCGACCGCAAGGAAAGGCGCGAGGAAGAACGCCGCCTCAAACGTGCGGTCACGACCATCTGGGATCAAATCCCGGAAGACGCACGATCGCGCCTCAAACAAGCGGGATGGAAAGGACCTCCCAAGCAGAAGGATGCGGTCGAGTCCCAGACCGACCCTCTCCTGAGCCTGCTTGTGCAGCGCCAGGATGAGTTGCCGGAGGATATCCGCACCGCACTTGTGGAGGCGACCACGGGCCCGGAACCGTCCCCGGGAGAAAAGGCCATGCAATCCAACAAGGATCTCACCAAGGCCAGCTCCCGCCTCCGAGTGCTGATCCACAAGAAGATCAAGCTGCTCGAGAGCATAGAGGGGGCGAAGGAATCCCTCCGCCTGCAGCTGCAGGAGCTCCAGGAGACGACCGAAAAGATCCACGAGGCGGAGAACGCGGTTGAAAAGGCCAAGCTCGAGCTCACTAAGGCTGTGGGCACCCCAACCGGGGTACAGGACGTGCCAGTCACTCCTGAGCCAATGGATGTGGACGAACTGGTCACCATCCTTGGCTTGACCCTTTCTGACGAGCAGCAGGAGAAGCTGGCCGAGTACCGCACCAAAGCCAAGAAAAGGCAAAGGCCTCCCGAGGTTGGCGCACCTCCGGGGCTTCCGGCATTCCACCTCGGCTTGCAAGGCACGCAGCCAACAACCCAGCAGGGAGCCAACCCCCTGCCAGCTGCACCCACCGGCCTAGCCGGTCAGCCCAAGGGGGCTGAGGGAGCACCCGGGCGACAGCGAAGCCGCACTCCCCCGAAGAACGGCGAGAGCCAGGCCGGCGAGGAGGAGAGCAACAAGCATGTCACAGAGTAGGGAGTGCGCCTCCAGGGCGGACCAGGGAGTGGAGGTGGTTTTCCCACTCCAGCACCCGCCGACGAGGGAGGCCACAACACCCCTCATGATTTTGTTCAGCCGGTTCGTCGTAGCCGCCAGTTTTGCAAACAACAATCTGGAGCCCTGCCCTCAGTGGATAACTGTGTTAGGTTCTTTCCTTCACAATCTTGCGTGGCTTCGCCACAGCAGTTTTTAACCGACTCGGAGGCGACCTTTCCCTCCCATGTATCCGATTCCGACAACGGGAATGTGGAGGCCACTCCCAGGGTGGAGGGGCTCCACAACCGGCGTCCCTGGTGCAGGTATGAGCCGCAGCACCTAGGCAACCGCCGGAGCCGTCACCTTCTCCAGGCACGCCGGATCCGCAGATCCAACGCCATGTTTTGGGCAACATGGCAGCCCCCAAAGGGCGACAGCCCTGCCAAGGCCCAGGTGCACCCCGAGACACCGAGCCCAGAGACTCACGAGGCGGCCTGCCTCAAACTCTGTCCGCTTTGCAACGGCTGCTGAATCAGCGAACACCTCACGGGATGCTTGCATTGCTCAGGAGTGGCCCTCCGACCCACGGACCCTCAGCTCCCGACCATCCTTCCGACGGGAGGCTCTTGCATCCCCCGTTGCTCGTACCCCTCACCGTCGATGGAGGGAAGACAACCCCGGCCATCGACCCAGCCCCTGGTGGAATAGGCGCCTCAGGGGACCAAGGGTCCCACATCAAAACCAGGGTTGCCCGAGGAGGGCCCCGACAACGGCGCCCTGCTGCCTCGGTCACGCCCTCACCGCTCCAGGCCATTGCCGAGCAGCTCGCTTCGCTTGCACAGAGGCGGAGAGCCTCGAGGATGCCGAGGAGGCTATTGTGGCCTTGGGCGAGGCGGTGGAGATGGAACCGGAAGCCAGTCTCGCATACCGCCTCGGTTATGACCTCCTCGAAGGCCTTCAAGGATCGGGGTGGTTGGACCCCCCATTAGCGGCCGCATTTGCCAATGACATCGCCGCTCAGGGAGCCATTTCCCCTGCCGACCCCATCCACTCACCAGCGCCAACGTGACCACCTGGAAAAAGGAACTGCTAACTTGGCACCCGGCCACGAAGGGAATCCTGGCACTGCAGGAGTTGCACCTCAATGCCCTACCCCACTCGTGGTGGCATTGGCCTTTTGGTCCCTGCCAACATGCAGGGTCAAGCCTGTGGTGGCATGATCACGGAGGAAGGTTGTGGCTACGTGGCGGTCGCTCTCCCGCGACTGCGATGGACCCTCATGGTCGTCTGCGTGTACCTTCAAAGTGCAGTGGGAATCCACGCAGGTTGCAACCCGGAAGTCCTCGCGGCCCTCAGACCGGCGCTCCGCGAATTCCGCAACTGGATTGTGGTTGGAGACTGGAATGCGCCTCCCTCCGAGTTTCTAGGCACCTCCTGGGCCGAGACTGTGGGCGGAGCCCTTCTCGCACCCGAGGGTCCGACCATAAACACGGGCAACACCCTCGACTACGCCCTTTTATCGAGGCCGCTGGCGTCTTTGACCAGCGTAAGGACGGTGTGGGAGGTCCCCTTTTCGCCCCACGCCGCGGTCTCCTTCACCCTTACCGTCCAACATGGTCTTGTGTCGTTGCCTCAGCTAGCTGGCTACCAAGGGCCCCTGCGGGATGAAGTGGCTCCCGCCGACCCGGCTTATGGGGAAGATCGGGGCCCAACCTATCCGGTCGGACCCCCTGTCTTGCCGCTTCGCGGGCATCACCGCCGGGGTGGCGGCACGACACTTCACCAACGAAGGAGGGAGAGGCACCAACAAGCCCCTCCAGCACAAGCCCCTCATGCAGCAAGACTGGTCCTACCCTCGGAGGGGCCACATAGCTGCTTTCTGGAGTCGAATGGCCTCTTTTTGGGAGCACCCGAAGAAGCACCTTCGGAGAATTGAAACGTTGGTTGGCAAAATGCCACCTGAGGCAGTGGAAGCGACCACCCTCCGCGACGAGGAGCATCAACGGGCCCGGAAGGCTGAAACCGACGCGGTGGTCGTGCTGGGCACCCGGCGTGGCATGCGACCGCTTTTTCGCTCCCTATCCAAAGCTGAAACCAACGTGGCGAGGCCTTTCACCGAGGTGACAGCTGAGTCTCGACCATATGAGCGACTCAAGTACTGGGCCACTGTGGCAAGCCCGGGGAAGGCCACCCCCTTACCTCCCAGAGCTTCGCCAACGAGCTGTTGAGCAAGCCAGGCAGCTGCCCGCTGTCACGGGGCGACAAATGTACCGGTACATCCGCTCGATGCCGTGCAAGGCCCCTGGGCTTGACGGGTGGGATGTGCCCTTCCTAAAATCCCTCTCCATCGAGGAAGTGCACACCCTCGCAGACCTCTGGAGAGAAGTGGAGCTGGAGGGCGTTTTACCACACCAAGCCTCCTTTACCCAGTACGTCATGCTCCTTAAAAACGAGAAGGTGGAAAGGCCAATCGGCCTGATGTCCACCTTCCTGAAATTAGGCATTAAGTGCCGATGGGAGCTGGCTAGCTCATGGATCGAGGCCAACCGGGCCTCCCTGTGGTGGGATTCGGCCTTGCCTTCCCGCAGCACCCACGATGCATCCCTGCGACGCGCGTTTCTTTACGAAGCGTGCCGGGTCGACAAGGTGCACCGATGCACCATTTTCTTCGATTTGAGCACATTTTATGAACGCGTGAGCCACGAAAAGTTGTGTGAAGAAGCAGCCCAATGGGGCTTTCCGCCGCTTCTCCTCAACTTAGGGATGCAAGCCTATCGTGGCGGTCGCATCGTGACTGCCGACTCCGTCGCATCACCATGCGTCTTCGCAGCGCGAGGAATAGTAGCGGGTTGTCCGCTAGCTCCTCTCCTCTCGAAACTATCGATAGGCAAGCCCATCACAGCTGCTTGTACTGGCACCCTGGCGGACTTCGTAGGGTGCTGGGTGGACGACGTCTCGGCCGATGTCGTTCATAAAACCCCGGAGCGCGCTGCCGCCGGAATAGTCACCCTCTTTCGTCGTCTCCACAACGCGTTGGAGGCTGAGGGCAATGAGGTGTCTGCCTCAAAGACACATTTCCTGGCCAGCTCACCGGAGGCGGAAAGCACCCCACGTGTACCCGACGAGCTGGGAGGCTTTTGCCGGAAAGAGGCCCCGGGTCCATAGACTTTCGAAGGGGTAAGTCTCCCTGAGCCGTGCCCGGTTGGTCGGTGCGGGTGGAGAGCGGCCCTTCCACCACAAGCACTCCTGAGCTATGTGCAGGGGAGTAAGCTCCACCCTGCACAGGGGGCACTGCTCCCCAGGCCGAATCAGCCGGGAACGCATGGCACCTTGGTGCACCATCCTGAGGGCGCCCGCGCGGGCGTTGCTTGTCCTGCCTTTGGTCAGCTGGCGCGGGATAGTGAGGTCGATCCCCCGGTCCAGCGCCTCACAACCAGTCTGCCTGCTGATGGCCTCGTGCCGCCTTCTGTCGGCCAGGGCAAGAAGGCACGCCTTGATTGGCTGGTGAGCCAGGGGGTCCAGGGGGTTAAAGGCCACCTGGTTGTCCCCCGCTGGCTGGCCGGCCATCGTGGAAGAGCCAACGGTGAGGGGAGGAGGCCTCGACCCTCAATTCCAACAGGTATCCGATCATAGCGCCCACCGGCCCGCATATGACCTTCCACCGGTCCTTCCGCTGGAGCTGCGCCCATAGGGAGTGCCACGTGCGCTCCAACTGCTCGCGGTCCGGCAGCGCGCACAAAACTTTGCCGTGCTGGCCGATGATGGAGGTGCGCGGGTCTTTTGTTGGGGGGCCCCCAAGCTCAAGCGCAACCTCCACACTGCCGGTCATCACCATCCTCGACACCTGCGCGGCCTGAAAGCGGAGGCTCTGCATGACCTTGGGCGAAACCCCCTGGGACTGGTGTCCCCAGTTTCCGGACGCCATGACGCTCATGGAGAAAAGCCTGGATCGGACCTGAGGGCCGGCAAGCGGAGAGACTGGAGCTTCGCGAAACGCCGGTTGGCCTTCAAGCGTCGCGCCGCCGATTGGAAGGTAGTGCGGCGTCGCCCGGCTGCCGTTTCCATGCCCAGATCCTTTGTGGTTTGGCGCACCGGGGGGTCGTCCTTCCACAGTGGAAAGTGAAGAGGTCACGGGGGTGGCAGCTAACAGGGAGTGGGCCCCTGAGTACCTCTATGGTACGGACGGGACTGCGGGCGCCCACGGCAATGACCCCCGCGGCCGTGTAGCCGCGTGGAGCGTGGTCATCTTCCAGCGCGCCCCTGACGGGCTCAAACAGGTCGGGTCCGCGTGCGGCACCCTGCCGCCGGGCACCACGGTGCCCCAGGCCGAAGCATACGCGATCGCTCGCGTCTGTGCCCGCACCCCGGGGGTCGCAGACATCACCACCGACTGCTTCGGGATGCTACGGCAGCAGAAGTCATTGGTGATCAACTGGCCGTGGCTGCAAGGGGGCGACCGCCGCGCGCACGCCTCGCTGACGTGGGTCAGGTCACACGTGACCGAGGACGAATTCCGCGCTGAATTCGGGGAGGCCTCTCTCTGGAGGAAGCAGGTCAATGACGCGGCCGACCACCTGTGCCGTAAAGCGGCGGCGGCCCGGGCCACGGCCCAAGCGCAACAATGGTGCCCGGACGAGATCGATGACCTCGTTCGTGAGGTGACACTCTTCCTGCAGCACAGGGCATCCGTGCTGCTGATCTCCCAAGAGCAACCGCCTTGGGACCTGACCTCGGATGGGAAGGCAAAGCGCAGGAAGGGGAAGAAGCATACCCCCAAAGTGGCGCACGAGCCTGCGGCCACTGAGTCACTGAGCCACGGCCCCCTCACCATCGGCATAGGCCGGCAGCAGACGGAGGGGAGAATAAACGCCAAGGATCGAGGCCCTCATCAAAGAGGGTACCGGCGGGCACATGTGGGAGGCCCACCCCACAGCCATCGCCTCCGCGGCATGCTCGGTGTGCGGGCTGTACATAAAGCAGCTCATGCCCCTGTGGCGGTTCAACCGCATAGCCGCCCACCAGTGTCGGCACAGGGAGACCCCTATTCCAGCGGAGCTGGAAGTGCACGGGTCACATGACATGCACAACCTCGGCGACAGGTGGATGTGCAAAAAGTGTGGCGCGCAGCTTAGGCCAGGGCACTCTAAAGCCACGATGACCCTCTCTAACCAGTGTGCGCCTACCCGTTTAAAGAAGGGGCAGATTGCCACGAGTATGCTTAGCTCCTCACTCCCCGCGGCGACCCCCACTTTGGCTCCCAACCCAAAATCGAGCCCCGCAGTGGACAGGAAAAGGGTTAAGCCCAAGTCCCAAGCAAAGCCCGAAGCCCAACCTAAGCTCCGGCAGCTGTTTCAGGCTCGAAGCTCGAAACCGGGACACGCCCCAAGCACGTCCCCTCCCGAAGCCAAAGCGAGCCCTCAAGAAACTCTGCCCAGGACTTCCCTTCAGACCCTCCTCAGGTAGTGGTAGTGTAGCTGCCGCAGCTGAGCGCGGGATGGGACCTCCCAGTGCTAAGGGCCGGCCGGAGGCTGGCAAAGGCAAGGGCCAAGGAGGGCCCGGAGGAGGAGGAGGCCGAGGAAAAGGGAAAGGAGGAGCCGGCACTGGCGGGGGTAAACCTGCCAGAGAGGGAAGCCGAGCCCCTCGTGAGGGAAGCCATGCCCCTCGAGACCAGGCCCGGGGAAGGCACCCCACTGGCCAGTGGGCTCAGCAGAGAGCAAGAAGCCCAGTATCAGGCCTTTATCAGGTCACGCAAAGCCGCGAACCCAAACTGCACGCGGGTCTCCAGGTCCAGCTGGGGGCGCAACTTGCGCCCAAAGGAGCCCGGCAATGGAGCAGCCTGCCGCAGCAGCTGCCTCCAGTGGGCGGACTCCCCCACCACCCCCGCCACGGCGTGGAGCCCGCCACGGCAGCTGCCGCCGAAGTGCCACCTTCCCCTCGCACTCCAGGGGAGGCCGAGAGCCCGGCAGAGGTGAACCCACTGCCAAACCCTATGCCGCCTCCGGAATGGCTTTATCGCCTCAGAGGAGACGACGGCACCGCTCCCGTTGGAGGACCCTTTGTGCATGAGGGTGCCGTCGGCAACTGCCAGGCTTTATGCCACCACAGCGGAGGGGGTCGAGCTGCATCAGGACAGCACCCCCCCAGTGGTGAGCGTGGACATGCTCTGGTGTATGGCATGTCGTGTCCGGGCACCCAGCCCAGAACACATGCAGGCACACCTCATGACGGCCGCCCACGTGCTGTCCGTCGCGGAATACCTCGCCTCTTTCAGGGGGCCCACCTCGGGCTAGAGGTATGGGACGTTTCGACTCCCTCCAGGACGTGTTCCACTCCTGGCTTGAGGACGTGTCACACTCCTCGATGTGCTGCCCTGTCGGTCTTGCCGTAGAGCCGTAGATCAGGGCGGGGACGGGTACTCCCCTAGGACGTGCATGCACTCCTTCGCACATCTGGGATGAGTCAGCTCTCCCGTAGGCTGTAGCCCTGTTCCGCCTGCGGGCGATGCCCTCCAAAGGAGGATGACTGTGCAAAGCACGGTTAATTCGGTGCACGACGAGGGCCCACGGGCCGCGGACGCTCGCCGCCTCCCGACAAAAGGTTACTGCACGTAGAGAGGCTTTTCTCGTGGCCTTTGCAATCTACTGTGAAGTGAGACTTCTTGCTGGTGCCGGTGCCGCTCCAAGCACGGCGGGGCCATTCTTAAATGTGGCATCTGTGATTCTGTGATATTCTGTGTGTACTTTGTGCCCCCGAAGTTTAAACTCCTGAGTAGCCAAACTAAGCGACCTCACCCCGGCCGTGTTCATCATAAGATCGTCGGGCGAAGTATTTTTGGCAGACACCTTTGCAAGCCACGCCTCGGCAACTTGCTTTCCATATATCTATGGGGGGGGGTTGCAGTTTCGGCTTGATGCTGGGGAAGCTTTCTCCAACTTCGGGCGAAGTGGAAAGCCTGCTCAGGGCGGCTGCCAGTCTGACACTACACAGCTCCGGTTTGGAAGAACTTTGGCCTGCTCAGAGCTCCTGTGGCGGCCCAATAAAACACCCTTATAACACGCCTTATAATAACACTTCGAAGAAACCTCATAATAACCCTTCCAATCACGCAGAAAACAACAAGTTTAGGAATCCATATAGTATCAAGTATAGGATCCCTTATAACAGCAATCGGAGGAACCCCTATATATTTATAATACCAACTAAAGGATCCCTTATCACAGCAACTACCAGCGGTTCCAGGCCCTTTGCCTTCCGCTGCGCCCCGGGGGCCCAGCGGAAAGCGCCCACGCCGACTCCCAGCTCTCGGGTGCCTCGGGCGCAGAGCCAGGGTTTCTATCTACGTTTGGTTTCTTGGGGTGGGGTTTGGGGTTTAGGGATTGGGGTTTCAAAAGGGTTTGGGATTTGGGATGCAGGGTTTGGGGGCTTAGGGTTGGGGAAACAGGGTCGGGGATTACGGGCAGTTTGAGGGTTTCAAGTTTCAAGAGTTCGGGACGCAGGTTTGAGGAGAAGTTTAAGGCTTTGAGGGTTTAGGATTCAGGGTCGGAGGGTTAGAGATCTAAGTCTAGGGGTCAGGGTGTGAGATGGGGGTTTGGGTTTCAGAGATTGAGGTTTCAGGGTCGAGGGTTTGCGGTCTGACACGCAGATCTATAGAGTTTAGGATGCAGGTTTCACGATTTATAGGGCTTCCATCAGGCTTGAGGACCATATACAAGGGGAGGGTCCAGTCTTGAAGATTTCGGATCTGCACTGTTTACCACGCAGGGCTTTGGGAGGTGGGACAGCGCCCTCCCAGCTCAGTCGCCGGATGGAATAGCTTCGCTACATGCATCTTGAAGTTGAGGTGAGGAATTCAGATCGTTTGAGGTCCAAGAGAATCATCAGGATTTGTTGTCATGTCTGTTGGAATCAACAAAGTCCATTGCTTCAAAGAAACTGTGGATTGGGAGCGGCTTCGCTTAGTGACTGAGCCAGGCATCAACGGCCTCCACCGCTGTAGCTGACGCCCTCCTTGGCCATCTCGACTCAGATGGGTCTGAGATTGACGACTAACTTCCATCCCAAACGATTGTCTGCTGCCCCTTTGCCCTTTCAACACCTGGACCTAAATCCAGAGGCCAGGAACCCGTGGAGCCAAGGACATGACAATACTATTACCTTTCAGCTTTCAGATGTCCCTAACACGTTGATGCCATGTTGGGCAACTCGTCGTTTCAAGAGCTGCCGATGCGAATCTGGGGAACCTGAGCCCCAAATCCTACGGCGCAGAGGGTTCAAGCGTATCCGGACTAGTGCCAAGTCGCTTTGGGGAGTCGTAGCTTGCGGAAACGTGATGGATTCGTGTTTCCGTTGGGGCGGGGGGGGCCCTACATGCTGATTGACTGTGGATTGCTCGGTGCAAACGTGGTTCCGACCGAGAGTTCTCCAAGTGTAAGGCATGGTCCTGCCTCGGGTGGGGTCGTCGGGCTCTCTAAACGCAACTTGGATAAGGATATGATATAACCGACGTGGCCGCAGGTTCCCCAGACCTTGCGTGTAGGATGGACGCCGGGCAGCCAGCCAAAAAGCAAGCATGTTTTCGTCGCCCTTATCTTGCAGCTTGCCAGCAGAACCCCAGACCGTGTAAAGTGTAAAGAAGGCGGTATTTGGAGAGTTGTTCGGGTGTCAAAATTCAAGATCTCTCCCGGTTGGATTTGAGCACTCAGCTTACGCTCCTTACCCGCCTTACACCAGTAGCAATACACCCAGAGCCAAATATTCGGATGCGGCGCATGCCGCGATACAGTGCTGCCCCTCAGGGTGCAGTAACCGCATTTAGAGTATGGCATGTCAGATAGGGGCACGCCGCAGAAAATCGAAACGCCGAGCGAAGAATAAGACGTGGAGCAGAGCATGAGGGAACAGGACACAGTGGAGCACGACAGAGCAATAGAAGTACAGCAGAGCGAAGATGAGCTGAAGGCAGCATGGGCCCCGAGCTCTAAACAGACCTTCACGGTATGCCCTAAGCCCTAAACCCTAAACCGTAGTAGATCCCCAGCGGGAAGCCGCTTTCGGAATGCTTGTCAGACGGAAAAGGGGCGTCTAAAAAAAAAACCGTAGTAGATGGCAGGAAGCTCCTCCAGCCTCTCCGCGCCAAGTGGGGGTGCAGGATGCCGGGTTTGGGCTTCGGGGAAAAGGTCTGGGCAAAAAGGATTTCTGTTCGAGCCGAGACCTTTCAGGGTCCTTGGCATCCTTGGGGCGCTCAGCCACGAGTGGTCGCTGGGTCGTCACATGAAAGCTCTTCTGCGTGTTTTGGCCTGTACAAGCAGCTTCGGGTGAGTTGGGGGGGGGGGGGGGGGGAAGAATTCCAGTAGACAGTAGACCCCTTCTACACTGAAAGCCCCAGAGGCACCACCAGAGCCTCAGAGCTTGACCGGCTATGTAAAGGTCACGTAGTCCAGAATGTGCTATGGGTTCCTTATTGCAATTACAGTATAAGGGGGGCCCCAAGCCCTTTATTAAATTATTGCGGCCCCTGTTCGAATAGCCGACAATCGAATGCAATGTTTGGCAGGACCCGACCAATCCGCGCAAGGCGGGCCGGGAGCGTTTTGGCGTGTGTTTGTTGATTGGGGTTTGGGGTTTAGGGGGTTTAGTTTGACATGAGTTAGTTTCAAGTTTGCTGGTATCTCATGAAGACCTTGAGAGCCCAGCTTGCCGGCATACAACCAAAGCCCGTGCTCAAAAAGGGGGTTTAGTTTGGAGTGTTCGCTGGCACACAATCCAAGCCCATGCTGAAAAGGGGGTTTAGTTTTTAGAGTTCAGGGTTTAGGGTTTGGTGAAGTGGAAAGCCTGTTGGAAAAGGGTTTGGGGTTCAAGATTGTTAGGGCGAGGTTGGTTAGATTTGAGCCCTGCAGCAAAACGGCAGAGGTCAATCTGTGAGGTCGGAGGTCTGGTTTCAAAAGGGTTTAGAGGGATTCGACTCGGTCAGGAGCTTCTGAAGGTGCAAGCCTTCTTCCTCAACTTTGCGCGCTTCCGTCAACCAAGATTCTTTCAACCGCGCTTCCTTCTACCCTGTTCCCCGCTTCCCTCAACCCAGTTAGTGCCGATTCTGCCAACCCCCATCGCCCGCTTCCCTCAACCCAGATAGTGCCGCTTCTGTCAACCTTCATCGCCCGATTCCATCAACCCAGAATGTGCTGATTCCGTCAACTCCACCCCTCCGCTTCCGTCAACACTATTATGTTGTCAACGCATCTCGGCCGCTCTGTTGCCAGTTTCACATTCAATAATGCAGCCCTTACCCTTAAAGAATGACCGGCGCCCTCAACAAGAAGCCGCGTGTTTGTGGTTAGTGAGTGAGCTTGGTTGGGGTAGCACACGTGTCTGTGGTTGGAGCGACTCTTTGTGTATCGGTTGAACGAAGCAGTTGTTTTGGTTGAAGGAATCATTCCCGGGGCCGTGGTTGAGTGAATCTGCCTGCTGGGGTTAGAATCAGGTTGTGTATGGGTTGAACGAAGCAGTCGTTTTGGTTGAAGGAATCATTCCCGGGGCTTTGGTTGAGTGAATCTGCGTTCTGGGGTTGAAAGAATCAGGTTTTGAGGTTGAAGGCATCCGCGTTTCCGGTTGACAGAATCCGCGGGCAATGGTTGACGGAATAATCGTCGAAAAGTTGAAGGAATCCGCGCGCGACCAGCTTCTGAACCGTTGAGGTAGCCCTCAAGCCTTAAACTAAATCTTGAATCCGATTATTCCTTAAGGGACAGTGCGCCGGGTCGTGCAGAGACTTCAGAGCTACAAATGATGACTACGAGAGGTTTCGAAGAGATTAGAGGCGTCGAAACCCCGATCTTCCTTGCGCACTTCCGGTCTTGGGTATATATATATATATATTCCATAGCACGGCCCCAGCAGGAGAAGTCCAAGATGAGCATCATCTTGCCAGAGACGCTCGAGGTAGATATCGTGTCTTGGCCCCGAGTGAAGCCTGTTGCAGCCGCAGGTGGCGTAGATGAGCCACGAGATTCTTTGGTTTAGGGTCTTCAGAGAGACCTCGTTCGAAAAAAGGGGTTTCAGGGCTTAGGGTTCCATGACCCGGCAGTCGCAATAGGCCTGGATGCAAAAAAGGTTCCATGAGGTGTAAAGAGGCGGAGACGTTGTAATGAGCTACAAGCATTCTCAGCCCAGAGCCGAGGTAGAAGTCGTGACTCTTCCCGCAATTGGCGAGGTGTTCTCCGAGTTCGGGGATTCACGGACTTCGGCTTTGTGCAACAGAAGCTTTTAGCGTTCACGGCTTTCAGTTTTTGGGTTTCGAGTCTTGGTTCATGGTCTGAGTTATCTGAGTTCTTCTTGGGACCGAGGCCACCCCGGTTGACGTCAAGGGACTTCCGCCGGGGTCACCGTCACCACTGGATGCGGAAGCTCGGCTGAGGAGGATGAGGTGAAGGGTAAAGGGTTCAAGCTTCCGAGCTGTGGGATTGGAAGTACTTCAGCGTCACTGTTCCGAGCCAGAGATTTCCTGTTGCGTGTGGCAGTGAACGAGAGTGAGTTTCGTTTCGTTTTGCTGGTGGCTCCGGCGGATTGTATTTTCGCAGGCGTCAGTCATCGTCAGATGGTCAGATGTTGCACGCACTCACAGCCTCGCGCCAGATGCATGGCGAATTTTACAGACATTGTAGAACGTAGAATAACATGGAGAGGTTGGCACGACACGGCGCGATGCGGTATGCACGCTACACACTTTTTCCATTACACCGCAACACACCATACAAGGCGGCATGACCTCCATCCTGTGCCCCAGGTGTCACCGGCAGCCAGGAGTACTACCCTCAGGCATGTGCACATCGCTGTGCCTGCTGGTTTTGGTCTTGGATCCGATTCCTTCTTACGGTTTGATGCTTTGCTGCACATCCTGTCGCTGCTAGTGGGTGGCTGTCATGGCATCTACAGTAGGCTCATGTTGGTGGTGGCGCTGATGGTAGTGAGAACTCATAAGCTGGCGATCGAACTGCCGCCACCTTGCCACCCCCGCCACCATTTGTCAGTACTGTGTGAGGTGCTGTGGGTTGCCACAGTCCAGTGCTCGTTCTGCTGCAATCAAGCGTTGTTTCTGGCTGATGTGAGAAGAGTCGTGGCCAAACCTTACGGCAGGTCGCGGTTTCTGCTGCGAAGTAGTAATTACTGCCTGTGAACATGTCTTCACCATCGTGACGCGCGGTCAGAATTTCTCAACAGGCCTCAAGAAAGAAGGTGGGTTGCAGCCGGCCCGCTCTGCTCAAGGTTATACGGGAGTTTCCGAAAATGTCGTTATAGTAAGGATCCTACTATTTAGGGTACTATACTAGGGTCCCCAATTTTCGGAAACTCCCATACTTCTGTAGCATCTGAAAGCTTGCACGAACAGGCTGGCCGATGACATCTCGCCTGCAAACTCGTCAAGGTCTTTGAAGTCTTTAAGGTCCTTCCGCTCATCGACGAATCTGGGCATAGAGATGGGCAGCAAGGTGTGTGAGGGAAGGAGAAAGCAGCGTAGCACCCGCTTTCCTGGCTTCGAACTTGAGTCTGAGTTCAGCGGACCATTGTATTTAGCATTTGTTACCAGGCCGTCTTGAGCTACGCAGATTTGAATTTGGAAGTTTCAGGAAACAAGGCCCCCGATGCAGACCCTAGGCCCAAAATACTCCCGGTGTCGTGTCGGCTTTGAGATCACATGTTTCCTGGGATCCCTCCAAACAGTAAGTTCGGACGAGTTCCCTGCGGTGCGACTTTGTTCAGCTCGGCGGGTGGCAAAAAAATACAGGGATCCATCTTACAAGGACGTTTAAATAAGGCCCAGCTGTCCGGGCCCTGAGGTCGTGAAAAATAATGATTACATTACGACCCCACCGTGCAAACCTCGATGTTGAAATCTGGACCTCCCCAACCTCTTTCAGCAGTTAACCCTAAACCCTAAAACCCTAAACCCTATACCCTAATCTCCGGAAAAAAGCCCTAAACCCTAAGTCGTTCTGTGAGCTTTGAGCAGACTTGGCCCCTGAGCAGATCCCAGGACCAAGCATGACTTGGAGAAGTTGGAGGCCAGAGCTCCAGAGCTCGCGGGGTCGCCGTTCCGTGCCGTGTGCTTTCCGTGTCGCAGCTTCAGACAATGCTTGCATGGCAATACTCTTCGCTTTGAGTTCTGGTTTCGATGTAACTTTGGTAGAAGATTCCAAGGATTGAGGCCCTGACATCAACTCCTCGATTCCATTCAGGTGCCCATAGAACTTCGACGAGGTTCTTCGGCCACTTGGCCTCAGCGCTGGAGTCGACGAAGCGGCAGTGCAGCGTTTGGGACGTCTCTGCGAGTGGGAGGTTTGGGTCATCTGGAGTAGCAATTGTGGAAGCGGGTGACGTCAGGTATCCCGTCGATACTGCTACAGTACTCTGACGAGCACTCACCCTTCATAATCTATTGCTCATCAGTCCGCGAAAGCTGGCGAAGAGGCCTAGAGCTCCAAGCCCGCAGGCATTGTGCTTCAACACAACGGTTTCAAATCCAACCCGCACTGCAGACTCCACGAGTATTTTTTGAGGTCAAGGACTTGCAGGGTGGCCTTGCCTCAGATTACGAGCTCGAGGACGAGTTGGGCCACGGGGGGACCAGTCCTCAGCTGTCATCAGGAGACGCAGAGAGAGGAGCGGAGTTTTTCGGGCACGTCCGGGCAGCCTGTTGAAGGTTGTCGCACCTTGATTTCTGAGGTTCGGGAGCGTTTACATCGGACGTGGCATCTCGGCCGTCAAAGTCAACTTTTATTGGGATTCGTGGGGCAGCAGGAGGAGGAATAGTGATTGTGTACGTCAGATTACGTGGCAGGAGGGAATACCTGCAGGAGTGCGTGCGAGCACCTCCGATGGGATTAGGCAAGCAGTACTGTCGCTGCCACCAACTCTGGCTGCGACTTCAGCAGTTGCAGTGCGACTGCGACGACTACTTTGACGGACTTCCAGCAACTCTACGAACTACTACGTAAGCTACTGCCACTTCTGCTGCTGGCTACACTACGACGACAAAGATTCCCTTACTAGGACGACCAGCACTACTTCTGCTCCGGCTCTGTGATCCCTCGCCATGTTGTTGCCGGCGGTACCTCTGCTACTGCTAGTTACTGACCGCAACGATGAACAGGACCAAGCCGTAGCAGTAAGTCGTTCTCGTCGTCGACGTAGTAGTTTTCGCAGCAGCAGCAGCAGAAACAGTAGTAGGAGTGGGGAGTAAGAGCAGCGACAGTCGTCGTCATGCTGGTCGTTGGTATCTTCGTCTGTATTGATGTTCGTTTGTATTGGCAAGTAGAGTTGTCGGTGTGTGCTGGCGGCAGTTAATCATACTAGTCTGCTTGTATTCTAAGTTGCTTCAGTAGTCCTTCGAGTTGACATCATGATAGTGTCGTTTGGCCACTGCGACAGCAAGACCGTGTTTAAGCACAGCCATATGTGTTTGGGTGTCGAGGCAGAGCAAACAACTCGACGGTTGCAGCGGCTCGGCGATACACCATGCTGCGATCCATGCAGTTTAAGACGCCGAAGCCCATCCCGTGAAACCAGGGAGTACCTCTCAACGTGTTTCTTTTAGATTTTGGGTTCCTGCTTATAGTAAGCGACAGCCCTAGTCGTGGTCGTCGTCGTGCTGGTGGTGGCGGTGGTGTGGTCGTGTGGTCGTGTGGTGGTGAGAATCGTGCACGTATGAGTCGCGGACGTTGTCATAGCAGGTGCAGCGGCGGTAGCAACGGCAACAGTGGTGATTGTTGCAACAGCAGCAGCGGTAGGAGGAAGACAAGCAATGATGCAAGTAATTCGCAGTGACGATGCCACATTGCAGCAACCAAGAAGCCGACGAATGGTGGCAGTGAAGAGATGCCTTGGCATGTTGACGGCCGCCGCTGGCTCATGCAGCACACATTGTCACACATGGTATTGTATATATATATATATATATATATATTATACATACATACTTAATACATTCATGCATACATACATACATACATGCATACATGCATACATACATACATACATACATACATACATACATGCATACATGCATACATGCATACATACATGTTCATGCTGTCGCCAGGAAAGCAGCCTTTTCCGAAATAATGTGCAAGACGTCGGCAATCGATACACTAATCGATACCTACCACATCGTTTTATGAGCCACTGCCCCATGCAGTAAAGGGCAGCAGAGAGCAGTGAAGGGCAGCAAAGGGCAGGGCAAGCTACGAGTAGGATCAGTGAGAGAGAGATAGAGAGAGAGAGAGAGAGATACATATATATATATATATATATATATATATACTGCAGTCCTGACAAAGCATCCCTTTGTCAAAGATGTGCAGAGCATCGCCAGTGCCGTGCCATCGTTCCCGCGTCTTGCAGCAGCTGGAAGCTTGGGCGTGGCCTGGCGCACATGAGCACTGAATTGACATAGTGATGCCGTGATGGCTCAGCTTGTGTCCGAGGCACTTCCCACACTCTATTCGGCTCCTTTTTGTGGAGACGCTGGCACTGGAGCTCTCTGACAAGTTGGATGTGGCAGGCGATGCCTCGTCCGGGCAGCTTAATTGCGAAAGGCATTGCAGCAGAACCGAGTCGCTACTTTACATTGTTCTGCTCCGTTTGTTGCATCTGCCTCCTGCAGCTACATGTACCTGAGACTTGTAAGGTGCGGAGACAATGAGGGCATTGCGACGGAGAACGGCGAGCACTGCTCTAAGAGCTTACGATGCGATTTGGCTCTTCAATTGTGACTTGCTTGGCCGGAGGTCAGCGAGTAGATCTCCTGTACCGGCGCCGTCAAATGCAAGCTTTGGCCTGCAGCCGCTTGAATTTATTGTAACCTTCTCACCTCATGGCTGTGGAATGCGCCTAACGGGCCTAGCGTGACGCGAGGCAGCTTCCGTGCAACAGACGGCCTCCCCCTCAGCCACGGCAATGCTTCGAGCGAGGTGTTGGAATTGGAGCCTGGACCGTTTGAGGCCCCGGGAGAAGGTCCATGTACGCGCAGCTTGTTCGGATGCTTGGAAGCCCAGGGACCAGCTGGCCGGCCAATGAAACGACTTTCAGTTTGGGGTCTGTCAAGGTCTTGGACCCGTTCGAGCTTCCAGAGCACGTTTTGCAACTTGGCATCCGTAGACTTGAGGAAGCACCCGTGCAATGGACTCTTCGACCGAGCAAGTCTTGAGGCTCAATCTCTTGCCGTACCTTTCAGCGCCTTGTCTCTCAGAGCAGCGGCTTGCGGACTTCCTGAAGTGGGAGAACCCGAAAGATGGGGCGCCTGCACCTGCCCGAAGGTGGATGACCTCATGGAATGGCGGGTGACGTCCTGCGAGACGCGAAGTCCCAGCGCAGAGAGCTTTGTGCAGTTTTGCCTTTGAGAGAGCCGAGTGTAATCCATTGCATAGAGGCAGCAAGTGCGTTTTCGTGCAACCTGAGGTCTTGATACAGCACGTGTCCGAAATGGGCAGGGTTGACAGGCACGTGTTTAGTGGGCATCTCCTGTGCGACACACGAGGAGTCGTGCACATGAGTGGCAATGCGCAGGTCCGAGTCAATCGTTAGATTTTCGGCACAATTGAAGCGCGCCGGTGAAGATCCCGACGCCTTGGAGGGTGAAATGGCAGAGGATGGCAGGCAACGGAAGTTCTTCGAGTGTGTCTTGGCCGTTGACAAGCCTGATGCACGGAAAGCAAGTAAAATCACAAAATGCACTTTTCTTCCCAGGCCGCTGGTGGTGCATGAGGCTGGCGTCAGCGGACAAAACCCATTTCCCAGAAAGTGACGTCTGCGACATCGTCAGCGCGAACCTTGGGGCTCTCTTGGTGCACTGCCGCGACGTGGATGTTTCTGTGAGGACTCACGCCCACAATCTTGTTGGCAACTATGGGTTTGGTGGCCTGCCTTTCGTGAAGCAGTTGATTGCTGAAGCCATGCTTGAGCAGATGCAAGACCTGCTGCCAGAGTCCGCCGAAATCAGCAGAGAGGCCTTGGAGCAGGCGATGCAGTGCACAAAGCACCTTACTTACGTTCTGCGTGCACTGACGAAGCCTCAGCGTCAGAAGTGGGTGGCCCTGCTGGTCAGGGCCCTCCAAGTTGAGGAGTCATTCCAAGACCAATTCCAGAAAACACTGATTTCTGATCTGAAGCTCCTGTGGCGAGCTGATGACGATCCTAGACGAAGCTATGCCGAAGCAGTGCAGCAACTGAAGGCTTTCTCGACGCATGCCAACAGGTATTTGCAACGTCAGATTTGGGAGCTCCGCAACTGCTGAATTCTGTTTCACACAGCGAAACGCCCAACGACGGTGTATACTCTTATTGGAGCCAGTTAAAGGAAAAGGAGCTCCGCAACTGCTGAATTCTGTTTCACACAGCGAAACGCCCAACGACGGTGTATACTCTTATTGGAGCCAGTTAAAGGAAAACCGGGAAGAACTTCCACGCCCTCAGAACGCTCAGTCATCCAACGGCTAAACCTCAGGGCCACCTCCAAATTCTTCCTTCCCACTCTGCAAACGCTTTCCATGCACAAGCAGCTAACTCGACTCCATGAAGACAGCAGTGTGCCCAGTGTTCTCCCTGTTCATCGCGGGCCAGAAACAGTTAGCTCCCATGCTGTGGCCTTGAACCTCGGGGATGGTCAGCCGAGTTCACGACTGATAACCAGGAGCGTTTGAGTACAATCATGAAAACAAGCGTGCTCTTCGTCTAGGTCAAAATTTCTGGCATTAACAAAGTTAAAAGCAATCAGCTTTTGATCACAATAACAACACGACGTTGCGAGTAGCACCCATGTCATGTTGGTGACTCTCTTATCCGTTGAGGATTTAGCATTCAGAGTCTGCTTGGCCTCATGATGCCACTGCTGTTGTAGTCGCTATTATAGAGGTTCTGGTGACTGTTGTCCTTGGGAGTGCATGGGCTTGATTGGCTCTGTGATGACCTTTGCCCACTAATAGATACTATTTTGGGGGCTCCTGAGATTATAGCATAAGGGGCCCCGAAACCCTATTCTAACTATTAAGGCCCCTATACTATAGTACCCTTATAGATCCCTTAGAGTAACCCCTCTAGACCCCTTTTACATGAACCTCTATTCTAATCATTGAGGCCCCTATATCCCGAAATCCCTTATAGTACCCTTATAGTATCCCTTAAAGGAACCCTTTAGAGGAACCCTATTTCTAAGTATGAAGGCCCCTTTTTTTGCATGCTTTTTCACTGCGGCTCGTCCGGCCGTTAGCTTCGGGCAGATTTTTTAGAGGGTTTATGGTTTAGGGTTTAGGGTTTAGGCTTATGGTTTGTGGTTTAGGGTTTGGGGTTTAGAGTTTTGGGTATCCCTTTGCGCCAAAGAGCGGCAAACTACCAGGCGTCCTTGTAAGCAAGCCTGGAGCAAAAGGGTATCCCTTTAAAAAGGCCCTTCCCAAGCTGAGCATTCTTCTGTCCCGTCAGCTAACGGAGAGTGCAGCTCCCTTGTAAGCTTTTCGGGTTGGGAACGACTGCTGGAGATTTGGGCATAGAGAGCGACGGGGCAGACGCCGAACTCCATGAGCTTTGTGTGCTCGAGGTGAAGATTATTCCGCGATCTCGACTGAAGCGCGAAGACATATTCACAGAAGAAGTGTTCCTTGGCATGCCTTTGCGAAAGCAGCCTCACGCCCGCTTCACACATCCCAAGCCCCAAGATGCCCTCTCTGTCGTCACCGGGCGAGATCTCGCCCAACCCTGAACCCTAAGCTATTGATCAAGACAAGGTAAGACCATGAGCTGGTGACCCAATGTCCGGCTGATTCGATCGGCTTTTAAGGCTTTGCGGGTTGGCTCGAAATCCTCAGCCCTAAATCCCAAATTCCTGATCCCAAACCCTGAACCCAACGCCTTAGACGGCTTCAAGGAATACCACAAAGCGCCTAGCCCACCCGAACCTCATCCGGCTCTTCGCCTCCTACCGCGACGAGTCGAACTTCTATCTGGCCGTCGGGCCGCACAATGGGATATTCGGGATAGAGTTCGGGGGGTTGTGGGTTTAGGGGTTCAGAAGGTCTAGAGCTTGGAAAAGGGAAGATCAGATATCAGTATTCCAAGCTCCAATCTGAAAAAATGTAGTAGATCTCACTTTTGGCATGGAGGCATGGAAGGCAGTAATGCATCGTCATCTCCCGAACATCCGCGTGTTAGTCGTGATAGCCTTGGCGGCCCTGGTGAAATCCAAAATGCTGACGTTCTCCGTTGAAATGCCCCACTATGCTCGCATTCAGCTGGAGCAGATCTGTCACACCCTGTTCGGTGTGTGGTGTCGAGCCTCGGTAGTTGTCATAGTCTGCGCTCCCAACCCCTGCGCCCTGAACCGATCGCAACTCAGGTCATGGAGTTTTGCAAAGGCCGATATCCGGGACAGGGGCTTCGCTTGGGGCTCGGGCTTTGAAGCGGGGCAGTTGCATGGGGGATAGAGGTGAGGAGAGGCGAGATGAAGCGAGTGTGGCAGTAACTGACGTTGCGGGGCGAAGCCATCCAAGCCTCGAATCTTCAGTGACAAACCCCTTCGTTGTCCTCCGACACCGGACATCGGAGTCACAATCATCACAAGCCTTTCAGCTACCCTGACCCTAAAGCCAGAAGACGCGGCTTTTACTCCAGGCGGTAGCCTCTCCGAGCTTCTTCAGACAAGGGGACTTGAAAAGGACGAGCTGCTTGGCGATTATGGTAAGTCAGGGCTGTTAGGGCACGTGAGATGATTTGTTTGCCATTATGCTATATTGCATAGTCGTTTGTAGCCTTTTTTTTTATATCAAGGTTGTGGATCAGTAGATTGTAGTCGATGATGGTATGCTGTAGTACATAATAGTACACTCTAGTTAACTGTAGTGTGTTATCGAAAATCATAGTATATTCAGTGTATTATGGTTTCTTACTTCACAGATCACTGACTTGCCCTTGTTAGGGGTAGCAGCTGCCTACGGTGTGCTCTGAGCCCGCTGAGGATGGGCATTTGGACTGTGGGGCTTGCTGCAGAGACTTACCCGAAACAGAGGGGCCTGGAGGGAGGGGCCTGGAAATCTGATTTCTCCACTTGTCCCAGCATTTCTGAGAGCTTCGATTGGGTTTCCGTTTCCAGCAGCTGCGGTACCAAGCTGGATGCAAACTAGGGGTGCCGGCATGTGGGACGGCAGCACTTTTATCTGAACCAGGGTTTAAGGTAGCGGTTGGGAGTTGGATCCATAGCTTTGGGATCCTCTTCACATTCAGAACATGTTCACGAACAACGGGGATGCACGCTTGTCAGCGGATGGTTCTGCAGCGACCACCAACTACCCTCAGACACGTTCCCGCTTTCACCGATGCATCGGGCAATGACAATGCTTTCGAACATCAAGTGCGGCCAAGGGACAAGCCATGCTGAACAAAGACACGAAATCGAAGCGAGTTGCAGACAGTTTTGAGCACTGTTCAATCCGGACGGCCTTCCCGCACGTCCACTGCCCGAAGACACGTTAAACCCTGCACTCTAAACTGTAGATCCTTTTGTCGTCATGCCTTCGAAAACGAGTGATTCAAAAACAGCCGTAAATCCTGAACTCTACTTAACCCTGAACCCAAAATCGCAGCTGTTCTGACTTGAGGAGATGATTGCCAGGTATGCCTGGCAGATGCTGTCAGGCTCTGGTCTTTGTTGGTTCATCTACGTTATTCCTGGTGCTGCCGTAGCTGAAAGTCTTGTTGTTGCCTTTCGATCCTACGAGTACAGCTCTTCTGGCATTCTTTGTGGCGATTGTCAGCCGTGTTAGTGTATTGTCGAGAGGCGGGGAAAGACACTCTTGCAGTCATTTTGCTGTGAAGCAAGCTCACTGAAGCTGCACTTGAGAGGCATAGCCTATCTCCACTATCACCGTATCGTCCACCGCCGCTGGGATGCAAGACCTCCGGAACCGAAAGCCCTAGACGAAACGAAAAAACGGCCAGAAAGCTAGATCCATAGCGTGCAATTAAGGTTTTGGGGTGGGGCCTCCGATGTCCAGAAGCTCTGAACTTCAACCTGAACCAACTCGATCGGGCTTTTGAACCGGGTGCGAACACCTGACTACTGGATTTGGGTGCTCGGGCAGATGAGACTGTTGCCACAGTGGCCACCGAGTCGTCATTATGAGAGCCTGTAAGTCGCTGAATCTCTGACCCTATCTAAGGCCGCTATGTTAGAGACTTTGTCAGGTTGTCTTGGGGTTTGGGATCCTGAACTTGAGCGGATCTGGGGCTCAGAAGGGACCCTGGCTGAGGGCTTGAGCGTCGGAGGTAGTCTTAGGCTTTAGACTTTTGGGTGTTTGCAAGTCCTCCATCGAAGCCTCGCATACCGTGGTCACCCGGAATTGTGAGCCAGGTGCTGCATTTACACCCTGGGATGCCTCGGATCGCCTAACCGTCAGAGTCGACACCTTGAACCCATGCTTTGTTGCCTTTCAAGGCGTGGACTCTTCAATTCGGCAAAGTCCCCACCCCGCAGCATCATCGGCGGTAAAAGCAAGCATACTACTCTTTTCTCCCCAGTACAAGGAACTAGTCGCGCCCATAGCGGCCTATGAGCAAGTTCTGCCCATGTGCACGAGTCATGTCGTATCCAGACTGGAGTCGTTTGCGGCGGCTCAAAACGGGACTCTGTACTGTGTGCATTTGTCAAACCCCACGGAAACCCTAAACCGGACTGGCCCCACAAGCCGTGATGGCAAAATTCATCAGGGCTCACTAGCCCCCTTCAATGCTAGAAAGGGAAGCCTCAGCTGGCGCAGGAGACATCAAACTGGAGAATTACATGAAGGTTTCCAAGGCGGTCCTAACCTCAGCTTGTGGAGGGAGCATTCCAGACCTAAGGGAAGAGGAGGGGAGGTCTAGGGCAGTGTAGGGCTCAGGGTTACGGGTTTGTGGTTTTAGGGTTCAGGGTTTTGGGGTGTAGGCAGGGTGTAGGGTTTAGGGTTTTGGCGTGTAGGATTTAGGGTTTCTTGATGGCTTCAAGCCTTTGAGACTGGCATGGAAACGTTTAACACGGCACGGCCAGGCCCCTCCCCAAGCCCCGAACTTCCAAGAGGGTCATTCAGGACCTTCTGGGTAGTTGTCAAAATTGTGGTCGCTTTTTTGGGTCCCCATTAATAATACGGCACCTAATATTTAGGGTAACCCAAAAAGGACCCTGATTTTGACAACCACCCATATGAAATACACCGACATGTCGTAATTTACAACGGGCCCTCATAATTGTAAGTGGGCGTCGAGCACGAGTGACAAAAAAAGCCCACTTATATGACCGAGAGAAACGGAATTGACAAACAAGCCATTTTTTGAGCCCCTTGTAAACCATTTCGAGCGAATCTGGCAAAAAGGAGTACGCAGACATCAAACTTATCGACTTTGGCCTGGCGACAAAGCAGAAGCCTCGGTGCTTTTTTGTGGGATCGCAGCAAAGCGTGTTTAGGTTTGAGGGTTCAGGGTTGTTTTTTGGTTTGGTATTTCTTTTACGGTTTGATTTCGGGTTTTCGAGGGCGTAGGGTTTTGGGTATTTCAGGGCTTGGGGCTGATGTCCATACGGTTTTGCATCAACTCTATTCAACTCCTCTTTTAAGAGCCGAGCACAGTTTCGCAAAGTAGCGTCTTTCTCTCGGTGTGATGTGTCAAGTTAGTTGTGAAGCTATTCCGTCGAATGCCGTGTTTGACTGCCATGCCTTCGTGACTTTGCATGCCACCCGGTTTTGAGAGTAGAAGCAGAGGTTCGGGTGTGGGCGAGTTGTCAGGGTAAGGCCTGAACCTTAAACCGTCTTCGCCGAGACGTCTGAGGATCAAGAAAGGCGCCAAGCTGGGAGATGTCGTGGGCACCGCTTCTTGGCCGAGCAGTCTCAGCTGGCAGTATCTGGAGTTTCCGAAAATAGGGGACCCTAATATGGTACCCTAAATAGTAGGATCCTCATTAAGGACCCCAAAATAAGGTACCCCTAATTTTCGGAAACTCCCACCTGTCACACCCCACTCCAAACCAAACGGCATGTATGACCTGTGGCCGCAGCACACCTTGCTTATGATTTCCCCAGCAGACCCCCTGAAAAATGTAATGTAGGAGCCTTAATAATTAGAACAGGGTTTTGGGGAAATTATACCATACATATAATAAGAAGCCCCAAGATAGTATAGGTAATTATTAAGGCCCCTGCTCATAGCATTAAGGTTTTTTTTTGGGCGACCGCTACATCCCCTAAACCCTGAAGCCTGAAGCCCCAAGCCCGGCGTGATCTCGCTGCTCATGCCTTGCCTTGCCACACTGCAGCGAAACTCTGCAAACACCAATCTGCTATGAGGGTACTAGAAAAGCGTGAGAGTCGGAATCGAGCAGGCAGACATATAAATCGAAACGAAGCTTGGCACAAAAGCTGATCCCGAGACAGCACGTCCCTTCGTCAAGAAGGTTTTGACCATGGCCCCGGAAGTGCGGTGCCGAAACTACGACGAAAAGGTCGCCGCCCGGCATCTCACAAAAGACGCGGGAGCTTGGAGGTTTAAAGTCAGGGGTTCGAAGTTTTGGCAGTCTCCAGATTTCTTTGGTGTTGGCTTCGCAGGTTTCTGGTGTAGGATTAGGATTAGGTGCTAGGGGCGCCTGAGGGCTATGGTGCTGCAGCACGAACTGAAGAAGCCATCATGACCTCCATCGTAGCCAGTACAATGACTGTGTTACAGGTGGATTGCTTGCAGCTTTGGGTGCTGGCCATGATTGTGCGCACTGGCATTGTTATCCCATGTTATCACACTTGTGCCATTCTTTGCAAGGATGTGTGGGGCACAGGCATGTGCCTGTACATGTGTGCCGTCGTGGCTCGCCTGCAGGAGGTCTTCTTAACAGTGGCATGAGTGCGAGAGAGAGGGAAGAGATAGAGAGAGAGAGAGAGAGAGAGCTCCTTGGCTGAACTGCTCCCGCCCCAAGCCCCAAGCAAAGCAAAGCTCCTTGGCTAAGTGCAAGCAAGAGCCATTGGCTTCCATGCATGTTTCCATGGGAACACCACAGCCCCGCCTCTCACAGGGCTCACAGCCGTGTTCTCCCCAATGACCAGCATACACTGGCTGCTCATCGTGCAGCACTCACCGCCGCCGGAGTCACAGATGCTGCTCACAGCGAGCGGGAGACAAGCTGTTGTTTGAATGGGTGGGCGACGGACACGCCCTTAGCAGCACAGCCTGCCGAACAATCGGGCGCAGAAATGACGACGAACCACCAAACAATTAACAACAAGCAGGAGAAGATGACCGCAGCAAGCAAGACAAAGATGACCACAGCCGTATGCAGCGGATACCACCCCTGGCAGTGCGAGCTCACCCTCCAGAGGAGCCTGCCACCTCAAGCACAGTCAGGGGAACAAGCAACTCAGTAATCTCGAGGAGTCGATGCCATCTCATGCAAATGGATTGTGGATCCCTGGCCTCATAGCTCAATCATAGCAAGTCCGGCAAGACCAGGGGGACCCATCCGACTTGTCACACTCCTCCAATGCCCCAACAAACAATGGGGGGGCCCTGGTGACCGAGGGGTTTCGAACACCCCTCATGCCCTGCAGGAGACGAGAGAGAGGGACAGAGACAGAGAGAGAGAGAGAGAGAGAATCACAACCTAACAAACCAGGGGAACACATTCACTCTTTCACACTCCTCCAAAAGCCCCACGAACATCGGGGGGGCCTGCAAGGCCGAGGGGTTTCGCACTCCCCTCATGCCCCGAGGAAGAAGAGAGACAGAGGGGGAGAGAGAGAGAGAGAGAGAGATAGATACGGAGGGGGGGAGAGAGAGAGAGAGAGAGAGAGAGAGAGAGAGAGAGAGACGGACAGACATAGAGACAGAGAGACGGAGAGACATAGAGAGACTGGTAGAGAGAGCAAGGGAGAGTGAGGGAGTGAGGGAGGGAGAGAGAGAGAGAGAGAGAGAGAGAGAGAGGGACAGAGAGCCCCTCAAGCATGGGAGAAGAAGGGAAAGAGAGATAGGGAGGGGAGTGAGAAAGAGAGAGATGAAGGGAGGTGGCAGGGAGGGTTCACTGTCAACGAGTAGATTTTCTCGAAAGCTAAAGGGGTGTACTGGAGCTCTGTTTTTGCTTGTGCGCTCAGCGTATGGAGGCTTTCAGAGTATTGGTGTCAATGACTCGCATTTGCTCCCGCTTGTTCCTTCTACTCAAACGAAAATCCACTTTTCTGAGAAGGCTCTGGGGTTAGGTCGCGGCGTCCTGCAGCAAAAGGTTGCCTGCTCCCAGACATCAAGCCACCTGTCCTTGGAATAAGCCAACGCGTCGAATCGGAATAACCAAGGCCATGGACCCTTGGTTCAATGAGGAGACGCACAAGCAATACGAGGAGGCAGGGCACATCGAACAGTGCTGAGTATGGGCGATTTCTCTTCGGACGCTCATCAGCCCTGCTCGGGATCCTTTCCCGAGCTGCCACCATGCCGCTACGACAGCGACGACAGCAACATCGACGGCGAGAACGACGATGCGAATAAGCCTTTTGTTAGAAGAACTGCTCTCTTCTGCGTGCATGAGATATCCAATCCCAAAATCACTGAAACTTCACCACTAAAACTTTTACACAGGCCACGTACTCAAAGCCGAGAAATTGGTCGTTCAAAAAAGCTGGTAGCACAGCGGTACATGCCCGACCCGCGCCCTCCAGCCATCCGTGCACTACTAACTACCTTACAGAAAGTCTCTCACAAAGCTGTGCAGGACGACATCTTCGATGCACTGGATGACCCTGCCCTTAAGATACAGAGCCTTCGGCAGCAGGATGTTGAACTTGCGGCTGCATGCTTCGGGGGCGGGGATCTGTTTGGTACTGATGTTGCCGATAGACCACAAAGGTCGCTTGTCTTGCGAGCTGCCCTGCAAGGAGAACCAATCGACTACCAAACACATCACCGGAGCCCGAATTAGTTAACCCAGGTACTACGAGCGACGCTGGTCTCTGAAGGAACCGGGCGTTCGGAACCTCGTAGAGCTCCTTGGCTGACTTCTTTTCTACTTATCTGCGTAATTCCAATCTTGAGTTTTTGCTTCCGGGATGGAAAGCAGGCAAGGTGCATCAACAGCCGGGTTGTCGAGAGCTTTTTGTCTGTACCCCGAGCCCAAAACTGTGGCGGAAGGGCGGGAAGCAGAGGCGACTCAGGCTTTGTGGGTTCTTGTTCTTACCTTTGGTTTGTAGGGAGTGGAGGAATGGGATACAATTATAACTATAACTACTATCACAACCATTCTTCCATTTCCTACTAACCAAAGGTAAGTGTTGGAGGGGGGCCAGCCTCGAGATGGCAACAGCAGGCAAACACGAGACATGGTTTTTGCGGAAGGGCAGGCGGGGGAGAGCACAAGACAGCCGAAACAGACTTTGTAAATCTTCAAATTGTGAAGCTAGCTCCAAATCTCACCAGAAGCCCTTCATGTTGCCAGCTCGAAGAGGCTATGATTTCGAGCCCACACCAAAAATTACACAAAGTCACCGTGTCGACAAGTTCTAGGCTTTGAGCATACAAGCCCCTTGCAAACGGCGGTGTTTCCGGGAAACCCACTGTGACCAGCTCGCAAGCCAACTTAGCTTGAACCCGTGAGAGTCTTGAAATCAGCGCAAGAGCCCCTTAAAACCGCGTGTGAGCGGCTCGACCCGACAGAGTCTTACCGCCATCAGGTCGACAGCAAAACGTGTTCAATGCACGTCGAAGGTTCGTCAAGCGCCGTAAAGACCAGGTCGAGCCTGCATGGACAATGTGTGTAAGCAGCAAGAATGCGGGGCGATTGTGCCGTCCCAAGTAGTTCCAAACCACACGGAGCTCCTCATTAAGGCCCCACGTTTGTTCTTGTCGCTGTTGTTGCCGGAGGACAGCACAAGGACAGGATATGTTGGTTGAGGGGGATGCCAGATTTGTTCGCCCTTCTTCATCTTCTTCTTCGTCATTCTATTCAATGAATTCGATGCTTCACAATCAGACTTGTGCAGGCGAGCCCTTCTGGGAGGTGCTTCCAGGCTTAGGGTTTCCCTGAGAAGGACGCTCGAACATAAATATTGGAATCTATGTATTGCAAAATGTAATCTCGATTTCCTTAGCTGCAACATGTTCATTGGCAAAGAGGCATGTCGCTGGTGAGCTGCAAAACCAGGTGGCAAAGCTGCCGTTAAAAAGGATAGTTCTTCAACTGGCCTAAGCGCTGCCCACACCTGAAATCCTGACCATCGTAGCATTGCCGAGGACATGTGCGAGTGTGAGTACCCGAAAAGCCTCCGATCCAAACTGTAAGGCCTAAACCCTTGCTGAGTAGCAGAGAAACAAACTTCAAGCCGACACTCCGTCAACTCCAAGGAGTTTAAGATGCAGCGAGGAACCTCAAATGTAGATCCCAATCCCAAACTGTAAGGCCTTAAGGCGAAAATCCACCAAAAACCCTAAACCCCAAACAGTTGTGAGAGCGTAAACCCCAAACATCCCTACACCCGGAACCCTAAATCCCGAACCCGAAGCTCTCCATCCGAAACCCAAGGTCCTTGCTGGTCGTGGACCCCGCGAAACGCCCGAAGGCCAAAGATGCCGTGGGCTGAGCACAACAGCACAGCTCTTGCTCTTTTCGATATGTGTGGATGTCTATATGTATATATACATATATATACATGTGTATGTAGATTTATCAATTTACATTTGTATTTACGTTTTATGTATATTTATACATATAGTCACATTTGCAATTATATGTGTCGGAGCATTTTTACAATTCTAGTCATAATTAGACAGCCCATCAGTGTATTTGTTGCTGTGTTTTGCTAAAGAGTGTTTCATTATTTTGTATTCCAGTAACTGTATTGAATTATATCGACGTGTACTGTATTAGATTCGGGTTTTGGGATACCATATTACGTATACTGTAGAGCATTATGTTACACATTAATGTATCATGTTATATTATGCTATGCCTTTGTTATATCATATTTTATTGCTGCTTGTCTTTATACATATATACACATATTACTGCAGTATATGATATTTCATTATATGGTCCCACATGTGTATAAATTCGTCAGCGGGACCACTGTAGAAAAGAAACAAGTAGGTACATGAATAGATAACGATATGAATCAAAAGACTTGACTCACTGATTGATTGACTGACCGACTGACTGACTGACTGACCGGCCGACCGACCGACCTACCGACCGTCCGGCGGACCGACGGACCGACTGGCCGACTGGCCGACTGGCCGACCGACCCACCCACCCACGCACCCACGCAATCAACCAAGCAACGAACGAATCTACTAACTAACTTGCTGATTGACTGACTGACTAAGCTGACTAGCTGCCAAGCTAGCCGGCGAGCTACTGTAACTGGCTAACTAAGTCCGAAACACATAAGTACATCAATACCTCTGCAGACAGTTATGTAAATAGAGACAATACAGTCGTATACTTACAAATGTGAAAAGACGTATGTATGCGATGTAGATTTAGGTGAGCATAGTCAGGTTCAAGCGGTAGCGAGACTTTTCCGCCCTCGGTTCACTCAATATTTCGAGGGCGTTTGGGCAGATTATTCAGGGTGGAGGGAGAGCTCGTTGTTTTGCAAGCTCTTTCTCTACCACGCGCTCAGCCAGGTCATCTTTCTTTGGGTTCTTGCATCCTCTGCCCCTCTGCGGAGTCGTCAGTTCTGCCTACCATCATTTGCAAAAGTCATTGTTTTGTCGTACTAGCATTGAGAAGCAGAATGGCAGCAGCAACTGCAATCGCAGGATCACAGGAGTGAGAAGATAAGTACCAGCAAGCGAGCAAGGCAGCACATACCTTTTCTTCCGCTTAGCGGGTTCTCCAGGTGTTGCGATCGAAGTTGTAAGCCCGTGGTCGCAGTTTGGCGCCATGGCAACGGAGGATGATGGCTACGAGCTTTTCGTAAAATCTGAGCTTGAGAAGCTTTGCGATAAGTTGGTGCAGAAGTACCAGGTCGATGTCCGGCTCGCCAGTGAGAAGTCCAGAGACCAAGTCGTCTCGCCGCCGAACGTGCAGCCCATTTCGCGTTCTGCGAGTGGTGTCATAAGCAATCCAAGCATCAAATCGAAGATTGCTGATGATCCATTTCAGCCTGACCGGCTGGACCTCTCGACTGCATATAGCATGGGCTCCGTCTCCTCACTGGACTTGGGGGGTGGCTCGAAACAAACTGTTGCGCAGCACAACTGGGCTGTGATGACCTCGAAGCTCATGGACAGATTCCTGATCTCAGAGTCCGAGAGCGAGGAAGAAGATGTCGCATCCTATGTGAAGGAGGACATACTGGCACTCCGGGCTCCGTGGAAGACTTCGCTGCGACAGCACGCGTTGAAGCGAGAGAAGGCTGACAATTGCAAGTCGCCCTTGCTTCGGCGCCAAACAAATCGTATGAAAGATGCAGCCATGGACGGCTCGTGCCTTCAACCACTAGTGAGAAGGCCTAGCAGCAAGATTCAGATTCCAGCTCCCACAGTAGTACCCATGTTACCCTTTTTACATGTGGGGGTTTCCTTGCTAGACTGAGCCATAGGCGGACGGGTGCCCACATGTTTACCTTTCTGTGTCTTTCAGGGGTTACTGCAGCGCCTAGGATTACTTGGTCACTCCTTGGCGTCCTCTTCATCGTATGGGACATGATAACGATCCCTCTGGAGCTCTTCGACAACGAGCAATTGAGCTCCTTGCTCTTGGTGGTGGGGAGGGTTTCTTTCGGATACTGGCTCATTGGCATGCCACTTCACGCCGTCTTTGGCATTGAGATTGATGGACATCTTGAAATGCGCCCACGGGTGCTTCTCAGAAGGTACTGGCGGTCCTGGTTCGGTGTTGACTTGATGGTGATCGGCATCGACGCGGGGTTGATGCTTGTTGAGTTGTTGTCAGACAGCGTGCCTGCAGGAGCACGATCTGCGCGATTCCTGCGCACATTGCGACTCTTGCGGCTTCTACGTCTCCTGCGTGTGGCGAAGCTGCAACGTGAACTGACGAAACTCGCCAATAATTTTCTTTCCACCTATGCCTTCATGGTAATGCGTATCGTATCTGGACTGCTCATGATTCTGACAGTGAACCACATCATCGCATGTTGCTGGTTCGGCCTGGGTCGCTGGACTCTCGTCGAAGATGGCAGCAGCTGGCTCCTCGACGCGGGCATCGCAGATGCAGGCCTTGCCGACTCGTATGCAACATCTGTGCATTGGGCACTTACACAGTTCACACCGGCAACGAACAACGTCGCACCGGTCAACTTTATGGAACGATTCTTTGCCGTTTGGGTCATCCTTCTGGCCATGGGGACTTTTTCCTCTTTCATAAGCTCCATCACTGCAACCGTCACTACTTTGATGGCCTCCAGGGCTGAGCAGTTTAAGCACCACACATCTTTGGTGCGCTTCTTCAACGACAGGAACCTTTCTACCGACACTTATTCGAAGATCAATGATGTGCTGAGAAGACAGGGAATGTATGATATCCGCCTGAAGGAGAGAGATGTCAAGCTTTTGCAAGATGTCCCTGAACATCTGAAGGTCATGCTTCACGAAGAGATGTTCATGGCTTCTCTTACGTCCTTGTGTATCTGGAAGCGCTGGAGGCACGAGGATGATCTCCTGATACACCGGCAAATCTGTCACTAGGGAGGGCTTTGGGACATTTTATATTTTCTCTTATTAGGCTTAAGAGGATCTTACCTACTAATATTTTTCAAAGGCTTTAAAAGCCCCTCCTAGGTCACCTCGCAATGGTGGAGCACATCGCCTCCCCGGGAAATGATGCCTTCATGCCCGGGACGGAATGCACGCAGGTTTACCTTCTGGATCAGGGCAGTATGGGCTACATTGCCAGGCAATTCAGCAACCTGGAATCGGAAATCGTCTCTCCGGGGCAGGTGCTGTGCTTGCCATGCCTTTGGGCTGAGTGGCTCCATCGTGGACGTCTCACTGCAAATGGCGGTACGACTGCCTACTACAACGGGATCGACTGTGACAAGTTCTGCGGGCTTGTCAAACAGCACGGGAATCCGCTCTGGCAGTATTTGCAGATCTATGGAATACTCGTCGTCAGCGAAATTGAACACATGGACACAGAGGACATCTTCGTCACAGACTTGCCCTTGGACGAAGACAAGATGGACGACATCGCAAACAGAGCCGGGCGTTTCGCACACCTGGTCAACTCTCGGCACGAGTCTGAGAATGCATCCTTGCTGGCAACACTGGCTGGCATCGGACACAATCCCTCGCATCCCTCGCACCGTCAGTCCTCCAGAACCTCGACAGTACGGTCACAGGATCACAATATTTCAGCTGTGGTCGTAAGCACTGAAATGTGAGCTTGGCTTTCAGACCCTTCGGTTTTCGGCCCTTCTTGAGGCCTCTCAGGCATTTTGAACTGCAGCTTTGTGGCCAGGGGAACTCGTCGGCGGATTCCTAGCTATAGCAGAGTCTCCCGTATCATGCCGAAAAATCTAGTGCCACTCAATACACAACGTCACGAAGTGTCCACTGCTGCATCCGTGGTTCCTTGCCGCATGCAAAGCATGTTGTAGTATTCCCAGAGGGGTCCACCCTCAAACACTGAGAGTCCAGCCCCGTGCAGCGGGAAATTTCGCTGTAAGGCTCTGGATATTCGACCCCATCCAATCTGGCTCAAAACGAGGGCCAACGCTTGTGACGTGCGCATTTTCCTTGCTCCCATGTGTTGCAGGCCACGAGCTTTGTCTCACTGAACGGTGATGGTCTTTTCTAGCTTCAGCGTGTGACAGCAGAGCTCTCATTAACTCTAGTTTCATCATGATGGTCTGAACCGCAAGAGCTCTGAGGTCCTCCTGGAGGACAAGTGGCTCAGGCGGGCAGTGTCGTTGGGCTTCGACTCCGTACCACTGTCGCCGTGGATATGCTCATCTTTCGATTCATGCTTTTCATTTGTTGTATGTTCGCTCGACTGCTGTCATTGCTATAGCAAGTGCTGATGCGGGCGATTCACCGATGACAGTCATGCGTCGGTCGGGGCCGGTTCTTATGTATGGTCAGTTTGCAATTCAGCATTTGGTGCATACATCGGATTGTTGCTGGTAGTCGTTGTGATGTTGGGGTTGCTCCAGCTGCGCTCCAGCTGCTACAGCTGCCACTGCTTAGCGCCTTTGTCGAGACAAGCCTTTATACCCTGCCATGCTATGGTGGCGGGTATTGCTGCGATTTCTGATCATTCGTACAACACCTTAAGGAGAAAGACTCCTGCTTCACCGCAAACCGCCACAACCCTCCCCAAGACCTCGTCTGGCTTGGCCGAGTTGCGAGAGCATAAAGACTACGAGTTTTCAACACTTTCTAAAACTCCAGACCCGAAATACAGCCCTGGTCTCCAAACCCGTGGATGAGATGAGACCCGGCATTGCGTCAAACTGCATCCTTGCCTGAGTGTCAGTGCCGCCGCATGTGAAGATTTGCGCAACCTTTTCAATAAGAGCTCCCTCCCTCGCTCTTTCTCTGTCTCCTTCTCTCTCTTGCTGTCTGTCCGTCCCTATCCCCGTCTCTCTGTGTGTCTAGCTCTCTGTCTCTTTGTCTCTCTATCTTGCCTCTCTGCAGCTCTGCCTCTCTCTCGCCCTCCTCCCTCTCTCTCTCCCTCCCTCCCTCTCTCTGTCATCTCTCTCCCTCTCTCTCTCTCTCTCTCGCGTTTTCGCGCTCTCTCGCTGTCTCGCTCTCACTTTCTCTCTCGATCTCTCTCGACTCTTGTCCAATTGCCAGGGCGAACGGAAGGGACGGCGACTTGGCTGCTCTGCATAGGCCCACCACCTCCTCAACACTTGTAGATGCTCCCCTCCTTTCCAGGCGGCGGGGAGTGGGGACTTCGGGCTTTGGGCTGCAAGGCTTGGTTGGGGCCCCGAGCAACATGCTGTACATAAAAGACCAGCACGATGCCCTCCAGTCCCCTTGCACCACCGCACCTTCTTCCACAAAAACGCAACCTTGAGCTGAGGAGGGTGCTGCTGCATCTCGGCTTCCTTGCAGACAGTATCTTTGGTTGGGAGGTTTTGCGTGCTGGGCATGGGGCTTTGAGGTGGTCTGGACTTCCCGGCGTCAGAAGGTTCGGAAGCAGCTTTTGATAGCGATTGGCTGTCGTTCTGAAGATTCGCTCCCCGCAGCGGCAATATATACTTCGAACCCGGCACAGCCTGTTCCGGCAGCAAGTTCAGCAAGATCACTCTGCCCATGCCTTCCCGGTCAAGGGGAAGGACAACTTTACTGAGGAAGCGCATAGGATTTCAACTGACTGCCTGACCCCCCAACTCAAGCCGCGAAAAACAAAGACTGGGGTCGAATTGGGAGCAAACCAGCCTGAAACTCACGAACGATATCGGTGCTTCGGTCAAAAACTCCGGGTGATGGCCAGCGAGGGCAAGTTGTAGCCTGACGGGATGAGAAGGGGCTTTTAACTTGTAGAGGTAGACAAGAGGTCGCCCACTTAATGGGAGTGCCGTCGTCTGCTCACCCTAACTGCGCGACACGATGGCGTGGACGGGTTCAGGAAGCACAGATTTACAGCCGAGGTGCTATTGCTTGAGCCACAGCCGGCCACGAGCAGCACTTGGCTTCGCAGCCTGATGTGAAACATGGGCAGTGGGATGTGTGTGCTGAGCAGGAGCCCTCAAAGCCGACACCCGAACAAATGTGGCCTACTGCAACAGCAGATGTAGCAACGGTAACAGGGTCGTCAGAACAAAGCCTGATCATTTCTTGCTTTCACAATCAACAGCAACAAGTACTACTGCGGCTACTTGCTGCGACGAGGATGGCTGCGGCTGCGATAGCAAGTGCTACTACTGCTCAAACTTGTCCCGCTGAAACCGTCACCACCAGGACGACGACGACTGTTACGACTGCTCCTACCCTACTCCTCACCCTAACCCTGTTCCCAGACTACAAGTAGTTGCAGTAGCGTTCGTCGTCGTGGTCGTCGTAATGAGCGGCGGTGGCAGTCGCAGAGGGTGCGGTAGTGGTAGTGGTACTGGAGGTGCTTTGTGATCGCGGTGGTAGAAGTGGGAGTAGTAGTGGTAGTGGTAGTAGTAGGAGGAGACGGAGTAGGAGTAGGACTGATTATGAGTAGTAGTAGTAGTAGTAGTAGTAGTAGTAGTAGTAGTAGTAGTAGTAGTAGTAGTAGTAGGGTAGCAGTACAGCAGCCGTAGCAGCAGGAGTAGTAGTAACTAGTCGTACTCTTACGAGTACCAGTGCCAGCACCAGTCGTACTCGCAGTCGCTGTTGTAATCGCAATCGTGATCGTCGTCGTAGTCGTCGTCGTAGTAGTGGTAGTAGTAGGCGCCCCCCCTACCAACCACCTCTCCTTAACACTGTTCTTGCTGGGTGGGCAGCTGGGGCGGTGGGGGGGGGGGGGTAGGGTGGATGGGGATAATGACAAAAAGTGGCAGCCCAAACAGTTATTTTCGCAAATTTTAGCTTTTGCTTAGTGTAATTGCATGACTCAGCCATGACCAAGAAGAATTTGAAGCACCTGCGCGATGATGCTGATGATGACGTGTGTTCATTTGTTCCTTGCGTATCCGACAATGTCTGCGGTTTAGAGGTGGTGGTGGTGGTGGTGGTAGCAGGAGTAGTAGTAGGAGGAGGTGGTGTAGCCGTAGACGTCGTCGTCGTAGTAGCAGCAGCACGAGCAGCAGGCAGCGGCACATCAGTGGCAGCAGCAGCATCAGCAGTAGTTCAGTTCAGTTCAGTAGTAGTAGCAGTATCAGTAGCAGTAGCACAGCAGCTGCAGAGCAGTAGCAGTTGCAGTGACCGTTCAAGTAGCAGCAGTTGCTGTTGGTGTTGTTGCCGTTGGTCGTCCACCGCCGCAACTACCGCCGCCGCTGCTGCCGTTGTCGTTGTTGCCGCTCCACCCTCAAAACGAAGACTCAGCCCAGGATTCGAATACTTGGTTACTGTACTGGCGGCGTGACTTGGGACCCGCCTGGGGCCTGCCTCAGCCTGCCCTTGCAGCTTCCAGCCGGGTGTGGTTCCTTTAGTCTGTTTGGGCTTGGGCGATAGGAACTAGGCCAGGTAAAGTCATTGGTCAGGTGAGCAAAGAGCTCCGGCCAGTTTTCTTGCTTTGCATAGACCTAGGCTGCGCAGAGCTTGCTCGCGCACAGGGGTGTATATCCATATCTATATATGTGTATGTATAGGTGTATGTATGTGTAGATGTATACGCATATGCGTATGTATGTGTATGCGTGCGCGTATGTGTATGCGTATGGGTATGTGCATGTGTGTGTGTGTATGTGTGCATGTATATGTTTATCTATATCGAGAGCATTTGTTTGAGATTTTGCCCCTAAGAGGAAGATTGTATTTGACACCTTGTCCTTGACACATTCTCCTTGACACTCTTGTCCTTGTCACCTTCTCATAACACCTTGTCCTAGCAAATTATAGTCGACACCTTGTCTTTGCCATCTTGCGGGTAGCTCTTATCGTTGGCACCTTGTTCGTGACACACCTGTTCTTGTCGCCTTGTCTCTGCCAACAAGAATACCTTACTTGACACCTTACCCCTGAAACCGACCCGGCCGCCTTGTGGCCTTGATTCACACCTTGCCCAGTTTAAAGATAGGTCTAAAGAGGGGGTACTTTGTTTTCGTTCTGGAGTTGTTGCTTTCTGCATACGATATGTCATGACACTATTCGTACCACGCAAGGCCACGATGGCACAACAAAGGTTGAACACCCCCGCATGCAAGTGCTCCCAAGACAAGCTCTCTGATGACCCGTTGATATGCTGGAAGCGCGGGAGGAATGATATGTTACATCTTTGCATCCTGCCGAAGGCATTCCCCGTTTTAGACTCTTCGCAAGGACTGGGGAAGTCTCTTCGCCGAGACTCTGCCACCCTGTGCCCAAGAAGTGTGAAATCACCTTGCTCCGATTCCGCGTGGGCTCTTTCGTAACCATGTACTGGGCTGTGCAAACATGTCAAGTCGTGTAGGCCGCGTAGGCTGTTGTATGCTAAAGTTGCAGGGGGTCGAAATCTTTCCTGATGCATGCCAGTTTGCAGCCGCTAAGAGGCTGTGGGTCCTACCGGAAGCCTGAGTTTAACATGGATTTCTCAAGGTCTGAAGGTCTTGCGTGCACTAAGTCGCTACGTGTTGAAGTTTCAGAGTCCTACTTTGAAGTTTCTATATTGCACCCGGTTCTGGAAGGCCCGGCAAACACTGCATCGCTTTTGCATGCTAGGGTTGTAGCTTGCAGTGGTTCTCGGAAGCTGCTGATCATAGAGCTGAGCTCCCACAATGGATGTCGCCCGAGAGCTTTGGCCCACGCGTCGAGCAGTGCACAACTCGACGACTGCACTGCAGTTGACCAGGGACAACATTGCCTCCGCAGCACAATACCAACATCAGTGGTCATCGTGCTCATGCTTCACGACCTTTGTCTGTCCTGCGCCTGTGTTTCACCGAATGTTGGGTACCTGGTACACTCAAGCCGTGCACTCGCCCCCTCTTCCAGACGTGGCTTTCGGAGGTTCCATCAGCTGGGGTCTCCTGATGTGTTGGGATCTTCTTTGTTCGGACTTTTTCTGGCATTGCCACTTCTGCTGCTACTGTTTTCCTATGCCAGTAGTTTTTCCACTGATGTCTAGCAAGAGCACAACGAGCGCTGGTTCTTCTCCGGGTACTACCCGTAGTACCACTGTGTAAGCTCTCTTGCTTTTCCTTGCATTCCTCCTCCACGAGCGTCTTTGACCAGACCTCCTCCCGCTTCTTTTGCTGCTGCACTACTACTAAAGCAGCTGCTTCTGGTTCTGCTAGTGCTACTACGACGAAGACGGCGCCTACTGCTACCATGATTACTGCTACCACCACCACCACTGCAACAGTTACTACTAAGACGACGACCAATACTTCTGCTACTTCTACTGCTTCTACTACTTGTACTACTTCTACAGCCTTTACTACTTCAACTTCTGCTTCTACTTCTATTGCTACTTCTACTGCTACTGCTGCTACTACTACTACTACTACTACTACTACTTCTACTACTTCTACTACTACTACTACTACTACTTCTACTGCTACTGCTACTGCTACTACTACTACTACTACTACTACTATTACTACTACTACTATTATTATTATTACTACTACTACTACTACTACGACGACTACTACTACTACTTCTACTCCTACTACTACTACTACTACTACTACTCCTGCTACTACTACTACTACTACTACTACTACTACTACTACTACTACTACTACTATACTACTTCTACTCCTACTACTACTCCTGCTACTACTACTACTACTACTACTACTACTACTACTACTACTACTACTACTACTACTACTACTACTACTACTACTACTACTGAGGATGAGTTCGACTACCACTAGCTCTGATCTTCAGTGTAGGTCTGATTGCTGCTGCTTTCAATACCGCTGGTGTTGAAGTCTGCGCAGTTTGCCTTGTCCTGATTGTTGCAAAACATCGGCAGCATTGCTAGAGTTGTGGAACCTCTCTTTGGTCGTGTCGCACCGATACCGATGTGCGTCCAGCTGCCCAGCTGGTTTTCTTTCTGCCAGGCAGCAACCTCACCCCCGAGCACGAAATCTTAGTCTTAGCAAAGCCGAGCGGCGATGGTAAAGTGATGAAGACGCGATGCAATGGTAGCGATGGTGATGGGCTTGAGGAATGCAGACAATCAGTAGGCAGTAGCAAACCATGAAGTGTGATGACGGTGATGATGCCTCCGCTGCTGCATCAGCTTGTTGGCAGCGGCGATAATACACGGTCGGAAGGTTATGACTACAAGAGGATTCACAACAATGAAGACTGGCGATCTTTTTTTAGTGGCTTGGTTTTGCAGGATCACTGATTATGTTGAGGTAGATAAGGCGAACAGCAATCGGGATGATGATTGTTACGTGACAACGACGCTTCTCATGTCAGTGGCCTTGACAGTTACGGCCTGGATAGTCGCAAGACCATGGAAGCCCCTTCGAGTGATATGCCGGCGGCAAGACATCAAAGCAGCCCATGCCGAAAGGCAAGAGATGCTCTATCCGTCCGACCGGCATCGCGTGAGCGGAATGCGGCGCTGAAAGAGGAGCCGACACTAGACGGGATCACGGGTTCTTGCAGTGTTTTCGAGCGCCATGGCTGGTACAAGTGCCGAGACTTGCCCCACAGTCTGCTGGTTGGTATCGTTAGCAGAACAGTAAGATTCGTGCATGCCAACACGACGGCTCCGCCCCCCTTTCACAGCCCACATTGCAATCTGAGCGCAGTGTCGGTTACGGTGACAGGGTGTCTACTTAATAAGGCATACTCTGGTTCGAGCAAGCAGAGGTGGAGGCAGAAGGTCCAAGACACGAGTTTGAGAAGCACGTTAAAACATCCGGGCTTTTATGTTGCTCTGGACCACTTCAAAAAGAGCACCGCAGTCTTCCAGAGCGGAGCAAGCTGTCAATATGAGGTGATGGTCAACTCGTCACAGTTCGCGTGTTTCCCGGCTGCACATCCCCATTGAGGCCATGGAGGCTCTTCCTGATGTGATGCGTTTTCCCGATGTTTACAACATGTTCACTTGTTTTTTAGCAAAAATCACTGTTGAAATAGAAGGGTGGTCTAGCACGTGCAATTGTCATATTTGTTCGTGCAGAAAAAGTCTTGAATCATGTTAAAACGGAATCTTTCAGCGACAATCCACGTGCCAAAACAGGGTCCCCACAGCATACCTTTTTGTTTGTAGGGGGGGGGAGCAAGCCGGATCTGTCAAAGAAGCTGGACAGTAGCTAAGGCGAGAGAATTGAAGAATAGATGACGAAGGATGTGTCAGCTGTTGCAGTCACTCTTAAGAACTGTTCTGCTGACAAGAGAATGCATGATCAACGTCTTTCCCATGCACATGCCAAAGGTCGTAGTCACAATCAGTAGCAGATGGCAGCATTAGGTACAGATAGGTGCATGCCCCATGGTAGCAACCAGGCAACATGAAAGCTTCAGACATGGAGCCGACATAGACTTTAGAAGTCTACGTATATGACAGCTGACGACCCAGGTTCGGTAAGTCGTAAACCCCAGGAGCAGCTCCTCTGGAGCTACATCCCGAAGATATGGGGGTTTCCGGAGATTAGGGGTACCTGATTTTGGAGTCCTTATAATGAGGATCCTACTACTTAGGGTGCTATATTAGGGTCCCCTGTTTTCAGAAACCCCCGTATGTACAAAAACAAACTCTTCGAACTCGGACTGGTATGTGGGGCGCAAGAGGGATTGAAGGTAGCAGGTAGCATGCCCATGCCGATTCCCCTCAGCCAACAGGTAGCGAGGCAAAGCCCCTGCAAACGAGCTGGGTGTGTGTTTGAGACTGCGAAACCTCGCTGCTTCTGTCCCTTGCCCCTCCAAGGTTGGCCCTAGATACCATCTCCATTCCGCCCCGTGCGCGAGTGCAGCGCACGGAGGGCGGTGAGAAGATGTGGCCGGGCTGACAGAGCGGGGGTGGGTTGCTTTGACCGCTTGATGGAGGACTCTGGAGGGACTGCATTCAGACGGGGATATGCCCTAGGCATTCTGGACGGTTTGTGCAGGCAGTCAGGTCCAGCAAAACGGCGTCGAGGTTGGCTTTGCTCGCATGGTCTCTCCTTGGACCGCGTTTCCGGAGAAATGATGTCGCACAGGCACATTGTGTTGGCCGACGCATGCCTGTAGTCATGGTGTTCCAAATCACGGCTCGCACGGTTTCATGCAAAGACCCGCTCTGTAAAAAAAACGGATCCTCTTTCTGTGCGAAATTATATTATAAGGATACACTAAACGTTGCAGTCTTGACTGAGAATGTCCAGGGCCGAAGGACCGCCACGAGCGAACCAATGCTCTCCCCTTGCAGCAGTCTTCGCGTCTAAACTCACAATACCAATCCAACCGACCGGTGGCATTGTCGACGAACCGGGCTCCCGCACCCGATGCAGTCCTGGACGCAGGATGCCGGTACATCGATTGCTTTTTTCTTCAGCATTGTAAGACCCGGAGGTTGACCAAACCGGAGCACCGTAAGTTGTAAACCCACCCGTGCCGATTCTTTCTCGTGCGGAACAGAAGTTGAGGCTGGTTCGGATGACGGAGACCTGCCTGCAACCAGCTCTCAAGCCAGGCCAAGCCATCAACAAAGCAACGTCGTGATGGAATGCCTGCGGAACAGGTGGCTTTCGAACACGGACTCGCTGAATACCTACACCTCCAGACTAAGCTCCCCTCACCCCCAGTTCCAGTCGATGATGAAAATGCTGGCGACGATCGTGCCGCTGATGACAATGTTGCGAGTCATGGCGATGATGGTGAAGACGATTTATTGGTGGTGGTCGTTGACATGGTGAGCTTTTGGTCTTGACTTTGCAGTCCTTTGCCCTTGTTGTCTGGTTTCATGGGTTTGCTGGTGGCGATGATGGAGGCGGTATTGGTATGTCTTATTCATGATCATAGTGCAGCCGAAGATGACGGCCATGATGGTGATATGAAATGACATTCAATGAGGATGATTTGTCCAGGGGTCTCATTCAGGTAGTCACACTTTGAGTCGTGATGTCGACGATGAAGACAATGACGATGCTCTTGATGCTTGCGCTGTTCTTTTTGCTTGCGGAAGTTAGCAAAGCTTACCGACTTCGGCTGCTCAAGGAAGTGTCGCCGCAAGATGTGGCGGAAGGCGTTGCAGCGCCGTGCATGGGACCGGAGGTCGGAGATTCCAAAGCTCCAGCACAGAAGCCTCATGGAGTTCAGAGATTAGGTCTTCTCTGAGGCCTCGAGGGTAAACGCAGACGGCGTGGCAAAATTCCGGCGGAAGTCGCTGCACACAGGCTGCTCGAGGCCAACGCCCACCCCAGCACATACAGGAACTTGGATGAACGGCAGCATGAACCCGGCGGCAGCAGATCCTCGCAACACGTGCCAAAGCCCTACAAACAAACTAGGCGTCGAAGAAGCCCAAAGCCCAGTTGAGTACGATGTTTGGATGCCATGAAGAGCTCACCTCCCACCCCCTGAATCGTAACCTCCACACCCAGAAATATCCGCTTCCAAAAGGCTTCTAATCACAGCGGTCGAACTTGAAACAGGGCTTTAAACAGATCTCTACACCCCGAATACAGAAGATTCAAAACGTCAGATTGTTCCTCATCCCTTTTAATCCGGAAGCCGTATTCTGATTTTTAAGGGCCCCCAAACCATCTCCCGGAAGGAAGTATCGGCCGGTAGAACACCAGAGCCCGAGGCATGCGCAGGGATGGGATTTGGGGGTGTTAGGCTGCGAAAGATAGGATGTAGGGCTCTGGGGTTAGGGCTTTGGGGTTTAGGTTGTTTGTTTGAGGCTTTGTGGGTTTTGGGGTTTGGGGGTTTAGGATCCGGAGCTGCGGGGAATCTGGCCGTCAAGCCTGTGTAACAAAGGGATCCTGAATCTGATCGGCAGAATCTCCAATAGGATACTTTAGTAGTATCTGACCTTGGCTCTGTATTCATCTTCGAATTCGATGAACCCTGCAATTCTCGCTTCCGGCCTTTAAGGCACGCGGAGCTTCCAGGGCTTGGAATGGACAGATTGAGGGAATGGGACAGAAGGGAACATTGGAGCATTGCAGCTGCAGGTTCTGGACATCGATTCTCTGGGAATTTCATTGTTAACTTTCCGCTTTCGCAAAGTGGTTCGTGGCGTTTGGGCTCAGGATACTCGAAATGATCGGCCCCTGGACTCCCTTCAGAACGTTTCGGCCCGGCCAGCCTCGCGCAACCCCTGAAAGACGAGGGTCAGTCACCTTTGGAGCGACCTGGAGCGCCTGAGTGCAGGCGGGCGGCGTGCTCGCAGCGCTACGCCGGGCCGCATCAAGCGCAGGTGCGCTCATCTGGCCCTTCTGCTCTTGGGCATTGAAGAGCTATGTAGGGTCGGAATAACTACTAACACTATCATGGGTTCCTTCCAGTCCATGTATAAATTGCATACATACTATAACAGAATAAATATCACAAACCTTTTGGAAGTTTGAAAATTGGACGCCCCCTATCTCGCAGCTTTTGTCGAGGTTCGAGTTGGATCGATTTAGTGCATTGGGGTCTCTACATTTTGTCGGGTGTAGCGCCTAGAGCCTTTGGGAGTCAACCTTTGCTTCTTTGTGGGGTATATTCAAAGTTGCTGGAGCAAAAAACTACTATCATCAGTCGAACGGTTGTTCAGTCGTTTGTCCTGGATCGGTACTCTTTCCGCCAGCAGCACAAGTACGGTCATTGTGTCAGAGCTGTAACAGCCATTCGGAGGACATGGCTTGGCAATCTGAGCAGAAGCCAACGTATTTCAACCTCGATGGAACTACGAACCTGAAGCGAAATTTCCTTCTTGACCCATGGGAAAGGTCAAACTTCCTAAAAGCTCCAAACTCTCTGCTCCACTGCCTCAAGAATCAAAGTCTCAGTGGCCCTGGGAGGGCGTGGGCTTTTCCGCCTCTTCGGTCCTGCGATTGAGGAAGCTCTGGTCTTAGAGTTGCGCTGGAGGTTTGGGTTTGGGGTTTAGGCTTCGGGGCTTTGAGTTTTGCTTTTGAGGCTTAGGGGTTTGAGGGTTTAGAGTTTAGGGTTTAGGGCTGCAAGAAAACCTGGCCAGACGAGCTCCAATCAGGCCTTTGTACAAAGGGTTCGGGGTTTAAGGCCTTTGATGGGCGCTGGCCGGCACCTCAGTCCGTGCTGAAAAAAGGCCTTTGATGGTTCCCTCCTGGTTCAATGGTTGAGGCCTAGTTTGTCTCTGCCATTCATCGACAAGAGGCATCTTTCTTGGCGAGTCCTGGCGTCCCAATCATTTCGAAGTGGCCTAGCGGTGGTTCATGCCCACTTTCCTGCCGTCAACAGCAAGGATCCCAAACCCAACGAGGCTGCAGTGTCTTTTCTGGTGCAGGTGTCCACTCAACAATAAAGCTAAAACAGCCAGACCCGAAACGGTATCCTAAAAGCAGGAGCACAAAACCCTATCCCAGAAGCAAAGCCCTAAACCTTGAAATTTTTGTGATACGCGAACCGAGAGACCTCGTCTGGCCGGGTCCGAGTTGCGAGAGCGTAAGCACTGAAAGCTGCTTTCAACATGGCTCTGATTCCGAGGCCTCGGAAGATCCCGAGCAGGAAGCCAAGGAAGGGATGTACGGGACCCTCTTGGGGGCTTGTAGAAGCAAGGTAGATTTGTGTGGATTTATGGGTTCCTACGATTTTAGAGGATTTTGGGATTTGGGGGGTCCTGTAGCAACAAATTGCAGGTTTGCACGGTTTAGGGTGCTAGATAATATCATCCCGTTGCAGTGCCTATGTAGCTGCACTACAGCGTCCCCCCGCCTAGTCTTACAGAGAAAGAAGCTTCAAGACATTCCAAAACTTAAGACCGTAGTCTAATTATTCAGGCAACCCTAGTGTTCTGAATGTTGCAATGGGATCAATAGGTGTGGGAATGCGCAGAGGTAAAGGACTTGTGGCAGGTGGATATGTAATTCAGCTACTTCGCAACAGTTCAGGAATTGGTTCCAAGATTGGCAAATGCATCGGTTTATATGGTTAGTGGTTTAGGGTTTGGGGTCATAGTAGTACTAGTAATAATAAAAGGAATAATAATAGTAGTAATCATAGTAATAATAATAGTAATAGCCTAATTAGGGCCCTTTGGGTCGATGGTGAAGAAGTAGTTTGTGGGGCCCTGGTACTTTGGGTTCGTCTTGTGGCCTCTGGGGCTACGGTTCTTAGTCAGGGTCTTCGCGTTTGCACCCTTAAACCATAAGACTGTTTACATAGGCGGCTTTACCATTAGAACAGAGCTTGTGGCTATTGTATACTATAATTTAATTTTAACGCTACGCCGCCCGCCTCGGCTCTCCAGTGGCAGGGCGAGGGTCTTGTAAACGGTCTGGTCAGAGAACGAAAAGAAGACAATGCACCCGTGAAATGCTCGATTCAGAGCTTGGTGGGAAAGCCAAAGCGGGGACGAGGAAAAGGAGACGGGGGTGGGCAGAAGAAGTCGGAGAGGTCCTGCTCACAACCTGGTTTGGAGCCCGACCGTCGGTCCCGCAAGCACTCTGAAACATGTCGGGGCTCTCAATGGTTGACTTTGAGGAGTGGGGTGTTTGGGGTTGCTTGTCTCTGCCGCGCCGCTGCAAGCAAAGGGTGGATGAAGCCATGCTTGCCGACACATGCCTAAGGGACCAAACAGCCTGCGAGAAAAGCCAGCATCCCTTGGTTCATCCTGTTCCCGGTGTCTATCCAAACGACGAGAAATGCTTCAGCGAAAATCTTTTCGTTCTCAGTGTCATGATGACGACAGCAAAACAGGAGTGTCTGAGGATCCTCTGCACAGGCAATACACGGGGAAGCGGCTCACACTAGCCGATTCCTCAAGACTCCCTCCGCAGCGGGTTGCAAATCAGAGCCCCGGAGATTGAAACTATCTATCACCGTGCCGCACCGTAGACAGAAAAGAAGTTGAAACCAGAGCCAAGCTTTGCGGGCTTCCGTGCCCAAAGTGGCAGCATCCGCAGATGTAATCGCAGCACTGGACACACAGACAATTTGCCTCAGCCCTTCCGCCAATGTTTGGCTGAGCTGTGTGCGATGGGCTTCAAGATCGAGGAGCATCTCGGACTCCGTGAGGTGGATTTTTTTTCGGATGATTTTGTGGTTGAGCAGCGGCGCTCCAGGGACTCCAAAGCATCCACGGATCCAGGAGAACAGCCGTGGTGGCGTTCAGGCTGTTTAGGTTCGCCGAATAATCCGTGCTTTCCGATCTTTCGGCGGGTGCAAGGAAGTTGCTCAGACTAATGGATTTGTGTTGGATGGGCTATCTGCAGATGTGGATCCGTGCTGGACCCCGAGGATCGTGCACCCCGATGAGCAGAGATTCGCGAGGCAGTTCGTGCGCCTTGGTATGCTATGCGAAAAACAACACGCCAGGGCTTTGTGCTATGGCAGGCACTTTCCCTGAAAATGCTTGAATAACAGTCATAGTCATAGCCTCAGTCCCGAAGTCGGTTTGTGGAAGGGACTGTGGAGTTTATTAGGATTACTTGCATCATGGCCCTTTGCCCACCTGAGTCAGGTACCGGGTTGGCCGTTTCAGCTACTCAGGATTACTCTGCGAACCGTAAGGGCAGTACTGCAAAAAAAAACGTGCAGACATTGCACTCGCTTTCTCTGCCACAGCAGACCCACCGCCTACTAAAGGCATGTCGAAAAGAGCTTAGAGCAGCCCCTTTCTGATTAAAACTGACTTGAGCCCAAGACTCTGAGACCTCCGCCCGAAACCCTGAACCAAAAACCAACCAAGAACTCTCTCCCGGGCCCATCGCCCTTAATTGCTCGAGGGCTGAAGCCCTGAACACCCCAAAACCGAGGTGCAGCGTCTGCCTCTGCATCCTGAGCGATCCCATGCAGACGATCTGTGACCACGTCTTCTGCACCTCGGCGAGGGGTGGTTGACATCTAGTGGTGTAGGCGGGTCGACGGTTCAGAGCTTCCGGGCTTGGGGCTCAGGGCTTTCGGGTTTAGGGGGCTATAGGGGGCTATTTCCGCGAGGGTTTCGATGTCTTGGGGGACACTTGAGGCTGAGCTCTTTTTGTGACCAGAGTTCTCCAAAAACAGGCCGCCACAGTACCGTAGCCCAAGGAACTCTGATGTGATGGGCTCGTGCAGAGTGTCAGGTAGTCTGTGTGACGAGTGTGTGTGTGTCCAGAAGCGCATAGCTTTCACTTGTAGCAGCACTAAGTCTGCACGGTCCCGAGGCGGCGAGTGCATTTCGCCCTGTTTGGCTTGTCCGCAGCTGGTCAGTCAAGAGCTTGAGTAATTTTTGGGCTTAGTCTTGAGGTTCCGGCACGCCGGCATCCCGCGATTTCCAGGTTCAAGGCCGGAGCTAAATATGCAGGAAGCAAGGTGAAGGCGGTTGGGTTTGGAGTTGGCTGACATCTCCCAAATCCGGGCCCCGAAAAACTTTCTGAAACCTAAAGGCCTAAATGTCTTCGTCTTGAGTTGAGACGAGTCGCGGTCCGATTCTCGCTGGGTGTCATACGGAACCGGCCAAGCACCAAGAACCTCGCCTGGCGAGCGTGAGTGCTGAGCCCCGAATATGTCTCAGCCCGGCGAGGCTTTCCGAGACCTCTGCGAACAGAAAGGGACTTCTCAAAAAACACCCGCGAGTTGTGAGTGTGAGTGCTGCAACCCTGGAAGCAGCCCTAAGCCCTTGCTTGTCCGAGTGTGAGTGTCAACACATTCAAGCTCTTGGGGTTGTCAAGGTGCGGGCTTAGGGTTAAGGGGTTTAGGTTGAGGGTTGGGGCCGGAGAATGCGCCCTCACGTCAAACGCATCGGCCGCAGTACTGATTCAAGAAAAGGTTGAGGATTGGGGTTCAGACGGGGTTTGGATTCAGAGTTTAGGGTGGGGTTTCATGTTGAGGGTTTGGGCTCATGGGTTTAGGATGGTTTAGTTCGGGTTTAGGGCTTTGGGGTTGGTTTTTGTTTTACTTTTTTCGTGGTCGAAGCCTTCTGTGCTGGACACTATTCATTTTACCTCAAGCGCGAGAGCTGAAGTTTGGAAGCCAAGGACATGTCGGACGCCTATCTCGCCGGAAGACCGAAAACCCTTGCGGGAGTGTCGCCCGGCTTGCAGGTGTGCACAGATTAGGGTTGTTGGGGGGGTTCAATATGTTGTGGAAGTTAGGCCTCGCGGCCCCTATGACTAGGGTTCTGATCTTACCGGCTAGACTTTGATCAGGTATAGGAAAGTTCTTAATTAGGCATGAATCATTCCGAGCCTTTGGCGAGACAAGACGATCGTTGTGGTGGTGATATCAACATGATGCTACTGGCAGTTAATAACTACCGCAGTAACTACGATTCTTACTGTGGCTGCTCATGGCCAAAAGTGAAAATCGAAGCGAATCTTGAGGGAATCGTCACTTCTTATGAGGCTCGTTCTTCGAGATAAGTTGATGGCAAGAGACTCCAAAACGGTATTGCCGCTGCCGCTACCGACTGCCCGCTGCCGCCGCCGCTGCTGCTGCCGCTGCTGCTGCCGCTGCTGCTGCTGCTGCTGCCGCTGCTGCTGCCGCTGGCTTTTGCTCTTGTTATTATGGCTTTGGCTTTTGTTAAACTGTTAGACTTTTCGCGCCTAGTTTATTGCTATCACCAACAGCTATCACGATACGTTTAATGACGACATGTGTTAAGTAGTAAAAACAGAAAATAATCATCATTGCAGTGAGGGTGCGAACACTCTTCATAACCGCAAAGATGCCAGCAATCATACTCGTTCCTGATAGCAGGGCATGGGTTCGTCCAGGGGACGCTTGTCTTGCCCCAGCTTTCAGCGCAGCCCATAGGGTGATCCACTCTGTGCCCATCTGCTTGCCATCTAAGAGGTATGAAGACACGTTGGTGGAAAGCGTACTAACATTGCAACCAAGGCGGATTTTGAATGTCCCATCCCAAGCAGCGCAGGTAGTTCACTGGCAACATTAGACACGAAGCCTGACGCTGCTCTTTGAGAGCATGTCCTACCCGACTTACGATAAAAGGAGATGTCTAGCAGAGGGCCGAGATGGCAAGGTAAGGCTGAAACTAACGGCCCTTTCTTAAGCCACAGCTGTAGAACCTCAAAGCATCCTGCCTTTGGCTTGTTTGCGGCGTCTTAAGCTATGCCTGAGCATTAGGCCCGAGATCCTGAACCCTCAATTTAAGTAAGCGACCCTTCCCGCCGAAATTGAGCACCTCCTGTGTTAGACTCATGCAAGCCATGGCTGGAATCCGTCACAACATCCCTAGCTGGCAGTGCTTAATTCTTACTGAGATGACTTCCCTGTGTTGTGTAGTAGAGAGTAGAAGCATCTGACTCCACGTCCTCCCTGACTCCAGCAGCTCTCGGCCTAGCCAGTGCTCCTGTCATCTGTAATGCCCGGCCACTGTCCTCATAAGTCTTCTTCCAGTCTATAGTAGTAGGTTAGCTAATGGAGGGTTTTTACATCGCCGTCCTCGCTGACGTGTAATGTCTTGTCTTGTGAAAGTAGACAACGGGATAGGAGCTATGATTCTGAGAATCACCCGATGTGGTTGTAGAGGGCATGCCCGAGGTAGTTTCCCCTTGCCTCCTTACTTGTTGCGACTTCGGTGCTTGTTCAACCCACCATTGGAGATTCATTCCAGGACTGGAAGAAGGTGAGGTCGCATAACCCGGGCATCAGCTTAGTAAGATGAACGCCCTTCACTCTAAACCCTTAGCCTCATGTGGTTGTAAGCCCCAGTAGGGAGAAAAACTGGGTCTGCAGTGCTTAAGCGGTTTTAGGGTAGGCTCCCGGCGTGAGCGAGTTAGCTTGAATTGAAAGACATGCCTCTCTACCCTTCTCCTGGCGCAAAACTTCGGAGCCTGGGCTACCCAGTAGCACGACCGGCATACACAACTGACACGGGTTGACCCCAAAACCCGAACGCGGGTTGCGTGGAAATGCGGGGCTTCGCAGCCCTGCAGGGACCGAACCCGGCACCCTGGGTGCTTTTCATGCTCGCGAACTGGGAGCACCGATCATACGTTCTGAAGTGAGTACTGGCTCCGACTTTTTCCCCAGGCGTGGATGGTGGGTCCGTCCCGGAGACCAAGCATTGTCCTGCAGCTGCTTGGGAACCTTTGCGTCTAGAGCTGAATCAGGTTAGCCCAGTGTGAGGGCCGCTCACTGGACGATGGAAATAATCCAGCTGTTGCCACCATTTGGATCTTGTGTCTTGCGAGCACATTCGGAAAGTGCTCATACGCTCAAGGGTATGATTGGCAACATTTTGAAGTAGTCGGCCGGGCTTGACTGGGTGGAAGTTGAGTTGGGTTGCCTAGTGGGGGAAGGGGAGCTACTGAGCACTCGATTGTATGCTTGGCAGCAGCTCGTCAGGCTGTAGCAGCTCGTCAGGCTGTGGCAGCCCCAAACCAGAACCCCCCCCCCAAGCTCGCTGCCCAGCCAGGGCGTATAGGCTCCACCAGGTAAACAGGGTCGGTAGTTGCCTAGGGCCTAGAGCAGTGTCAGGAAGCTTTGAGGCTTGCATATGGTTTTTGTGGTATCTACAGCTTGGGCACTTGGGTCTCCGATAGCAAACGTTTCAACTTCTGGTTCCTTATAAGTTAGTAGTAGTCTAAACGATGAGACTCATTTCTTTGGGTATTGCAGAAGTAAGGTGAAGGATTAAGCAAAAATCGTGTCCGTCTCGACCTGGGGTTTAGACTCATGTGGGCCCGATAAGGTGCCGCTGAATCAAGAAATTCTGGCGACGGGAGGACCTTTAGACCAGAGCTTTCAAATACTTATCATGCGGAGTCAGAAGCACCCTGAGCTCCAGGCAACCCCACTCAAAAGACCCTCGGGCATCCCATGGTTCGGTGCTACGTAGGAAGGGTTATCATCTTTGCCCCAGTCCCGAGCTAGGGCACTTGGCTGGTACAAATTTGCTTTCTGTGGAGCGGTGGTGGTGCCACCAAGGCAATCGCCCTCTTCTGAGGATGATGCACGATCTCAAGGCGTCGCGGGTTTTGCGGTTCCGCGCATCAACGCTGGAAATTCGGGCATTTAAGGCTACCATTGCGGATGGAGCACGACCGATGCAGAACAATCCTGGTTGTCCGAAACCGTGCAATCTACGAGCTGGACGGAAAACCAGTAAGCTTCGTAGACTTGTATACCCCTGGCAAAATTCTGCTTCGGGAGAAGGCTCAACCCTAGAAATCCTGAGCCCTACAACAATCCCCCGAAACCGAGACATGAGCTCCGGGAGAAGGGAAAACTCCTCTGATCCAAAGCCTTAGACCTCACGGTTTAGGGTTGAGACGTTGGGGGTTAGGGCTTTCGTTCGAGAAGAGAAGGCCCTGCAGTTGAGGAGTATTCGCTGGTACATGATCCAAGCCCATGCAGAAAAGGGTTCAGGTTATATCAGAAAGTAACAAATCTCAGAACCCGGACCAACAGGTCTGGTGCCCTTACCACAAGCACAGCAAGGCCTTGTTTCAAGGGGATTAGTGGGTGTCTGTACAGAGAGTGGGGCTTCGGGCTCAGGTTTACCCTAAACCCTAATTGGGGTAAGAGTCCCTAGCTCAGGTTTTAGAACAAGTCTGCTGGCTGATCAGAGTTGGTCTGTTGTGTGTCGCTTGCAGTTTTTCCAGCTTTCGCGTCCTTCATATCGAACACATGTAGAGCCCTCATACAAGCCGGTAAAGGGACCTTGCTCCGGCGGTCAAGGCCCGCCATGTGTAAGCTCTTCGGCTTTGAAGGGTTGCAGGGCTAGAGCGGGACGTCGTGGCTCTAGATCTGAGTTCATTCACCGCCGCACGCCTTGAGTTCTAGGGTTTAGGGTTTCAGTTTAGGGTTGGATAGGCCTGGATGCAAAAGTTTGGGGTTGGATAGAGCTCCGGGTCCAAAGGTTTAGGAAAAAAGTCTGGCAGTGTTGCTTCCCCGCTGATCGGCACGGTCTGGGTTCAGAAGGTTTAAGGCCTTCGGGGTTGAGGCATCTTGAAGGCCGCCCCCCACGTGTTCCGGTCCAGAGGAGCCCAAGCCCCGAGTTGAAGCCCCGAAACTTCCGAAGCCCAAGCACCTGAATCTAGAGCGGACGGAGTCTGCAGGTGGGTGAGAAATCTAGGGAGCCAGGAAGAGATCCGGAAGGCTACACTCGAAACCTGGTCCGGGGAAAAGCAGTTCTGGGCTGCCCATGGGATGGGATGCTTCAAAAGGGATGCTAATGCAAAAGATGAGGGTGATGGAGATTCACAGTGATGATTCCGTATGCTTGAACTTCTTCGCTAGCAACATGACTCCAACCAATTCCGCATTCTGTGCGATAGCAGGTGCCTTATGCGGGCCCCCGAGGCCCTTCATGCATCGAAGGCCGGAGGGTCAACAATCACGTGGTTAAGGGCATTGCAGTACTATACTATTATAGTATTATGGGATTACAGTATTATACCACTATAGTACTATGGTATTATAGGGTCTGTTAGGGGTTGGGCTTCGGCAACAGGGACTTGGATTCTGCGGGTGTGGGGTTTGGTAAGCTCAGTCCTGGGTTCTTGACCACTCCTGAACTGATTGCCTCAGTGGCTGTTTTCTTTTTGAGGAGGCGCCTGCCCTGAGGTCTCCGTGCGGAATCGTTTAAGGCATCCAACGGCTTCGTAGTTTCATGTAAAAGTCCTGGTTAACAGGCACCGTGCGGGTGGGAAAAAAATAGGCACCGTTTCTTCAAGAGCCTGTGTGTTAGGATCTCCGTCATAAACCCTCTCATGAAGGGACGGGGTTTTGAAGCCAGGGATCTAATTTTTTTCTTTCTCGTCTGAATCAGGGAACCAGATTTTGTAGCTCATCTTGGGGGGTTATGCAGGGAGACGGCGAGCCGAGGTATCTGATGTCCCATTTTGCCTTACGGAGCACCGGTAAGCATTTGTGGGCTTGAAGGCTCTGAGGGCTTCCAGTTTGCGCAAAACTCGGCTTAACCCGCAACCCCGCAGACCGCAACCGCTCACAACCATGAAACACCGGAGACCGGCAGGGGCCAACGAGTCTACCAGCACCCTGGTCGGACAGTCGGCCAGCGGCGAGAGCAGTGGCCTGGCTCACCCGTAAAGGGAACTCCAGAAAGTTGGAATATGGATTAATGGTAGGATCCCCTATAATTTACCTTAAAGGGGTTACGATTATCATATACCAACTTTCTGGCTTCTACTGTAAATCTCTGACAAGACGAGGTCTACTGCAATAATATTCGGAAGGTCGGCCCGATTCATAGCATTGTTGTTTCTGTTGTTGTTCGTGTTGCTTTTGGGGCAGGTAAGAGCATTATGATGTGGATGATGATGGTGATGATGATATGGATGATTACAAGTAGTACTTGGCATTGGCGGCCTATGAGTAAGAGGTCTTTTGCTTTGCCCACGGTGTGGCGATGATGTGGAAAAAACTGGCACAGTGCTGCCTTGTCTACAGTACAACCCTACAGTGTAACACGTGTTTGGAGTATTGAAGAATCCCTAGTGCTGGGCCGGTTCCTGCAGATTTCAGCAGTGTGGGTCCTTGCTTGGCATCTATGTGTGCAAAGACTGCCACTGGCTCCGAAGCTTGACCGCCTTACAACATGCAAGGCTCCCTAAAACCCTCCAGGGTTCGAGGTGGAGTATGCCTCGACTGGGCGATGTTTCGTGTAGCGGTGTAGCGTGGCAGGTGCGAGCCTCCCTGAGTGACTCCCGGCTGCACTGTCGCCGCGGCAGTTCCTTTTGAACTCGTGACATCTGCTGCTGCCTGTATGTCCAGAGATGCCTTCCAAAGGTTATCTGTTCGTGTGCAGTTATCACCCCCACCTCGGCATCAAGTCAAGTCATTCTCTGGGGGCGCCATGCATTCTGTGGAGGTGCTGCGGTGAAACGCCCCCGTTTGGAGGACGGCGAGGAGCTGCTGCAAAGCTGCAGGGCGGGTTGCGTTCAGTTCTTCTGCCCCCAGCTTGAGTTGAAAGCTGCCATAGTTTCTATACACGGCCGGCAACCACAGTATCAGACGACTTGCAGTACCAGTCCCTTCACTTGGCACATTGTTGCCCCCGGTTTCACTGCAACATGGTTCGGTTTGCTCCGTGCTACTCGTCCTTGCCGCGCCGATCTGTGGTTTTCATGTTTTTGTTGGACTCCAAACTTAGATGCAAAAAGGCTGGAAGTTTGTCAATTGTCTTCGTGCTCTGAACCTGCAGGCGTCCGGCAACATCTTTGAGGAGCGGTGCAGCTGGGAAGGGAGCTTCACGGCGCCTGGGATGTTTTTTGGGTGGTGCACCTTATGTCCTGCAGTTTAGTTCCTTCAGGTTTGGGGAGAAGCGGGTCGAAACAGGCTGCTGTGTGCAGTGCTTGTGGCGCAGGGGTGCGCCATGAATCCAGAGAGGATTCCTAGCAACCCCTGAACAACCCCTCAACCAGAAACATAAGAACCTGGACGGTCATGCCCTAAAACCTTAAACACTGAACTCCGGAATTTTGCTGCATAGTCCGAGTTGCGAGTGTCCAAAAACCCAAGCTTTAAAAGACGTCGCTAAACCCTTACTTCTAAAATCCAAGCCCACCATCTCCGCTTGGCCTCTCTCACACGTGCGGCCCTCCCCTGAAGAGCTGATGCTCCATCTTAGCTTCGAGGTCGGATCTCTAAACCCTGAATGAATGCCGTGTGTAGGGTTCAGGGAAGTTTTATAACCCTTTCACTGAAGCCTTGAATTTGTTAAATCCAAAACGGCAGTTTTTCCCAAACCCTGAAACCCAGGATCTGTTGGCGTCACATCTCGCAACTTCGGCTGCAAGGAAGCTTTAGTTTAGGAGTTTCGGCCCGAATGGGTTTGGGGTTTAGGATGGCGTGACGTTGCAAGCCAGTTGCAAAAGGATTCAAGGTTTATGAGAGGTTTGTAGGGTTTTAACAGTTTAGGGGTTTGAGGGTTAAAAGGGTCATCGCCTGAGACCTGGATGCACAAACAGTCAAGGGATTCAGAGTTTAGTGTTTAGGGTCTTACATCCTGAGCCAAAAACGGCTTCTTGTCCTCGCAGTGGGGCTTCTGGCGACTATGCCGTTCCAGCGTTTCGGAGGCGAAGGTCCGCATGGATGGGGGTTGAGCCAGCAACTCAGAGGTATGTTGTTCCTTCGGTGTCTTCGCCTTCTGCACATTGCAAAACAGAATCAGAACACAGCGATAGAAGCAGAAGAGCACTTGACCTCAGGCGGAGTGCCCCTTGCATCTGGTGCCGTGCCCGCAGGTGCAATGTGACGTTAGGGCTTCGGGTTTAGGATCTGCGCCCTGAACAACAAAGCTTCTGTCGGTCGGTACCTTTTGGAAGCCAGTATCGAAGTTGCTGCTTTCCTGAGCAGAAGTATTGCAGCTATGTGCCACACAATCAGTGCTTAGTAAAGTAGTAGCAAGTCTGAGACAGACGCAGCGACAAAACCAATCACTGCATGATCGCCTCATCGTCGTCGTCATCATCACCAGCAGCGTCATCATCGCAAATATCTTATATATAATCTTCGTCTCAATGTTCGTCAGCAGCAGCAGGCGTAGCTGCCGCAGCCTTACTATCATCTTCAGCAGTGGCAGCAGATGCATCATCCTAACTTGCGGCTGAACGATGCCTGGAGCTTTTCATGTCACTGGTCGAGGCCCAGGATTGAGGGCCTTGTCCTACACCCATGGGCCCACAGCCCTAACTCTTCTAGCTCCAAAACCGACCGACCTTGTTTGCTGGGTGTCCGACAGGGCTGCGGTGCGATTTGCCGCCGAAGGGACTTGGCGGATGCTCGGCAGCTTCTCCGTTGACTTGTGAAAGTAGGGATCTCTATGTGCTGCTGCTCGGTCGTCTTTCGAGGCTTACATGAACACGATCGCTCTGAATTCAGGTTCCGTAATGCCAGTTTTTTTCACAGCCAACCGCGTGTCAGAACAACTGCGATAAGGGTGGACGCCTTAGCCACCGAACCCCCTATTTTTGTTAGCCAAGGCTCACGCTCCGAGCTGCCCAAAGAATTTCGAGGCAGGGCGGCGGAAGCGACCCAGAAGAAAGAGCCATGCCTGTCAATGCCCCCTTCATGAAGAACTCTACTGCCAATTGGTTTATGGCTTTAGAATCATGAATAGAGGAAACCTTCATGACAGGTCGTGCGTTAGGTAGATACAACATAAGAGCCGCAGAGTACGAAGGGAGTTTTTACTGAGTGAGTCTTAGTAGGCAATTCAGTAAGAATGGCTCAGCCTAGAGTGCCTGCAGCACAGCTAGTATTCGAACGGTAAGCATGTTAAGTCTGTGGACGACGATGGAGATGGTGATAGCCGCAATAGCCTGGTGTTTGCCATTGGCTTTCAGAGTTCCAAGTGCCAATTACTAGCCATGGTTGTGTCCATAAAAGAGTGTGAGTCAGGGTTTGTACAGCCCAAGTGCAGGCAATTCATCAGCCCATAGCTCTTGATCAAAGTTGAACCGGCATAGTGCTGGTGGTTCACGACGGGTCTCCCAGACCAATGCGTTGCCACTGTTGCTTACACCTACTACCCCGAACCGTCCTGTCGGTGACTTTTTGGAAGTTCGGACCCCTCCTCGGCTAAGCGCAGGCCTGAACGAGGTTCCGGGTCACAGAATCCACGTACCTGAGTCGCAACCAACGACAACCAATGGAAGGAGTGTCCAATCTGCAAAGCGGAAGTGCGATTCGGAAGCTCCCCGGTGGCAGGTGTTCTCTAACTTTGTGGCGGGTGCTCCGGAGAGTTTGGGATACTTCAGACATTCCTGACTCATACTTCGTCAAGCCGCCGATAGACTTTGCATGTCCGACTGGCCGGTTAAGGTTTCCTGCCAGCTGATCAGTCCACATGTTTGCCTGCAGAAACCATGAGCACTTTCGTTCCGGCAAAGAGTCCCCAGACTCTCCAAGGCATGCTGGCCCACCGGAAAGAGAAAGCCGAAGCTGTACCAGCATGTATTTTTCCCTTCTGTGTAGGATTTGTCTCGAGTGGGGTGAAGATGTTGTTGTTCGACCTTGATGGGCGGTTTGGGCCCTGAAAAATAAAACTGCCGCGCTAGATCATGTGGTTATTCAGCATGGCATGAGGCATTTTCCACGGCAGTCGATGCGCGTTTACTGTTTGGCTTGGTAGTTGGTCTGCCACAGTGCAGCAGAATGTCGTGGAGCAGGAGAGGCCGGCATGACGCGAGCTGCTGTGACGTGACATGCGGTGGTCTGACTCAAGAGTGCTAGGGCAGGGTATAGTCGGCTATAAGTTCACAAAAGGGGGTTTCCGAAAATAGGGGACCCTAATATCGTACCCTAAATAGTAGGATCCTGATTATACAGGACCCCTAAAATGAGGTACCCCCTCTTTTTCGGAAACCCCGGAAACCCCCACAGAAACCAGAGCCAGGGCCCGACTTCCTGTGGAGAATTTCCTGCCGAAGCCCAGGAGCTCCACGTGCAGCTTCTTGAAGCAAAGATGCTGGAGCCGCTCAGATCAACTTGGGACCGCGGCGCTGTGTAGAGTTCATTGTTCATTGTCTCCATGCCTGTGCCACGAGCGTAGGATCGAGAAAGCGTCGTTGAGTGAGGCGACGAAACTGCTTCGTGGCTACAGCTCAAGAGAATAGCTCAGAGATCCCGGGTGCTTCTACTGTTCCTGCAAACATGGCTCAGTCTGCCGTTGGTGCAACGCTGGGAGCCGCCGCTCTGTTGGGCGGCTGTGCCTTCCTGGCACCCTCGACTCCACATGCGGTATCCTCGCCCGCGCAGCTTCGAGGCGCCACTCAGGGTGCCTCTTGCAGTGCCGGGGCAGCCGCGCCGCTGGCAGGAGCTGCTCTGCTTGCCACGGCTGCCGCACTGGCCAGACCTACCGAGTCGGCAACGACCCGCAGGGCAGCGGCTGTGAAGAAGAAGGGCGTGAAGGTCGTCCATGGCAAGGAGATCCCATGGAACCTCTTCACACCCAAGGCCCCATACGCAGGCAAGGTCATCGAAAACGACGTGCACCCGCAGACCTTGACTGAGGACACTGGGGATGCCAACTGGGAGACTTGCCATGTGACCTTCGACCACGGTGGCAAGGTGCCCTACATCGAGGGACAGTCCATCGGAATCATCGCACCAGGTCCTGACAAGAAGGGCGAGACCCCGGCCCGGATCCGCTTGTACTCCATTGCCTCCTCGGCAGTCGGGGACAATCAGAACTCCAAGACCGTTTCTCTCTGTGTGAAGCGCGTGGTCGAGCTCGACGGGAAGTTTGCCAATCGCGAGAAGGGTGAGGACAAGCCCGACAAGGCTGGCACGGGCTTTCCCGACAACAAGGTCTACCGAGGAGTTTGCTCGAACCACATTTGCGACATGTCACCTGGTGACGACGTCATGATCACGGGCCCCACTGGAGCCGAGATGCTTCTGCCAGAGGACCCCGAGGCGAACATCATCATGTTGGCGACAGGCACTGGCATCGCCCCGATGCGATCCTACTGCCGACTGCTCTTCCACGACGATGCCGGGGCCAGCGGCGATGGCAGAAAGTTCAAGGGTTTGGCTTGGCTTTTCATGGGCGTTCCCTACTCCAAGTCTCTCCTTTACGATGACGAGCACCAGGAGTACAAGAAGAGCTACCCCGACCAGTTCAAGTACGACTACGCCGTCAGCCGTGAGGAGAAGAATGCAGCTGGCCAGAAGATGTACATCCAGACTAAGATGGCAGAGTACGCTGATGAGCTCTGGGATCTCATGCAGGACGAGAAGACCCACGTCTACATGTGCGGCCTGAAAGGCCTGGAGTTCGGAATGTCGGTTTAAGTGTTGGAGTTAGTAGAAGTCAAGGCTAGAAGTAACAATATAGTAACAATAGTCATAACCATGACCACAATAAATAGTAATAATAGTATAACAATAAAAAATACTAACAATAATAAATAATGGCCACGAGAGGCATGGAGTCTGGCATGGCCGAGTGCTTCGGCCCAATCGCAGAGAAAGCCGGCAAGGATTGGGCGGAGTTCGCCAAGGCCATGAAGAAGGCCGACCGCTACCACGTCGAGGTCTACTGAGGTCTATGAGCGATTTAGAGCCATCCAGGCTTTGAGGTAGGCCACTAGGTCCGCCCGATTTTCCGATACACGTCCACAGAGGGCAGGCTTCGCAAACAAGCGCGCTGGTCATTCTTGTCCGGTCGAGCCGTATCCTGCTGAGTCCGCCAGACTGCGAATCGAACACGCCTTGCAAGCCGCAAACCTGGAACATCCTGGAACCCAGAACCCAAGCCAACACCCAAAACCCCAGGAAGGGCCCGGACGGCTTCGAGGATGCGTTGAACGAAATTCGCCCCAGCCTCAGTCTTCAGATTGCAAGGCCGTGGGGCCGTAGGGGCTGAAGATCTTGAGGCCTGGAGGCTTGAAGTTTGGGGCTCAGGTTTTGCGAGGTTCAGGATTTGTGGGCTTGAGGCAGAAGAGCATGCGATGTTGACTTTTGACGGTTCAGGGCTGAGGGATTAGTGTTTAATCTTCACGAGAAGGGACGATCGGGCCAAACTCGGGCCGTGGGTTGGCAAACGATACAAACTTCAGCGAGAGAGTTTATGCAGGTGGGACTGCCGCTTTCTTGATTGAACGAAGCTCAAGTGCCCTAAGCTGTTGACCGTAGACGCGCCTGCTTTCCGAATCGCCGACTAGGCTTGTCCCCAGCTTGCGATTCCCAAGCCTCGAAGAGCCAACAGTGCCACACCTTGAGCTCAGGCATGGACCCCATGCCCTGACCTCTCGTTTGTGGCTTGTTGTGAGACTTCAGGCAACAAGCTTACCGACATCCAGTCAGACAGCCAGCGCACTGCAAAGTTGGATCGACTGCAGCCACTTTCCACAACATTTCATGATGAGCATTCGCTTTTTGTTACTGGATTTGTTGGGGCGGGAAGGCATTGATGCGGGTGTAGAATCAGAACTTGTCTGGCACAGGATCTGGATACGATGTGAGCCGCGTGTGGAGCAATGGGATACACGTTTTGGCGGCTTCACCATCAAGCAATTATTGACCCTAATTTGCTTAATTATTCGGGAGTACAAGGCTTATGCATGTGAGAACTACCGTTACAAGAGCACATGGGCATACAATATAGTATGTAAACTTCTTCCTGTCCTGGGTCGCTCGTAGCCATGTCCACAGTGTAGCACAATGTAGTTCAGCATGGTGAACTCACTTTAGGATCGTCGTTGCATGCAGACGTAGCCGTCATGCCACGTAGAAATGTGGCACTTGGTGCCAAATAGTCCATCCGTATAGTCTGCAATCGCACCAGGCTATAGCTATGGCAGGACAGTGGCACGCTATAGTCTAATACCTTCATGAGAGAATACAAACAAGTCAAGACAGAAACAAGTATGGATAAGGATGGGACCACGACGACGACCACGATGATGATGATGATGATGATGATGATGATGATGTGATGATGGTGTGATGATGTGATGATGGTTCAATGATCGTCGTCACCGGTGGTGTGGCGGTGATCATGATGATTATGGCCATGATGGTTGTGATGGTGATGCGGTCGGCTTTGCAATCACGACGGTAGGATGCCTTGTCCTTCCGAACGATTCAGGGCTGAAGTGAAGCGCCACATGTCGCTGCAAGCGGAAGTCCTGACGAAGAGCATGCGCCTCGGGTTTTAAGGTGGTTCGGGTCTTGGCGTAGAAGTCGTTGCTTTTTTTGGTTTAGGGTTAAAATTTCAGGATGTGAAGTTTCGGGCTTAAGGGGCAGACCGGAGATGCGCGGGTCAATGCTGGCTGGTGGCCGTAGCTCTGCACGGCACCATTCTCACAGCCCCTAAAGCTAAACTGTGTCTGACGTGTCTGAGAGAGAGTGCCGAAGTGGCCCAAACCTAAACTTCTAGCAGTCAAGATGCTTCATTTGTTGAGGCTGGAGAGGCCGGTGCGAATCGATTCTATAATAGTTAAAAAAATTCAGTAAGTACACTTTGTAACACCCAGCACTTTGACCCCGACACGCCCTGACCCTGTAACACAAGGATATCTTCTTCTGACATACTCCGTCCCGGATATCTTGTCGGCGATCAGGCTTGCACTGTGCCCATTCCCTATCTGTGTTCAGGAAAGACATCCTCAAGCAGAGCACGACGCAAATTTGGGACACTTTGGCTTCAAAGGACGCACATTAAGGCCCTTGGATGTTCAAGGTTTGGACATGGATGTGGAACATAAACGTACGGAACCAGCTGCAACCCTGTATATGGGAGTTTCCGAAAATGGGGGACCCTAATATGGTACCCTAAATAGTAGGATCCTTCTAAAGTACAATGTTGCTTGGAGTGGACGCATGTGTACCCGGATCCTCGCCTGCTTGTCTAGTTGTGAGTGCTGAAATAGTAGGATCCTTATTATTATAAGGACCCCAAAATAAGGTTCCCCTAATTTTCGGAAACCCACACATAATTTTCGGAAACCCACATATAATCTGCCAAGGTCCTTCCCTCTCGCAAGAAATACATCCACATGTACGTGTGCATGCGTACGAGAGAGGGAGGGCGGAGAGCCCTAGAGAAGTTCGAAGGCATCAGTTGGTCCTCGGATTTCAGAAGGCTTGGCCGACCTACTGCATATCACCTTCAACAATCTGAGGAGATCGATGGGATCCCCAACCTGCTGCAAAAGTATCCACGCGCCCGGTCGCTGGAATCTGAGAAGACACGAGCCTGCAAGGAGGATGTCTGTCAAAAGCTGAGCGATCCTGCCGCAGCTCTTGCTGGGCAATCAGTTCTGTATGCCTGACAGGAAGGCACAAGCTTAGCAGCGTCTCCCGCAACTTTTGGGTGAACTCCTATGGTTGGAAGCTTGTGTAGGCGGGTTGGCTGGGCACTCAGACCCAGGTTCTGCTTGGGAGCCAACGGCCCCTTCTTCATCCAGCGCCTATGGCCGAAGAGGATCAACCAATCGGGCCTGGGTCGGAAGGTTCGGGGCTCTTGGGGGTGAGCTTTGGGGTCTTGGAGTTTTGCAGAAGTATCCCCATCGACGGCGAGGGTCTTCCGAGAATTTTAGGTGCTCAGAGGTCTGTGGTCCTAGGCTCTGTCCTCGTTGTGGCTCACGGGGATGTGCTGCATGTGTAGGGCCGCAGCCCAACATCAGGAGACACCGTCTCTAAAGCTGTTGACTCCCTGTGTTTCTGTGTCCTGCAACTCGGAGAGGCAAGAGCATCCGAACCGGGAACCTCGAAGCTCCAAGCGTACGTCCACCCACAGCCCCAAGCTTTTCAAGCTGGCCTGAAGTTCAGGTTCTATCCGAACGGGGATGCCCAGTCACAAACAGGCGTGGGGGACTTCGGGCTTTCGCGTTCTCTTTAAGGAATTACAGAGCTTGGGGCGTGCGCAGCTGCGGGCTTGAAGTCTAGGCTCGGAGACGGTTGTACGTTTAAGGTTTACTATGAGGGGGTTTGGTTTCAGAGTTGTCCTAGTACTATAGGTAACCGAAGCGAGACCCCTTAAAGGGGACCCTTCTTAACCCTACTTCTGGCTCTCTTCAAAGGGACCTTGTTGAGAGGGTTTATATCCCCAAGGGTTCCCTAATCCTAACGCCTAGGTTTGAGGAGTTAGTCAGTCAGTGCATCGGGGTCTTGGTCTTTCAAAAGCTACAAGCTGGGGGACTTGCCCAAGCTGTCATCAGAAACGTCCCGCAGCGAGTGAGCCCGGCTCCGTTCAGGTCTTGCCTATCCCCCCACTTTAAAGCACAGCTACTCCGGGATGCGAAAGGTCGCGGGCTTCTAGGAGTTTCAATGAAAGCTTGAGGTTCTTGGACAGAGGAGAAGCGAATCCAGCAAGAGCAATCTGTAAGACAGAGACAGACAAGAGACATCTGAATTCCCACCCGTTGCGAGAGGATCCTCGAACACCCATCGGCTCAAACCATAAACCCCAACGCCATAGAATGTAAACACTCCAACTCCCGAGAATCACGCAAAAGCTGGAAAGGCAAGTGCGGCCTCTTCCTGTGGGGCCCTGACTCCGTCTATGTGAAAGCACGCTGGGCTCTGTGACCTGGCAGACTTCGCTTGAGGGTGGGTAGGCAGGGCTTTGAGGCGGTGCGGGCAGGCTGCCCGCAGCAGCCAGTGCACTCAAGATTCCCAATTGGAAGGCTTCAAAGCAGTGCGGGCAGGCTGCCTGCAGCAGCCAATGCACCCAAGATTATCAATTGGAAGGCTTCAAGGCGGTGCGGGCAGGCTGCCCGCAGCAGCCAATGCACCCAAGATTACCAATTGGAAGGCCTCAAGGCGGTGCGGGCAGGCTGCCTGCAGCAGTCCAAGATTCCCAATTGGAAGGCTTCACGGCGGTGCGGGCAGGCTGCCCGCAGCAGCCAATGCACCCAAGATTACCAATTGGAAGGCCTCAAGGCGGTGCGGGCAGGCTGCCTGCAGCAGTCAATGCACCCAAGATTCCCAATTGGAAGGCTTCACGGCGGTGCGGGAAGGCTGCCCGCAGCAGCCAATGCACCCAGATTACCATTGGAAGGCTTCAAGGCGGTGCGGGCAGGCTGCCCGCAGCAGCCAACGCACCCAAGATTATCAATTGGAAGGCTTCAAGGCGGTGCGGGCAGGCTGCCCGCAGCAGCCAATGCACCCAAGATTACCAATTGGAAGGCCTCAAGGCGGTGCGGGCAGGCTGCCTGCAGCAGTCCAAGATTCCCAATTGGAAGGCTTCACGGCGGTGCGGGCAGGCTGCCCGCAGCAGCCCATGCACCCAAGATTACCAATTGGAAGGCCTCAAGGCGGTGCGGGCAGGCTGCCTGCAGCAGTCAATGCACCCAAGATTCCCAATTGGAAGGCTTCACGGCGGTGCGGGCAGGCTGCCCGCAGCAGCCAATGCACCCAGATTACCATTGGAAGGCTTCAAGGCGGTGCGGGCAGGCTGCCCGCAGCAGCCAACGCACCCAAGATTCCCAATTGGAAGGCTTCAAGGCGGGGCGGGCAGGCTGCCCGCAGCAGCCAATGCACCCAAGATTACCAATTGAAAAGCTTCAAGGCGGTGCGGGCGGGCTACCCGCAGCAGCCAATGCACCCAAGCCCAATTGGAAGGCTTCACGGCGGTGCGGGGCGCTGCGGGTAGGCTGCCGGCAGCAGCCAATGCACCCAAGATTACCAATTGGAACGCTTCGGCTGCCCGCAGCAGCCAACGCACCCAAGATTCCCAATTGGAAGGCTTCAAGGCGGTGCGTGCAGGGTGCCCGCAGCAGCCAACGGACCCAAAATTCCTAATTGGAAGGCTTCAAGGTGGTGCGGGCAGGCTGCCCGCAGCAGCCAACGCACCCAAGATTCGCGATTGCTTCAAGGGAGTGCGGGCACGCAGCAGCCAACGCACCCAAGATTCCCAAATGGAAGGCTTCAAGGCTGTGTGGGAGGCCGGCAGCAGCCAACGCACCCAAGATTCCCAATTGGAAGGTTTCAAGGCGGCGGGCAGGCTGCCCGCAGCAGCCCCAAGATTCCCAATTGGAAGGGTTCCAGGCGGTGCGGGCAGGTTGCCCGCAGCAGCCAATGCACCCAAGATTCCCAATTGGAAGGCTTCAAGGCGGTGCGGGCAGGCTGCCCGCAGCAGCCCGTGCACCCAAGATTAACAATTGGAAGGCTTCAAGGCGGTGCGGGCGGCTGCCCGCAGCAGCCAAGGCACCCAAGATTTCCAATTGGAAGGCTTCAAGGCGGTGCGGGCAGGCTCCGCAGCAGGCAAGGCACCCAAGATTCCCAATTGGAAGGCTTCAAGGCGGGGCGGGCAGGCTGCCCGCAGCAGCCAATGCACCCAAGATTATACCAATTGAAAAGTTTCAAGGCGGTGCGGGCGGGCTACCCGCAGCAGCCAATGCACCCAAGATTCCCAATTGGAAGGCTTCACGGCGGTGCGGGGCGCTGCGGGCAGGCTGCCGGCAGCAGCCAATGCACCCAAGATTACCAATTGGAATGCTTCGGCTGCCCGCAGCAGCCAACGCGCACCCAAGATTCCCAATTGGAAGGCTTCAAGGCGGGGCGTGCAGGGTGCCCGCAGCAGCCAACGGGCCCAAAATTCCTAATTGGAAGGCTTCAAGGCGGTGCGGGCGGGCTGCCCGCAGCAGCCAACGCACCCAAGATTCGCGATCTTCAAGGGAGTGCGGGCAGGTTGCCCGCAGCAGCCAACGCACCCAAGATTCACAAATGGAAGGCTGCAGCAGCCAACGCACCCAAGATTACCAATTGGAAGGCTTCAAGGCGGTGCGGGCAGGCTGCCCGCAGCAGCCCCAAGATTCCCAATTGGAAGGCTTCCAGGCGGTGCGGGCAGGTTGCCCGCAGCAGCCAATGCACCCAAGATTCCCAATTTGAAGCCCGCAGCAGCCCATGCACCCAAGATTACCAATTGGAAGGCTTCAAGGCAGTGCGGGCGGGCTGCCTGCAACAGCCAATGCACCCAAGATTTTCAATTGGAAGGCTTCAAGGCGGTGCGGGCAGGCTGCCCGCAAGATTCTCAATTGGAAGGCTTCAAGGCTGTGCGGGCAGGTTGCCCGCAGCAACCAATGCACCCAAGATTTCCAATTGGAAGGCTTCAAGGCGGTGCGGGCAGGCTGCCGGCAGCAGCCAATGCACCCAAGCTTCCCAATTGGAAGGCTTCAAGGCGGTGCGGGCAGGCTGCTCGCAGCAGCCAATGCACCCAAGATTCCCAATTGGAAAGCTTCACGGCGGCGCGGGCAGGTTGCCCGCAGCAACCAATGCACCCAAGATTACCAATTGGAAGGCTTCAAGACGGTGCGGGCAGGCTGCGCGCAGCAGCCAACGCACCCAAGATTTTCAATTGGAAGGCTTCAAGGCGGTGCGGGCAGGCTGCCCGCAGCAGCCAATGCACCCAAGATTCTCAATTGGAAGGCTTCAAGGCGGCGCGGGCAGGCTGCCCGCAGCAACCAACGCGCCCAAGATTCCCAATTGGAAGGCTTCAAGGCGGTGCGGGTAGGCTGCCCGCTGCAGCCAATGCACCCAAGATTACCAATTGGATCGAAGGCTTCAAGGCGGCGCGGGCAGGCTGCCCGCAGCAACCAATGCGCCCAAGATTCCCAATTGGAAGGCTGCCCGCTGCAGCCAATGCACCCAAAATTACCAATTGGAAGGCTTCAAGGCGGTGCGGGCAGGCTGCCCGCAGCAGCCAACGCACCCAAGATTCCCAATTGGAAGGCTTCAAGGCGGGGCGGGCAGGCTGCCCGCAGCAGCCAATGCACCCAAGATTACCAATTGAAAAGCTTCAAGGCGGTGCGGGCGGGCTACCCGCAGCAGCCAATGCACCCAAGCCCAATTGGAAGGCTTCACGGCGGTGCGGGGCGCTGCGGGTAGGCTGCCGGCAGCAGCCAATGCACCCAAGATTACCAATTGGAACGCTTCGGCTGCCCGCAGCAGCCAACGCACCCAAGATTCCCAATTGGAAGGCTTCAAGGCGGTGCGTGCAGGGTGCCCGCAGCAGCCAACGGACCCAAAATTCCTAATTGGAAGGCTTCAAGGTGGTGCGGGCAGGCTGCCCGCAGCAGCCAACGCACCCAAGATTCGCGATTGCTTCAAGGGAGTGCGGGCACGCAGCAGCCAACGCACCCAAGATTCCCAAATGGAAGGCTTCAAGGCTGTGTGGGAGGCCGGCAGCAGCCAACGCACCCAAGATTCCCAATTGGAAGGTTTCAAGGCGGCGGGCAGGCTGCCCGCAGCAGCCCCAAGATTCCCAATTGGAAGGGTTCCAGGCGGTGCGGGCAGGTTGCCCGCAGCAGCCAATGCACCCAAGATTCCCAATTGGAAGGCTTCAAGGCGGTGCGGGCAGGCTGCCCGCAGCAGCCCGTGCACCCAAGATTAACAATTGGAAGGCTTCAAGGCGGTGCGGGCGGCTGCCCGCAGCAGCCAAGGCACCCAAGATTTCCAATTGGAAGGCTTCAAGGCGGTGCGGGCAGGCTCCGCAGCAGGCAAGGCACCCAAGATTCCCAATTGGAAGGCTTCAAGGCGGGGCGGGCAGGCTGCCCGCAGCAGCCAATGCACCCAAGATTATACCAATTGAAAAGTTTCAAGGCGGTGCGGGCGGGCTACCCGCAGCAGCCAATGCACCCAAGATTCCCAATTGGAAGGCTTCACGGCGGTGCGGGGCGCTGCGGGCAGGCTGCCGGCAGCAGCCAATGCACCCAAGATTACCAATTGGAATGCTTCGGCTGCCCGCAGCAGCCAACGCGCACCCAAGATTCCCAATTGGAAGGCTTCAAGGCGGTGCGTGCAGGGTGCCCGCAGCAGCCAACGGACCCAAAATTCCTAATTGGAAGGCTTCAAGGCGGTGCGGGCGGGCTGCCCGCAGCAGGCAAGGCACCCAAGATTCCCAATTGGAAGGCTTCAAGGCGGGGCGGGCAGGCTGCCCGCAGCAGCCAATGCACCCAAGATTATACCAATTGAAAAGTTTCAAGGCGGTGCGGGCGGGCTACCCGCAGCAGCCAATGCACCCAAGATTCCCAATTGGAAGGCTTCACGGCGGTGCGGGGCGCTGCGGGCAGGCTGCCGGCAGCAGCCAATGCACCCAAGATTACCAATTGGAATGCTTCGGCTGCCCGCAGCAGCCAACGCGCACCCAAGATTCCCAATTGGAAGGCTTCAAGGCGGTGCGTGCAGGGTGCCCGCAGCAGCCAACGGACCCAAAATTCCTAATTGGAAGGCTTCAAGGCGGTGCGGGCGGGCTGCCCGCAGCAGCCAACGCACCCAAGATTCGCGATCTTCAAGGGAGTGCGGGCAGGTTGCCCGCAGCAGCCAACGCACCCAAGATTCACAAATGGAAGGCTGCAGCAGCCAACGCACCCAAGATTACCAATTGGAAGGCTTCAAGGCGGTGCGGGCAGGCTGCCCGCAGCAGCCCCAAGATTCCCAATTGGAAGGCTTCCAGGCGGTGCGGGCAGGTTGCCCGCAGCAGCCAATGCACCCAAGATTCCCAATTTGAAGCCCGCAGCAGCCCATGCACCCAAGATTACCAATTGGAAGGCTTCAAGGCAGTGCGGGCGGGCTGCCTGCAACAGCCAATGCACCCAAGATTTTCAATTGGAAGGCTTCAAGGCGGTGCGGGCAGGCTGCCCGCAAGATTCTCAATTGGAAGGCTTCAAGGCTGTGCGGGCAGGTTGCCCGCAGCAACCAATGCACCCAAGATTTCCAATTGGAAGGCTTCAAGGCGGTGCGGGCAGGCTGCCCGCAGCAGCCAATTGCACCCAACATTCCCAATTGGAAGGCTTCCAGGCGGTGCGGGCAGGCTGCCCGCAGCAGCCAATGCACCCAAGCTTCCCAATTGGAAGGCTTCAAGGCGGTGCGGGCAGGCTGCTCGCAGCAGCCAATGCACCCAAGATTCCCAATTGGAAAGCTTCACGGCGGCGCGGGCAGGTTGCCCGCAGCAACCAATGCACCCAAGATTACCAATTGGAAGGCTTCAAGACGGTGCGGGCAGGCTGCGCGCAGCAGCCAACGCACCCAAGATTTTCAATTGGAAGGCTTCAAGGCGGTGCGGGCAGGCTGCCCGCAGCAGCCAATGCACCCAAGATTCTCAATTGGAAGGCTTCAAGGCGGCGCGGGCAGGCTGCCCGCAGCAACCAACGCGCCCAAGATTCCCAATTGGAAGGCTTCAAGGCGGTGCGGGTAGGCTGCCCGCTGCAGCCAATGCACCCAAGATTACCAATTGGATCGAAGGCTTCAAGGCGGCGCGGGCAGGCTGCCCGCAGCAACCAATGCGCCCAAGATTCCCAATTGGAAGGCTGCCCGCTGCAGCCAATGCACCCAAAATTACCAATTGGAAGGCTTCAAGGCGGTGCGGGCAGGCTGCCCGCAGCAGCCAATGCAATTGGAAGGCTTCAAGGCGGTGCGGGCAGGCTGCCCGCAGCAGCCAATGCACCCAAGATTCCCAATTGGAAGGCTTCAAGGAGGTTGCCCGCAGCAGCCGATGCACCCGAGATTCCCAATTGGAAGGCTTCAAGGCGGTGCGGGCAAGCTGCCCGCCCAAGATTCCCAATTCTTCAAAGCGGTGCCAATGCACCCAAGATTGTGAGGGCAGGCTGCCCGCAGCGGGCAATGCACCCAAGATTCCCACTTGGAAGGCTCCAAGGCGGTGCGGGCAGGCTGCCCGCAGCAGCAATTGCAAGCAAGATTCCCAGTTTTTCAATTCGGTGCTGGCTGGCTGTCCGCAGCTGCGACTGCACCCAAGATCTCTATTTGCGTGCGCGCAGGCCGCCTGCAGCAGCGAAAGCACCCAAGATTCCCAATTGGACGGCTTTAAAGCGGTGCGGGCTGGCCGCCCGCAGCAGCGAACGCACCCAAGATTCTCAATTGGAAGGCTTCAAGGCGGTGCGGCCAGACGAAGACAAAGCTGGGAGTAAGTGACATTGCAACCACGACGTTTCTCTATGCTATCATAACGCGGGCATGGCCAGCCAGGTGGGCAGCAAAACCAAACAGAGTCCAAATCCAGAGCCTCAAAGCCCCTGAACCCATCTGATTATTCTCAGCTGCTAGTGCCCACCAGTCAAAGTACGTCGAACCCGAGACCTCGTCTGGCAAGTCCGAGTTGCGAGAGCATATAAACCCATACCCAAAACACCACAATCCTCAACACCAAGCCGTATCACCATATTCTAAAAAAGCAAGGCCCGCAGCATTGAAGCCCCCTAGGCCCTAAACCTTCGATACGATGCGGAGCCTTGCCTGCTGCGTGCGAGGGTGAGCGTCGAAACCTTCGGAGCAATTCAGCGCTGCCGAGGAACTCGGCCGAGCGCTTCATCGACTTTGGGTCGCTTGGAGATGTGCGATGTATTGGAGCATGTTGGGAAGAAGTGCTTTGTATTTGTGTTTTCTTTGTCGTACCGTGGTTGGGTAATGTTACTACAAGGAACTCAGGAACCTTCTAGCTTCCAGTTCCTTCATGCATTAAGCAGATGCTGCGCGCTCGTTCCGTTCAGAGGCTGCGCCCTCTTGCAAAGACATCCCTCGGGCTTCGAAGCAATCACACAATTTGCAAGCAGGAACTCACGGGAGAAATGGCGGTTGTACGAGCAGTGTACGCTTTATTGAGAGCGTTACCTCAAAGTGAAATCCTACTTTAGAACAGCCCTGCCCATCCGGGCAAGGCCGGTGAAGACAGGCTGGGGGAGCTCGGCGCCTCGGTCCAAAGTTTATTTTTTTTGTGTTTGGTGTTCTGTTGTCGTGGTTGTAGCCTTGCTTGTTTCAGCATGTTGCAGTGTAACAAGTTTTACTGTAGAATTTGAAGCTTCGTGTTTGGACCTTCAAGTTCTGAGGTCTGATTTTTATTAGGGACCGAGGGATTTGCGGGTCGGATAAGCACATTCTGATTGTTGTTTCAGTCCTTGCCGCACAGTGTTTTGACTTTCAGCCTCCTGCCCTTTGGTCGAGAAGAAGTTGTTGGAGACCCTAAATATACCCCGAAAGATGTCGGTGACGTAGAAGTGCATGCGGTTGCTGCCAGGACATGTTCAGCACACCGGTCGGGTGTTCGTCGATCAAGATCTCAGTGGAGCAACTTGGCAGTCAGCCTTCAAGCCGGACACCTGAACCTGAGTTCCCTAAACCCTCACATTGTGTATGCCCTGATCTGCTGCTTGAACCTTAGTTTCTGTCCAAGCTGGTTACATGAATCTCAAAACCAGAGGTATGCGACCAAGAAGCACACCAAGAGACACTGAAAGGATCTGAAAGGTCAAATGTTTCAGCTTATGCCCTTTTTGAGTTCTGGTGTCGAAAGGTAAAGGTCAAGCAACATTAGGGTCGGAAATTACATTCTGGAAATCTCGGTATGATAGTACAATACTCCCGAACATCCCGAAAATTGTGGTAGATGGAAGTCCCGACACACAACACCGGAGGCTACTGGAGGTCGTGCGGCACATGAAGACAGCGATTCTCTGAGCGGCGATGTCTCAGAACCCCTGACTTGTTACTTTCTACTAACCCAAACCGGTATAGCTCAGGGATGGTTTTCGGGGCCTAATCCAATTGGTCTGCATGTTACGGCGTAGTCGGTAAGCAACGGATCTCCACCCACTGTTGTCGTGTTGCAGAAATGGTGAGGCAGGTAGGACACGCCAGCCACTGTACCCCTCTGCATTCATGCGAACAGAGACTTTCAAAGCGATGACCACGGGGAAGAGGGCAGTGGAATAGCTTGGTCCTTCGTAGCCAGGGTTTCACAGCAACTCTACCAATAATCTTTTCGTGGTCTGGTGGCTCTAGTGGTGGAAGCCCCCACTCTAGGATGGACACTGGAGTCTTCTCACAGGAAGTGCGACACTTTTCTCATAAGCATTGAGGGAACCGGTGAATAAGTTCGAAGGCTCAGTTTCACGGGGCCGCTGCGGCAGCTTTTCCAACCCAGCTCGGCTCAAACCGACACGCTGGCTCGCCTCGACAAAAAGCACCGTACAAGCCAGAGAGACGGGTGCTCAGACCACATTGCTTCAGTTTCTTGTCAGGTAGACTGAAAGGTCAAAGCCCAAGCCCTGCAAAAACCGCGTGGAACGGATTACCAAAGCCTGGCTGCCCTGCACCTGTGGTATTTGCTAAACTCTACTATCAGGCGCATACGTCCCCAGCACGCTTTGCGGGCTCCCGGGCTTCAGGGTTACTCGGAGACCTCGTTGCTTGCTGGTGTTTGTAAGGTCTCAGCTGGTGCCCGGCCAGTCAGTTGGGCCTGCGGCAACAGCACCCAGGCAGAAACAGTCTGTAGTACGTACTCAACTCCACGAACGCTGCCTCCCCCTTCCTGCTGCTAAGCCGCCTGCAAACCGAAAGAGCCTCTGATGCTGGGCTGTCTTCTTGCGTGGGCTCCAGAGATTAGAGGGGCAGGCTACGAACCCAAGAAAGGTTTGAAGGGTAATACAGTGACCTTACAAATTTTGAAATAATTAACCTTTACTAGTTTGGGTTCCTTATAATATGAGTTCTAATCATTAAGGCCCCTACAGTACCTTGTGTCAGACCGTCGGACTAGATGGGCCGCTTCGCTCGGGTCCTTCATTTTGGTCCACCCTTGGCAAAACCAGGACTGGAGAGTTTCTGGCTCCTTTGTCTAACCAGAGTCAATGACGTTTGGGATTCCCGGCACACGGCCCCAAACAAGCCTCCGAGCCGAGTGTCTGAGGGCCGCAGCAGCGATTATGCCCACGCAGAAGCCCAAGGCTCTATGCAATGGATAGACAGATGCCTTATGATATCATGAGCCTTCACGGTCCCGCGCATAAAGTTTTTGTTTATTGTCGAAGGGAGTCGGGAAGCCGGACCCCGAAACGCGACCATGGTCTGTTGTAGTTTGCAGCAGGCAGCGCGCCACGGGCGGTTTTCCAAGCGGCAGCAGCAGCCCTGGTGCAGGTTGGGGCCGGGCCGAGTGATTTTCAGAACCTGCTAGCCCTGCCGTTGTGTCCGCAGCCGCACTGCATGATCACCACCACCACCATCTCCAGCACCCCTGCATCATGATGACGATCATCATTTGCGTCGTCGTCATCATCACCGCGATTTTCATCATTGCCACTATCATCATCAGCAGCATTGTCGTCACCGTTGTCGCTAGCACTGCCGACCTCCTCCTCCTCCTCCTCCTCTTCCTCTGCATTTTCTTCTTCTCCATATTCATGTTCATAGCCATCAAAGCACCATCGAACACCATGGAAGCATTTGTTTCGCTGTGGTGGCTTCAGTGGAGGTCCTTGAGGCAGGCCTTTCAGGGTGTCTCTCGGAGGCCCGCCGGGGTCTCGCCGCCGCGTTGCGCAGCTGGCGCCGAAGCTCCGCAGAACTTGCGGCCGTGTGAGCGGCCGACAAAGAGCAGCCCTGGAGGGTTGGAGGGGTCTTGGGTAATCATCTAAGCCACGTCCTGAAGGGTGTAGACTGTTCATAACATCACAAGATCAGTTGAGGGGAAAGTAGAACCCTATGTGCAATCCCAGTACAGGGCCCTGATTTCGAGTTCCCAACAAAACAGGGAGAAACGGGAAGAGGGCGCCGCGCAGGCGGATGCGGCCTCGCTTCGGACAGCGGCTGAGTACGGCATGAGCCCCAGGGTCCCGGGCAGGGCCGGCCTGGGATTTGGGATTTTTGAAGTCGAAACGGCCTGGTTCTAAAAAGTGGTGAGGGGAGGTTGTGCCTTCAGATCTCGGTCTTGGGGACTTCGGTGGAGGGTGTGGGGCATGCCCTGCGCTGGGCACGAGACTTTTCAAGTTTGGGACATCCCAAACCTCCCGAAAGCAGCCAGCAAAGCTTGAGCCCGAATCCGGAATCCAGAACCATATGCCTGGAAAATCTCAGCTCAGGTCTTGACAAGGACGCCCCCATGAAGCTACTCCATGCAGCCGGGGGTCCTGGGCTTCGGAGGTTTAGGGGTTTAGGTTGCTCCTATTCACGCTCCCCTGCTGAGGCCTAGCTGGTGTCGTTTGGGTCTGGTGGGGTGAGGCTGGGTAGGCGGCAAATGGGTCGGAGGTCCCGTGACTTGTGTTTGGCTGTTCTTGATTGTGGCCCGGAACTTGCTGGCAATACAGGAGCGATCGCGGGGTGCCGTATGCCTGCTGTTACCATGCCCGAAAACCCAGAAAATCTCTACGCACACCCAGCAAAGTCGGCATCCAACATCCAAGTGAGTCTGAACGACATGAGTGGCCGCAGTCATCCGATAAGACTGGAACTCTACAGAGAAGGTCCGCATGGGCCCTGCCGGAAAAAATCGTTTCCGGACGGGACCTCAGAAAACGCCGGAATCATACACACATAATATGATATCATGTCTGCCTGGATCCCACAGGTGCGCACAAAGGCTTCCGTCCGAAACGCTGAACCAGAGGGAGAAACCAATGCCCCCCCAGGCCGCAGAGGCCGATGCCGCGGAGGCGGCGAAGGCGGCGAGACTGGAACTACTAACCAACGAGCAACCATAGCAATGGCCGCATTGAAGTACGATTATTGCCTGACATTGGTAGCACTCCTGACGATCATCTTATTGAACCTTTGAACAAACATGGACAACGGAAGCAAAGATCACAAGGTGCTGGTACTTCTCGGAGATTCCAAGGATGGCGAGCAGCCCCGTGCTCAGCGTCCTTGCAGGTGCTGCTGACACAGCAGATGCTGTGACTGTCGTCTGTTTAGCAACATCCCGGAGTAATCTTCGCGTGGACTAAAGGTTCCCGTAGTAACGGAAGTTATTAGTTGTGGGAGGCTTGGGTGTCTTTCAATTGATTACAGTAATAGGCAATAGGCTATTCATGCGGGTCCTTGCTGAGGAATCCTGCGATGAACCGGGCTGTGATTGTTTTCGTTTGTCTGTGGCATTCTATGGCTATTCTGGTTTCTCGGCCGGCCCTGCAGCACCAAAAGCACCATATGGCTAAACAGAACAATAACCGGAACGGTGAAGTATGACAGTATGAATACTTATACCACTGGTGTCAGTCCTACCCGTGATCCTGGTAGCAGACTCATCCCTGTCGCTCCCGTTTTCGTTGAAGCTGCGAGTTCGGGAAGCGCCGGGGACGCCGTGGACGTGCTCGACAGACACGGCCGGTGCCTCCGGGCCGGGAGAAAGTTCAGAACACCCGGGTTCCAATTCTTGCAAGGGAGACTTGGTGTTGGGGCGGGGATGCAGGTCGGTTGGGATTTGAATGTCGAGTTGAGCCGTGGAATTGGCGGACCTCCTCTGCGAGCACCCGAAGCTACAAGCCTCTCATGATGTGTGATGCATGAATCAACAGTTTTTGCTGGGAAGCCCCCAACGCCCACCAAGTCTTTTCCAAGCACGCCAGAGTCTGGGAGCAAAGCTTGGTTTCCAGCAAGCTGAATCAACTACATAATAATAATAATAACAATAATAATAATAACAATAATAATAAACGTAACTACAAGACAAGACTTTGGCTGCTTTTCTCAGACCAGTCGACGGTGGGGTTCTTGGCGACCTGGAAGCCGCAAGAAGTCTGTGAGTTTCGGAAGCTTAAGGGATAGCCGGATCCTGGCTACGTAGGCTTTTTATTGGGGTGCCTCACTCGGATGTCTTATGTGTAAGAGAAGCAAGTTTTTAATCTCCGGCAGCTTCGAGTTGGTTCGAGATGCAAGGTCTGCTCTGCGGCGCAGACGGCGCTCTGTAGTGACCGGATCACAAACCTCATCCCGAAATGCAAACCCCAAATTCAGAACCTGTTTCGCTACATAGCTGTCTGCTCATGCGAGGACTTGCGCAGGGCGGGGATATGAATGCATGCTATGTGTCGCACTCTGAAACCATGTATGGAGATCCCGCCACTGTAGAGCTGCGAGGACAGCAGTCCACAATGCTATCCTAAGCTGGTGCTCCGATTGTAGTTTGACCTTCGTCGATGCTTGGAGCTTTGGCTCGGACTGAATACAAAAGACATGATTGGACACAGGTCGACCGATGAACAGCTCCATGTGCAGCCTAACACTGCAGCCCGCTACCAAAGGAGGGACAGACAGAGCCGTTGACCCAAGTATTCCAGTATGTGTGGGTCGTCACCCTCTGGTCAACCACAGGTCCTACATGCGGAACACGACTTTGCCTTCCAGCCCCGTGAATCCCTTCTGGCAAGAGGCCGAACACCGCTTAATACCATTAGACACTATACATATTCAGCAGAATGATCTTCAGTTATGACACCTTCCCTGCGCGACACTAGATTTCCTGGCGCAGGCACATCACATGTCTTAGGGTCTTAGGAGGTTAGGACTTATCCACCCCCCTCGACGAGCGGGTCGTGTGATGCAGCCGTCGACGTGCTACACACTTCATGACGCCTACGATCAGCAAGCTGCCTCCACGCCAGACGCCGTTGCGGTTGTCGGATGCTTGCCCTTTATCAGTTGAAGTTGAGGCATGTTCCATCTGTATCATCCGTGATGTTATTTAATATTTTCTTCCCTCTCTGTCGCTTGACTTTGCTGGTTGACAGGATTCGACAGGATTGAGACTATGACTGCGATCGGCCAGAAGTCGAGCAACTTGAAGCCTGAAGCCCCGAGTACTCCAACAAAGACGTATTAGTTGCGGGCTCCTGGTCGGTGCAATCGAAACGGGGCGAGGGTGTGTTGAATTCTCACTGCACTGTGTTCGTCGTCGTAGTCGTTTCGGTCGTAGTTCTAGTGGTCGTCGTGGTCGTGGTCGTGGTCGTCGAAGCGGCCGTCGTACTGGTACCAGCAGCCGCAGCACCAACGTCATTAGTCAGTGATATTCCGTAAGCCTTTCTCTAAGCAACTCAACGCTAAATGTGATACCCGTATACTGGTTGCATGAGTCTCGAGGCTGGGGTCGCTGCCGGTTCCAGCTGACCTATGGCGAGGCGCCACTGATCTTGTTGGGCTAGTCCGGTTTGGGATGGCAGGCTTATCGGGTTCAGAGACAACCTGACGTGCGATCTTCGGTTCCTCAGTTCCGAAAGCATCCGCCTGAATTTCCAGAGTCTTGCATAAAGATTGTGTTCGGACGACTTGGTGCGTGTTGATGACTTTGCATTTGCCGCAGGTTTCGGCGAAGTCGAAAGCACTGGCTTCCACATTGTCCAAGATCCGACATAGAGAGGACTCCCGGCGGCATCAACTTGTATGTGAGAGACAGGTTCTTCAAAGCCTTTTCATCCAAGAGACCGAAGGTCCAGTGGAACCTAGGTGTTAGGGGAGTCTTGCCAAAGGTGATTTGAGACGAAGGCCTTCCCAGGCTGCCAAAATTGGTTTGCCCCTACAGCCTCATCATTCCTTCTGCTTGGGACAGACATGCTCGGCTTTCAAGACCCGAATATCTCAACCCTAACACCTGAGCCTCGAACGCCCAGGCCTCAGACGGGGGCACACTCCCCTGCACCATGCAGTCCTACAGCCCCGGAGCCCTCTTCCCTAAAGTTCCTAAGCTGCTGAACACGGCGCGCTGCCTTCTCCGCCAAGCCAAGGAGAGTGGCGGTGCCGCCTCGGTGAACTGGACCGCCCCTCGGCTCAAGGCCGGCAAGCCGACGAGGACGACGGCGGCTGCCAATACTCGTAGTCTTGCTCCTTCGAGTATTGCCACTGCTACCTGAAGGGCTTCCCACCGCTACAGCACTCTAAGGTAGTCGCCATCCACCACTCACGGGAGGCCGTGCCGGGAAGTCGCTCTGGGATTTCGGGGTGAAGGTTTGCTGAGTTTTTTGGGGGTCCCTGCACAAGCCTTGGCTTAAGTCCCAAGGCGTTGAGAGCTTGGAATGATGCTGGTGTAATAATTCCAGCCAGCTGTTCCGCAGGCAGCTCTTCAGCTTCGTACCTAGGACCTAGGGGCCCGGACATGCGAAATCGACGCCGTCATGGGCCGAGCAGTCTGCCCTTTCAGAAACAACTCAGAAACCCTCTCTCTCTCACCGTATTTCGCTGCCATGTTTGAAACTCTGCTCCAGGTCTTATGACGGGCTGCGGGATAGTTTGGGGAGGGTTTCGGGAAGCCTTGAAGCGTTGCAGATGTTTCGCATGCTGCAGGAATCATCGGAGCTCAACGTCTCTCAAATCTAGGTATGCACCACAAAACAATCTCAAACCAGCATCCCCGATCTTCAAAACAACCTTTTCATCCTCACCCCGAGTTCTCGACACGAACACTTTAAGGTCCTACTCTTGGTGCAGCTCTTGCAAGTGCGTTCTTCAACCCTTGGCCGCCCCACTCCCGTTCTCCCCGAACTCCAAATCCTAAATCCCCAAACAGACCTTAAAGTACAACTAGCCCGTCAGGCAGTACTGGACTAGCCCAAACCCCTGTTCTCTGAAGCTGACCAGGACCCCGACTTCCTCCCTACGCTGCTGGCCGCGAGCCGCTGTGGACAACGTTTTGCCGTCCTGCTGCGGTTTGATCCAGCCTCTGAACCCCTCGAATGGCGGGGGGGGGACTACATAATTTATGGGATCCCTGCGGCTATGGGCCATGGGTTCACCCGCACACCAAAACCCCCCCCCGACACTGGAGCATCGAGCGAGGGCGGGCCTGCTGAGGTATTGTTGAGCCGGGATCTCACCGACGAGAAGTGCCGAAGCTGCACTCAGTGACTTAGTGCCAGGGAGGGTAGGGGTGAAGGTTCTTCTGGCAGTTGGCATGTCTACTTTGTTTTCCAACCAGTGCTTTGCTACTAAAGTCTCATGAGGAACACTCGCCTAGTAAACGTCTAAGTTTCATGTTGGGGATTCGACTGGGTCATCCTTGTGGCCACTTCGACCAAGTACGCTTATGCAGAAGCACGGAGATTGACACATGAGCACTCAGAGGTTCAGGGAGGAGCCCCGACAGCAGTGCATATGTAGAGGTTCCGAAGTCGAGACGCAAGGCTTCGTCTTTAGCAACATACAAGAAACCAGTGCCCAACCACCAGTCATGGGTCCACTTGCAGACTATTTTCAGGCTCCAGCGATCTCGGATGCTTGGCAAGAACTTAGTTTGGCAGGTGACGGGTTTGTGCAGCTTTGCCCCAAAGACATCAAACCCTGAAACTGACTTGTGCCTTTGTAGTAGCTTTGCTTTACTTTCAGATCCTGGTCTGGGATGAGGGAGGCAAGAGGCTCCACACTGGTTTGCTTTCCGTGCTTTCCGTGCTTTCAGGGCTTATGGTTGAATCCCGATGAGCTTGCCGGGAGTTTGGGGTCAGTGATCCATCCGCCGGTAAAGCAAAGACACCTTCCGAGCTGTGAAGCCGAAGAATCGAGGTTTAAGGCGTCCCAAGCCGTGAGCTCCGCAAGGAACGAGTTCGTGCTGCACGCGCTTCGACCCTGGCTGGTCATCGGCGGAGATAGCAACGGCGAGGCGTCAAGAGGAAGACTAGCAGAATAGCACACTAAATCATAGGAATGAGCTTTTCCGTGCTGTTTCTTCCGATGTCCATTTTGAGCTATTTCCCGTACCCTCGGACTTGCAGATCGTCTCCCTCAGGCGCACTGCGCTGTGCCTCGACTGGCTGGGCGCCCAGCTCTGTTGAGGGAGGGTTCAGGGCTGAAGACTTTCAGGAAGGCCCCCTAAGTCGTGATCTAGGGCCTGCATCAACAAGGAACCTCTTCGACCAATCTTCCAGAGTCGTCAAGTCCTGGACCCTGGCCCTAAACCCCCATTGCTTGGTGGGAAAGCTTGAGGAGGAGCCCCGTGGACATTTGCTCAACGGCGACGGCACCTCAGCAGCTGTTGGAAGTTTTCGGCCTTTTTGTTCCTCCGTCTGGGCTTGATTCGCGGCTTCGGAGTGGTCAGCTTTTGGGGGTTCAAGTTTTGAGTTCGGCGTGGACGTTCAGGAAGTGGTGGTGTGCTTTTCTTGGATGCCGTGTCCCAACGTCCCGACGCACAAAAACCCCTCTTCACTTCAGACTACTGCGCTGCGGCCGACCCCTCCGACGTGGTTTGCTTTATATTTACTGGTGGCACAGTGCGGACCAAGATCGTTGAGGTCACGCACAGGACGCGGTATTGCGGAAGAGGGCTTGAGCATCGCCAGGTTTCTTGGTGCCTCATGCCTATCTTTGCCAGAATTGCCTTCTATAGTATGTATGGTTATATGATGATTTTACTATCAAAGTCAGTTTGATACGGGCCGTTTGTTGGGTCTTGATGGTGGCATTAGGCAGTATTACCAGTGCGAGAAACACTGGTACAGGGGCTGTCGAGGCAGTCATTACGATAGCCATCATGGCAATCGCAAGAACAATGCAATGCCATTGTCGCTGTTCCTGAATCATGGGTACATAGCACTAGCAGTGTTATTTGCAGTCTTGTCAGTGTCATCTGGCGCTCGAAGGAGCCTATTGGGGGATAGTGCTCTGACATGCTCTTACTATTTCTATTGCCCTCAAATGCATCAGTCGTTTTTTGGGGCTGAAGCCTTTGCAGGATGTTCCTGCACGAGAAGTCGAGCTACAGGGCCCCTCGGACGTTGAGGGCTTCAAGGTTTCAGGGTTTAGGGTTTTGGTTGTTAAGCTCCTGGTTGAATACGGTTGATACGGTCTGGGTCAAGGTTATGGGTTGGGGGCAGGTTTTGGGTCAAGGTTAAAATTATGTTGGTCTAGCTCTGAGTTTCGGCGCAGAGATGTCGTCAGCTTTGCATCCGTCGCCTTAGCCGGTTTTGTGGTGTGGGACTTTTCGACAAGCAACTGAAACGTTTCGACTGAAGGAGGCTCGGAGGTTCGTTGTTGAAGACAAGGCCAGAGAGCTGTAACCTGTAAAGTGTGCGGGTCGAAACCCGTAATCATAATCAAGGATCTACATGGATGGTTGTCAAAATTAAGGTCCCTTTTTGGGTCTCGAATATAGTACGGCACCTAATGTTTAGGGTACTGGTACCCAAAAAGGGGACCTAATTTTGACAACCACCCACATGGAATCCATCGAACCAGCTTTCGGGTTCTGCTCCTCCCTTATATCCAAGGGTAAAAGGAGGGGGTAATGAGGACCCCTAGGTATATACCCTTAATATAGCCATTATATACCCATTATATAGCCCATTATAGGGTAGGGGTCCCCATTAAGGGTCCCTTCTTGTCCCCTTTGATTGACATGGCTATGGGCTCCAGAACTAAGGCCTCGGCACCAGCCTTACTGATTGCTAGTGACATACCTTGACCTACTAAACCCTACTTTTTTATTTGTAGGTTCTTATTTTATAAACCCTAATGTGGGATTTATAGGGACCCTACAAAAAAGTAGGTTCTGGCAGGTTAGGGCAGGGGAACGGGAGATGCGGAGCGTTCCTTGTCGAAGATAGCAACTTAATGCACAAATGTGGCCGAATCTCTGACACCCACACCCACACCCACACAGTGCTGGGCTAGACGCCGGCACGTTTCACTTGTGCAGGATCTCGCGACATTTCAGCCAATTGAATAGGTAGTGGATTTGATAGGCTGTGTCATTTGTTGCATCTGGATGCACAGCTGACGCACTGACAGTGAAGGATTGATGAATGGATGCGAAAAGCATGCGTGTTTTGCTGGAGTTCAGATGGCTCTCCGTTGGCTGGGGGACTTTAGAAGGGAGTCATGTTTCATGCTGCCTGTGCAACAAAAGCCCCGCAGCCCAGAACTAAACTCGAAAGCAAGACACCCCAGAAGAGTCTCGACACGGCAACCCTAGCTTCCCGAAATCCTGAGCCCCGAATCCAAGCAAATCCCGCAGCCGAAATGATATCCTACTGAAAGAGGTGTATCCGAACTCAGCCACTAAGCCTGACCAAGGAGCTTTGGAATCCAAACCAGCCGCCGGTGGTGTCTCGCAGGACAAGGGCACGTAATCTAAGAATACACGCAATGACAGCCTTTGCGGCTTAGGGTCTTAGGTTTCGGGGTTGGGGTTTGGAGTTTAAAATAGCCACACCACTACTTTCAACACCGCTTGCAAAGTATATTCATCAGCGTGCGGCTCGGCAGACAATGAGTGACAGTGCCAGTGATAATAGCAGTGCCGTCACCATACCTGTGTGAAACACAAAAAAATTGAGACTACTTATTCTATTTTATATCATAAACGTATATGTAGAGTCTAAGTCATATAGTGAATTTACGTACCCTTACCATAATGGGACCGGAGGGCACGCTGCTTTGTAAGGTTTAGGGTTTGGGCTTCTCGGGTGGTTTGGGTGGGGGTTCGGTGCTTTGGCGATTCTGGACAGTTTGCACGGTTCCGACGAGCCCGCAACTTCCACTACGATTCAGATGTTTTGCAACGGATTCGAGTTTCGATTATGATTATATTGTTTGGTTTATAGTTGCATAATATGGATCAGGCTTTTGTTAATGGATTGGCTCAGTCAGGGTTCATAATGGGAGCCGAAGCTTTGCCTTTGCGGCGATCTACAAGCAGAGTTGAAGGCACCCTCAAGCATGTAACATTAGCAAGGCCTGGCTGCCTGAAGCGAAAGTGTATTGGAGTAATAATAGTTCCGAGAGCTTTGAATCTGAAAGCCGAGGTTCTGGCGCATACCAGCGTGTACTGGGCTGCGTCCGCTCTTGGTGTCCTGTCTCGGTGTATTTTGGCTAAGGATGTCAGACTGTTATCTGCTCGGCATCCACTTGGCCAGATGTTATATGTGGCCACATAGGACATAGGACTTACAGGCTTACAGGGCATAGTTTAGTCTTGCTGCTCGACTGCTACCACTCGGACTGGGCGAAGACTGAGACACTACAGGAAGCCCGCTGCCAGGTGCAGACTACAGGTTTGTAAGACTCAGTTGTTGATGGAGTATTGTGCCTGTGCTTGCAATCTGCACCTCCGATGTGATCAGCAGCTGCATGTAGTCCTGTTGCGCACGACGGTCTCGTTGTCAGCCGTCAGCCTGTACAGGTATCTAGTTCGGACAAGCGGCAAGGGGTTGTCTCAGCTTGTCCTTGGCTGCTTTGTTCCTGCTGGTCCTGTTGCTGATCTTTTGCTCTCGCCACTCCCGCCTGACCTCGTCCACTGCGACTGCCAAAATATACTGCCTTACAGGCTTGGGTTGGCCGCTGCTGCGACGCGCATACGGGTATAGCAGATTAATTAATTAACCTTGAAACCAAGTTACGAGCCAGCTTAAACAAGGACAGCTGAGCATTGCCTTGGCATATGCCGGAACTGCTGTGGCACGTCAGCATTCAGCATTGAGGGCTGGCAGGGCTGGTTTCTTCAGCTGTTTCCTCAGCATTATCAGCCCATGAGAGATCGGAGGTAAAGCTGATGGAGCATAGACTTTCGGATGCATGTGGGGGATATGGAGCAAGAAGTGAGAAGTGTGCGTGGCCATGCCTTCTCCAGCCTCCTGCCAGATTTCAAGCAGTAGACCATGAGAGCCACTTTAAGAACCCCAGAACCCGCAGCCCTTCAATGAAGCCTGAAGGAATGAAGGCCATGGAGCGAGCCTAAGGGGACCCATGTTGAGCCGCCGATGCCTCAACATGCGCACAGATCCTCGAAGCTGTAGCTGGCCGGCGGATGCACTGCTTGACAGCAAGCTGGCTAGAAGAGGCAATTGATGCCAGGGAGAGAGCACTGAAACTCCTTGAAGTTTACAGCTTGAAGCCACAATGAAAATCTCTTTACCGCCATGGACTGTGCAACTGGCTGTCATGATATGGTTCTGAGTGTCGGGGCCCCAGCTCCCAATGCATCCTTGTCTGTCCGAGAAAGCCTGAAGTGCAGCTGCGGCACCATCGAGGACTCGTGTGTCCTTGCGTCCGTTCTATAGTGAAGACCTGAAAATTGTCGCTTCCTTTGCCCAGCCATCCCCAACCAGCAGCTGTGAGCCCGAGGCCTTGCGCCCACGACAGCAAAGGGTGCTACGAGATGCTTTCGCACTAAGATGCGAGGGCATGGCCCAGCTTCGGCAAGGCAAGTATGCGGAGGCCATCGTGGACTTTGACCAGGCCTTGGAGTTTTCACCAGAAGATGCCCGTGTGCTGATGTTGCGGCGGGGATCTTTCCCGGCTTTGGAATTTCTGCGACGGTTGCAGTGTTGGAGCCGTTGTGTGGGTCGACAAGGACCTCGTCCTCGACCAGGTCGAGGACCAGGGTCGACCCCTTGCAGCTGCCGAAGCTTGCCAAGAAGGGATCTTGGAGGTCTTCCGCAGTAGAGTTGACGGATCTTCTCAGGCTTGCCTTGTCCGAGGATCAGCTGGCACAGAAAGGGGCGAGCTGAGTCTTAGGTCTTAGGCTTTCTCGCCTCTTGCAACTCTATCCTGTCGTACGGGGCTTCACGTCTCAACCTGAATCGCGTGCTATTTGTGGCATCTTGCAACTGCGCTCCTCGATGCGCTCCATCCCTCGCAGCTTCTTTCTCAACTTGGCTGCCTGCGGCACATTCAGGGCCCATGCGCTCAAAGCATCTCTCCTTCTTTGGCTTCCTGGGCCGCCCTGCCTCTTTTTCGGCTACAGTCTTGGGCCTGTCGAAGGCCGTACAAGTCAGCTCCCTCTTTAGTGTAGGCTAGCGGACAAGCAGACAACGATCGCGCACGGCAGCGCGGTGCGCGCGGGACCAGGTGGTGACATTGCAGGATGCGGTGGCGGAGCTCTTCCCCCGAGCAGCCCAGGCTTGCTGTGACCGGGAGCGGGTGTGGCTCCACTCCCGGAACGTCGCTGTAGCCGAGATTGAGGACAAGCTGCTTCAGAAAGTGCAGGAGCGCCCGTTCTCCAGCTACATCTGCATCAAGAAATCAGAACGCCTCGTCCGTCAAGAAGAGCAAGCAGCCTTAATCCGCTCGCCTGCCGACTTCATTGCGGCTGCAGGCGGTGCTGTGTCCCTGTCGAGGCGTGCGTTCCCAAATTCGGGTGCTGAGGAGCAGCGGATCCGGCTGGCGGAGACAGAAGATGGCTGCGTCCAAGCAGACCATGTCCTGGACATCATTCTGCAGCAAGACGCACGCCCTCGCCAGGAGCAGTCCCTGAACGTGATCCTCACCCTAACCCAGAACATCTACTTCCTGAACGTGCAGAAGGGCTCGAAGGGCTTTCTGAACATCCGCGTGACCAAAGAGGAGTATGATGAGATTTACCGGGCGACTGGCCAGAGAGGCTGTACTTTTGGAAGCCCCATCCAGCTGAAGTTGGAGGAGTCTCTCGATGCCGACGATACGACTGCTTTTCACAAAGTAAAGCTTCCATGGCTGAGGCGCCGCGTCGAGGAAGACTTGAAGCTCTTCGGGATGCGCACGGAGCACATTTTGGGCATCACGGGCTTTCAGCTGATGCCTGCCTACACTCAACACTTCTGCCACGTCCTGCCGAGAGAAGGAAGCTCTGACGAGCAACGTGTGCTGCTCCTTGCAGGTGACGTGGCCATCTCGCACCACTTCTGGCCAGGTCGGGGGCTCAACACTGGGCTCAAAAGCGTGAAGGCCATCGTCCGCATGCTTGAATGTCAAACGGTGGCAGACTGGTTGCAGCGATACAAGGCCTTCATGACCAAGCTCCGCATTCCTGAGATGCAGGGCCGGTCCGTGACGATGATGCAGGAGTCCCTGCAGTTGGGCTGGGGCTCTCGGCTGCTGTCCAGCACCACAAGTGGCAGGCTGCAAATGCTGTTGCCTTGGGCTGACTGGTGGCATGCGACCAGCACCGCAAGGGACCCGATCACGGCTGCCAAGACCAGTGAGGAGATGAACCGAGCGAGCTTTCTGAAGAGTTGCAAGCTTTGGCGCGATTTCTTAGAAAGAAGTCCAGGATGGAACAATGCTCCGGTCACCGATAATCTCTTGCACACCCGCATCATGACTGAAGTTGCCAAGCCAAAGGCACTTGAGTTGGTCCGCAGCGCCTTTGACAATGGCCCCGATAGGGCACACACTTCACGCCAAGGAGGGCGCGAGGTCGATCAATCCAGCCGACGACGAGCAGTGGGCATAGATGTCTTGTGCCTAGGCCTAGTCGTGCGCAGAGTTTTTCTGTTCTGCTTACGGCAGGTCCACAAACTTGAATCCTGAGTACAGTATATGCCACTGCCAAGAAAGTCTCTGCGAAGCCAGGCCGGCTATAAAGTGAACAGAGGGCCGTGCGAAAAGGTTTTGCATTTTGCTGTTTTATGCTACTGCTACCTTCGCCCGCCCGGTCTGCGGACCCTCCGACATGCATCCTTACCATGCAACTCTCTTCCTACATGTTCCGACTGCTCGACCCATGTCCAATTTTTATGTTGATGTTTTCTTCACCTGGTCTCGCATTCACGACTGACCTCTGAGTCCATGAGAGCGACAGAGATAGGATGGCACATCCGAGGTTTTGACCGAGATGACAGAAGTGGCAAAGCTTCAGCAGTGCATTGCCGAGGCTCTGGGGCAAGCCGTGGTAAGCCCTGCAGTGAAAAGACATGAACAGACTTTTCCCGCCACCGTGCATCCATGCAAGCTGGCTGTGGGAGTTTCCGTTTGTTGCATCCAAACTCGTTTCAATTCTCAACCGGAGCGCTGCTTGCAAGGGCCTCCGGTCGTCCAGAAACGGCCCTAGACATTCCTAGACCCTGTGATATCAGGAGCAGATCACAGTGCTGGGCGTGGTTCCTGAGCATCTGGACTGGAGGGCTTCGCGGGGAGTTACCATGGAAGCTCATCGTATGCTTAGGGTTACGCATTTGCAGGATATTGGAAGATCCAGATCTGCAGCTTCCGATCGCACTGCTTACACCCTCTCAAATCCTCCATGTCAATGCAATGCATTCGTTAAGTTAAACCGCTTCCCCATAAAATGCGAGATGCAGCTGTCCACCCCGTCCACCTCTATATCAATATCTCGACGCAGTCACGACCGCTATGTCTACTGACCCTGAGCTCCTGCCGCTACCAGTATCTGAGTAGTCTTGTATTGTAGTGGTGGTGTTTGGTAGGTGTACGAAAAAGGGTTAATCATAATCATAATGAGCTTAAATGAATCAGTCATGAATCAGAATCGTCTTGCAGCAGTAGCGAGCAGTGCACGAGTTGTATTCAAGCCTAAGAGTTGTGTGCGTCATCCGCGAGGACCTGCTCGCTCGCAGACCCGCAGAGGCGGCGGACGGGCTTGCCTGAGTGGGATGTTCGGAATCTACCTGGTATGCATGAACTTTCTAGACCAGCCCGTTCCTGCACCGAAATCATGTCAGGGTGATGTTGTGCTACTTTTGCTTCCCGTTTCACCATGAATGGATTGGGCTTGAGGCTTCGGACAATTCGTTTGCTCTAGCCATTTGCATCGCAGCATGACGTTTGGAGGTACTTGGGAAGTCGAGGAGGCAGAGATACACACACCTTTGTCGATTCTAGAGGTATTGGGCAGCCTTTTATCTTAATTGTTGATCGTTGTTGTGTCAATGTTGTGGATGGAGGCACAGGGCTGAAGTCCTCCTTCATGGTCACATTGTAAGCGCCAGGATTTGCCGAACATCGACCTCGTTTTCACCTGGGGAGACCCTTGGCCGCCCAAGTCTAAAGGAAGATTGTGCGAGATGTGAACGGTTGAGTGGCAGAACGGGTGAGAGTTGGGGATATGCACCACAAAAATATTGCTGTACTCAAGGAATGACCGAAAGATAACCCAGCGAATTATGGCAACGACAGGGCGCAATTGAGAGTTGAGGCATCGTAGTCGTTGGGTTAATGGCTTTCTAACCTTCTAAACCTCCTAGTAAACCTTGGGGGTGGCCATCAAGTGGAAATGCTGGAAGTCTTGCCTGTGCGGCGCGGGAAGGAACGGCTGCCTCCACAAATTGCGCAAAGGCGGGGCGGCGTCGGCGGGCTCGCACTTTCGGGTCGCAACTTGAGTCGCGCCCATTGCCGTATGCACATGTATCCTAGGGATACCATTCCGATTACAATACTCCCAAAGGTAGTAGTACCAGGTTTTGCAGTGACGGTTTCATGGTTTCTCGTCAGCGCGTGTATAAAGTATTTGTCCTTTGAGGAAGATGGACTTTGAGATTGAGAGCACTCCGAATGGGAGTCTGCAGCTCGCGGTAGAGATCAAGCCTCAAAAGTTTACGCCGCCCAAGCACAACTCGCAAACCCCATACGTAAACCCTTTTCGTGGGCCTTTCAAAAAATGGCGACGGCGAAGCGGCACTTCTCGCGAGGTGGCGCGGGCACGGGGCGGCGCTCCGGGAGCTCTTGGTCTCCTCAGAGTATTGGCCGGGAGCCCTGTTTTTTTCTGGTTGCTCTTTGAAGGGGTTAAGCGGTTAGGGGTTAAAGTTTAAGGTGTTTAGGTGTTGTGTAGGTTGGATGGGATCGTTTCTCTTCGGCTTTGTGGGTTTGGCTTCGGGGTTTGGGGCTTTTGATGACTGCTTGTTTGTTTCGGGATTAGTTTTACCGGCTTCAATTTCAATTCTTGAGCGGGGAGGTTGGGCTAAAGGACATTCGGGAACAACAGCAGCCTGCCCGAACCAGAAAATTGTCTTGGGGGACAGAAGGCTTCAAGGTTTTCCATCTTGCGCACTTTGCTTCCCAAACTCTGGCACTGAAAGTCAGGCCGTGAGCTGCATGTGACGAAGCGCGTGGGAGGGCACTTGTTGCTAGCCGGTGGTTCCGCAGTGTTCGTGGCCCCACTTCTCGAACATGAAGGCTACAACACTGAGTTGTAAGACTGCATGTGCGTGTCAAGACATGCCTGAGGCTCACGTGTTGGGCAGACCCGTTGGAGGCTCACCACTGGGCTGTTGTCGTTTCGTTTTCCGGTATCAAGTGAAGTTAAGTTCAGAGTTTCGGAGGAAGCCCGTTTGTAAGCTTCAATGCAGAGTTGCCTCAGGGTGGGATTGACGATGCAGAGTTGCCATGGATTCCATCCAACGTGTTTAGAGGAGCATATCAACACATTCTGCCAAGCTTTTTGGAAAGAGGATGGGCTGCTGCACGGCGTGCGCGCAGCCAAGATTCTGGTTCTCACGGACAAAGGCGGGCCCACCGTTGCAAGTTTACCAGCTCAGTCAAGCAGCCAGGAAAGCTGCATTTCAGAAGCTCGGAATCTTCATGTAGTGGAGTTTTCGCTTGAGCGGCTTCTACATAGGTGGCCTATTCTTCATCGATCATCGCCTCCGAGTTGGGTAGGTTTCCTGAGAACTACGAGCCGGGTTTCATATCCTCCGGAGGTACCGAAGCTGCTGATGGAGAGCTGGGGCTTCTCTGCATTGGGGGTCCGATGGTGCTTCGGCCAATTCATCGATTTTCGGACCCTTGGTACCTCACTCCGTTGGTAGGACACGGCGCGAAACCTAGCAAGTTCTGGTGTAAGGGCCTTCCTATCCCAAACTAAACCTCTTGACTGCAGAACACAGAGCCTGAGATCCATCTCAAGGAATGGGATGAGGGGGTTTTCGGTTCGACGATCTGAGCAAAGCAGCTGAACTTAAGGTGCTAGTCCTACCGAGGGACAGTCCACCTAAAGCCCCCATGTGCCAAGCACAACGAGGTAATGGCGGGCTATCACCAGAATGCCCGTGTCACCACGCCCACGGAGCCACAGTCGCACGTGAAGCTTGTGTCAATGGGCGGCTTAGTCGATGCTCGCTTTGTTAGAGACAGAAGTCCAGGCAGGGTCTGACAAGTCCTTGCAAGTGGTTTAAGTGGTAGAGCAGTCCATACATCTGGTAGACGAAGGACGTCTTCCTAGTGCACGAGGACCAGTGCCGATCCCAGAGAACTTTTGTCGGACAAAAGCTCTTGCAGCGAGGACGTGGGACGCGCAAGCCTTTTCAAATCAAGCGGAAGCAAAGACCCGAGGCGTTATTTCCGGACGAGCGATCTGGTGCGTCGGGAGCGCGGAGGTGTCCCGTCTCGCAAGGCTTTGTTGGCCTCAAGGCTTGACTTGAGCTTCGAATTGAGCTCCTTGAAGGTGCAATGGTTTTTGGTGGGGAAGTTGTAAAGTGCGAGGTTTGCGGGTTACGATACAAATTTAAGTGCCATCTTGCGGGGTCGGAGGATGTACACAGGCAACAGGCTTGTGAGCCGGACTTCGACCTTTTGTCCCTAAACCTTGCACCCCAAACCGGAAATTTTGAACTCTTAGCCCTCTGCGCCACTCAGGAATCGTTTTCAAGGGTCGGGCCGACATGATGGCAAAGTCTGGCGGGAAATGGGTGGACATGACAGCTGTGGAGGACATTCGGCCATCTAGCCGCTGCAGTTTTGTTGTGTCTGCGGCCCAGGGTTCTGCCATTGCTACTGCTGATGCTACTGTATGCTACATGCTGCTGCTGCTACTGCTACTGCTACTGCTGCTACTACTACTACTACTACTGCTACTTCCACTAATTTCTAATTACTACTTACTACTTACTACTTTTTACTTACTACTTACTACTACTACTACTACTACTACTACTACTACTACTACTACTGCTACTACTACTACTACGACCACCACTCCTACTGCTGCTGCTGGCCATCACCGCCACGACGACGACGCGTTTTTGCGACTAGCGAATACTACCACTGCCTCTGAAACTGGCATTGCCAACTCCCGAAGTCTCTATCGCCAACCTTTGCATGGAATTGCAAAGGATGCCATCAACAGCACCCCCGGTGTCCACGCTGGGAAGATCCTTCCGGCCTCTCTTCGCAATTTCGGGGTACATGAGGGCACCTGAGAAGAACTCACTCAGTAGCTTGTTCTTGGGGAGAAGAGAGAAGCCCTAAAGGGGAAGGACACAAGCTCTGAAGTCTGCAATGCTAAGCAGTCAGCAACCGACGTTGTTCCTGCTCGGACTTTGTTTACCAAGTCTTTGGCTGAGTGTGCTTCAGTAATAAAATAGTGTTTGTAGTTTCTTGAGCCTCTTGTTCGGAGTTCCGGTATTCATCCTGCTAGGTGAAGCCCCGAGGAAATAATATTTAGAGCATTTAGGGTTGCAAACGGGTCAATCACGAGACTACCCAGCGAACGGGTTCATGGGCTGAAGGTTAAGGGGTTTGAGGTTAAATGACGCTGGGTGTGGGGTGTGACCTTGCCCAAGACCCAACACCAAACGAGACCCAAGCCCGGCCCCCAGAATGAACCTGGAGCCGTAACCGTGACATTCGGGGTGCGCCCAATCGGCAAGAGAGAAGAAAAACAACGGCATACAGCAGCATCAATGATGCCAGCATACTAAATTGCACTATGTTACCTGGCCTGTGCTGTGATGTCGGCGGAGCCAGAAACATCAAGACGATGATGCTCCGGGTTCCAACATGTGTGGCCTGATTTACTAGTATTGCCAGCTGCCAGAGTACATGGAACCGCGGAGCTTGCACACTGAGCTCCCAAAGCCGTACCAAGGACAACGCCAATGAGCAGTTCCACGCCTTCCTTGCGCTGTCCGGGGAGCAGATGCTGCAGCGCATTTGCACGTATCTGTTGAGGTTGCCAGGAGTTTGAGCTTAGGATTTAGCTAGAGGCGAATCCCAGCCCAGGAGGCCGGACCGCGTGCTGGACGCCGTGAGGCAAAAGCTGCCGCCAAAGGTGCAGGCGGAGGGGTGGCAAAGGAGGGCCGTTGACATGCGCGGGATACCCCAACAACTGTTTCGGGGTGAAAGCAGAATCTGGATCCTTGAGATTTTCTCCTTCTTCTCATGAAGTAGCTTGCCCAACATTACCTAAGCAGAGCCACAAACCCAAAAACCTTAGACTCTGGGTTGACTTTCTCCGACCGAGCCTTGCCCGCCTTGTGCGAGAGTGAGAGTCAAAAGCGCCTGCAGTTGTGGCTGGTGTCCGACCTTCCCCGGCATCCGGTCACCCGTGGCTCGCTCAAACATTAGCGTTCGTGTGCGTGCGCGTGTGTGTGTGTGTGCCTTCATGTTCTTTCAAGCTTTCGCCTGCCCACCGCAGAAACGCTGCGTCTCCTCAGACTTCCTGCCCAAAGAAGCACATCTCATCTTCTGTTGTCAGGTAAAATAGACCTCGCGCGGCTGTATCGCGTCATCCAGGCAGGACGACTGGGTCTCTGTTGACTCGCACCTTGGGTAGGATCGAGCTGCGACCTGCCTGCTACCATGCTCGGGGACTGATCGTGTTTGGTTATGTTGAAATCGGCGGCTTGCCCTCTCTTGTGTCGCACCCTCCCTTCTTCATCTAGCTCTCTATCCTTCGGCCTCGAGAATGGCCAGTTGAGAGGCTCCACCTGCCTCGTGGCCACTTGAGAACTGCGAGCCGACTCCAATGCGACCTTGACTGGGTTCTAGGGACATGTGGGGTTTACTGTAAGGCTTTAGGGTGTATGGGTCTATAGAGTTTTCTCAGGGTTTTCTAACATAGTGAGACGGTTTAGATTTTTTAGGGGGTTTGGCCGTTCAGGGTGTGCGGTCGGGCGGGCTAAAGCGGAGGTTTGGAGAGGGTAACAGGGTCTGGCGTTCCTGAGGCGAATTAGGGCTACTGACCTTGACAGCTGGAAGAGGGTCCAACAACCTTACACTTCCCAAAATCCGACAAAAGCACGAGTGTGAGCGCCGAAAAGCACCTAAAGCCTTCAACCCTAAGCCTGAGCCGAGTGAAGGTCGGCAGCCCTTTCGACTGCTCCCCATTCTCCATTACAACTCTTGAAATGACTTGTGTTGCCGTTATTCTTGAAGTATTGGTGCTGGCACTGTTTGTTGGTTTGTGTTTATAAAGTCCAGCATGATTATCATCATCCATACGTCCATACTACTACCACTGTGACCATAAATTGTAAGAGCGGCTATTCCCCACTTGGCGCGAAGGTACAGGTCGAGACTCCACGAGACGCTCCATAGCCAGGCCAGGGCTGTACCGGCAGATCATTTGCATAGCATAGTATAGGTATGGTACAAGCATGAGTTGTTCGAGTAAGAAATGGGTATAGTTATAGTGCAGCCATAGCGCAGTTACAGTGTAGTTATAACTTGCTATGCTGTACTTCTAGGCCTCTGGACAATGAGGTTTGGGCCGGGGGTTGTATCGTAGCTTAATCATATACGGCCTTTGAGGGGACATCATTACCAATTCCTCCACACTGTAGGGTTCCCGATGCCCCGAGTTTTGTCGGGCTTAGGGGTGCTCTAAGCACTCAACTCGTGGATTTGTTCGGGCTTTTGGGTTAGGACCCGGGGTTTCTGCGGCCTGCACACTGAGCAGCAGGAAGCGAGATGTGTAATGATGCGAACATACAACTGCAGACCTTGCCAGGCTTGTCCGAGTGTGAGTGTCAACAAATGGTGCGTAATCAACAGGTTACCCCGGCCTGCAAAGTAATGCCATGCCAAAATTTACAAAGTACCTGCCTGCAGACTTTCGGGAATGCCATGCGAGAGCCAGCAAACGTGTCTATTTCCCAGTTTGCTTTCCGCAGCAGACATCAGACCCTTAATCCTGAAGCCGAGACCCTAATCTCCAAGCCCTACGCTCCCCGAACCAGTGAGTAGAAATACACGATCTTGCAGGTGTTGTGGACCATGGTGGCAGTGGGCACATCCTGCGTCTGTGGCTGCCCCACAGGCCGGCGGGAGGCTAACGTAGGGGTGCTTTTTAAAGTTCTTTTCGGGGTTCCTTTTTATCAGTACTGTAATTATAAATAACAGTTCCGTAAAGGGGTTGAGGGGAACTACACAATTCTCAGGCTATCAAAATTACATATGCATACAAGTATGTCCTAATACTTGGTAAAGGCCCCCGTGTATAATCCTCAAGTAGAAAGGACGTCCCTTAAAACTTGATTAGGCTGATGATTGACGTGAGAGGCTCAGTCTTTGTGAGCATGCATCCGACCGGAATCCAACCGTCGCTACCAGTATGCGCCTCTTGTCGTTGAGTAGTCTGTTATTTGGTATAATACGTCTTGCAGATACTACTGTCCTTCGTCGTCTCCTTTTTGCACTGTCTGCGATAATTTGCCATTCTTGTAAGTGTGTGCGCACATTCCTCTCAGATCATGCCAAACCTGACCCGGACAGAACTGCAGAGCCAGCCCGACACCGTGAAAGGAAGGTTGGACTAGGCCGAATCACCTAAATTCGTTTGAGTTCTCGATGCCCAGTTGTCCAAAGCTGCTGGGGCAGGCGATTTGCCTCGACAGTTGGGTCTCACAGCGGCGTGGTTCGGGCCCTACGAGAAAAGACACTAGGAAGCTTTTCAAGCTCGCACCGGACCGGGGCAGCAGGACGAGTGACATGCAGCTGTGGACCTGTTTATTTCGCTATGAAGGATGCGTATTTGACTCGGAGTTTTCGGCTTGGTCATGGCATTCATGGCTGATCGTAAGAGGGTGCCCTCAAACACTTGTGCGTCCTTTCACTGAGCCATCGCAGGCGAAAGCTCTCCGTCCTCTACTCTCGCGACACCCGTCACTATGTGCCCCAAAGCCCTAAGCCGGATCAGGCTCGCCACCTTGCGCTTCTTGGCCGGCTTGCCAAAGACTGCGTGGCATGGCACATGAGATCAGGGAGCAGTCGAGGTCGGGAGTATTTCAACATGAACGTGTTTCGTGCATCTTGTCGCCAAAGAAACTGCAGGTCGTCAGGACATTGCTGAAGTCTGCTGAAGATGACGTACGGAATGTTCCTAAATCTGCTTGTTCCCACAAGTCCAGGGAGTACGCTGCAAGCAAAAGTGTTTGGGTGCCACCCTCCTCGGAAGCATTCGAACTTCGCAGTGAAGGCTCTCCCTAAACTGCAGTTTTAGGGGATCGGTTCAAGAGGCTTTTCGGGTACTATAAGGGCCTTACTTAATATAATTACCTATACGATTTTGGGGGGCTCCTCATTATAACTATAGTATAGTGGGCCCAAAACCCTGTTCTTATTGTTAAGGCCCCTATATTACGTGAATTTGAATGGAGTGTGATCTTGGAGTTCCTAAAAGAGTGTCGGCCTGCATCCGCAGAGGAGACCGTCACTCTTCTTACAGTGAGGATCATTCAGTTTTCGGCCCCTGAAAGGAACCTTAGCGTCGCCCGGATAACAACCTGAAGAGGGGTCGCCGGAAAAGGCAAGGAGCAAGATCTTTCGTCTTCTGAGCTTCTTGATGCATCAGGGGGGCCCTTAGTCTTGCCAGAGCTGCTAACGCCCCTGGGGCGCTCAGATTCCCGGGCCGCCCGCGGTAGTGACGTAGGAAAGTGAGGTTGGGTAGCGATTACGCACGTGAACTCACCGTTAAGCGAAGGCTGAAGCCACAAGTTAAAATTAAACCAGCTCTTAGATCCTTGAAGACCCCGTGGCTTGAGGCCGGTCTCACGTATTGCAGCCACCGTGCTTTGGCTCGTGGCGCTGCCACGCTGGAACAAGGCCGATTACGGGGTCAAACCGCCCTATACTTGCTGCTGCCAATCATGGTAGTGGTATCTTGGGTCCTACCATCACCGCGGGTGCTGCTGCTGCTGCTCCTCCTCCCCCACCTACACCAACAACAACACCACCAACAACAACAGCAACAACAACAACAACAACTACTACTACTACTACTACTATTACTACTATTACTACTACTATTACTACTACTACTACTACTGCTACTACTACAACTACTACTACAACAACAACAACTACTACTACTACTACTACTACTACTGCTACTACTACTGCTACTGCTAGTACTACTGCTACTGCTACTGCTACTGCTACTGCTACTGTGCTACTGCTACTGCTACCGCTACTGCTACTGCTACCGCTACTGCTACCGCTACTGCTACTGCTACTGCGAGTAATACTAGTCCTACTACTACTACTACTACTACTACTACTACTACTACTACTACTACTACTACTACTACTACTACTACTACTACTCTTACTACTACTACTACTACTACTACTACTACTACTACTACTACTACTACTACTACTCCTGCTACTACTACTACTACTACTACTACTACTACTACTACTACTACTACTACTACTACTCCTGCTGCTGCTACTATTACTATTCCTACTACTGCTGCTACTGCTCCTGTGCCTGCGCCTGCCGTACCCTGGCCCCTGCTCCTGCCCCTGGCTACGCCTATATACTGCTGCTAGCATCTTTGCTGCTGCCACCGCGGCTACTGCTAGCACTGGTAGCCCGGCTCCCGAACCCAAACAAACCCCTAAGACTTTCTGGATTGAGAAACCATTTAGCCTGGCATTGCGGAATTGTTGTGCCTGTTCAGTTGGCGCTTAACCAAAGCCGTCAGCTGCTGTCGCTGACCTGCCTCCTGCCCTAAACCCAAGCCCGAAAAGCTGAGGGCATGCTGCTTCGGTGGCTCTGCTCCGCTTCGGCCCTGACCTTTAGCTTCCTCGCGCTGACGTATGCAGCGCCCCGGCTGCTCGCAGGGCGCGGTTCAGGGATGTTTTGGGGTCTTGGGCCGGGGTGTGCAGGGTATTGGGTTGGGTTGAGCTCGCTGAGGTTAAGCGTTTTATACATGTTTGCAGGTGCGATATTCGGGATGATTCGTTCTTGAGGGATGGGCCCAGCCTAAACTTAAAGTCTGCTGGATGGTGCTGATGCTGATCATCATAGTGACATAGTGACGATAGTGGTGCTGAAGGTGTGATGCTGATGGTGGCGATGAGGGAGTTCTTTTTTTTCCGACATCCTTTCCATTCTCGTAGTCAGAACTACATTGGCAGATCGAGAGCTTGCGAATGCAAAAGTAGTACAGCCACAATAACAAGAGCATCTCCATCCTCGAAGGCATAAGCTCCCAGCTTTCGCATGAATGTGAGGGATAGCAGTTTTGGTTGGTTCGGTTGAAGTCGCCAGGCTTTGCTTGCCTATGGAGTCGTTCGAACAAAGCCTCGCGAAGACTTACCTGCCTTGTGCGACGGTCAGAGCAACCCTGCGCTGCCAGCCGCTCAAACGTGCCGAGGCTCAAGGCCTAAACCCAAGTCCCAAAACCCTGAACCCCAATGTGACCCCGTGAAGCCGAGCCTGCGTGAGCGAGTTGTGCGAGTCGAACCCCGATCCCTTTCAGACTCCTAAACCCTAGACCCTGAAGGACGATGATCGGCAGCAGGGCCTGCCAATGGGAGTATGGATCTTCCGTTCCTTTGAGCTGTATGAGCAGTTTGATGTAAGGTATGCTCTAACTGGTGGTCTTTGGTGCTCGGGGAAGAGGTCGCATTTTTTTGACAATTCGGTTTCAAGGCACAACTGCGAGCGTTTCGCAAAATTGAAGTTGGGTCTTAAGGGTTCGGGTCTTTGAGTCTTTCGCCGGCAAGCCGGCAAGGAACCCAGCCGGTGTCATGGACGACAGTGTGCACGCCACACTAGAACTCAGTTTTCGTGGCCGGTTGAGCCTTCTAAATGAAAAGGCGTATTCCATAGCACAGGTTCGGATTGGATGATGAGCTTGTTCTAGAACTCTCACGTGCACCTTTCGTTCGGCTGCACATTTTGGTGGCATCCTGCTGCTATGTGGGATGAGTTGTAGGGTTCTGGACTGCCAGGTTTAAGAGTGGTTTAGCGGGTCTTGCGGACTTGTTGGGAGATTTCTTCTGCTTTTCTGGATGTGGCTCCTTTAGACTGCTCCCTGCTTGCCTCAAAGTCTGCAAGAGAACTTTCGGGCATTTAGGGGGCTTGAGGTGTGGGAGTTTCCGAAAATAGGGGACCCTAATATAGTACCCTAAATAGTAGGATCCTTACTATAAGGACCCCCACATAAGGTACCCCCTATTTTCGGAAACTCCCATATTTCCCATGTCTGGAGCTGAGCCAGAGTAGCCACAACTTGCGCGGTGCGTGTTTACACAGGCGCCTGGCGGTACAGATCCTTTTTCTGAAGTTCTAAAGGCTTTGACGCAGGCACAGTTTTTTTGGTCGGAGTGCAATGACTCCTTTTACTCATATTCACGAGGATGATAGCCAGACTTGCATCACATACAACACCATTGGGCCTGCAGGCGGAGGTCGGAAGGGTCGTACTCTGAGCTATGGATCTTGATTACCCCAATGCTCCCGGCTTGTGCTGAGGGATCATTGATGAGCTTCCCCTCTGGAAGTTTGGCTTCTTCGTTTGGACTGCGTTGCTGCGGCATGTGGCCCGCCCTGCATTGGAAAGCTTGTCTTCTTGAAGCCTTCAGCCCAAGTGATATACCTGTTCGGGTTTTTGCCTGGGCGGACATGTGCGTCCGCGAGAGAGGAACACCGAGGAAGAAGAAGCACAGAGAGGTTGGGATGGAGAGAGAGGGGAAGGAGAGGGCTAGAGAGTTTACATTGCCCTGAAACACAGCAAGGTGCTGCTAGGCGTTACCAGTCATCCTTGTCACAGTCAGCTATTTCTGCACGACCCAGAATGACGTGCATAGCAGCTGCTCGCTTCATGAGCCTTCCTTCCTTGAAAGCGAACTTCAGCAGAGTGTATTGCTACTCCTCCTGCTGCTGCTGCTGCTGCTGCTGCGGCGTCTCAACAACAACCAACCGGTGTGATTATTATGATTCTGACTGCGATTATTATCAATGTCGTTTCTATTAGTATTGTTATTGCTGTTGTTGCTACCCTTAGTATTACTAGTGTTAATACTAACTGTATTTTTTATTGCTATCGTTCTTGTTATTCTTTCTTGTTATTGTTGTTATTATGGTTGTTAATGTTACTGTTATTTTGAGTTGTATTGCCATTGTAACTGTTGTTGTTATTGTTGCTATTACTATTGCTACTGCTCCTCGCCCTGCTCGTCAACAGAATTAAAGAAGCCGCACCACAAGTGGTTGAGCAGGCCCCAGCACCTGTGGGCTGGACCGCGGCTGCCGCGCTGGCAGCTGCCACAACGCCACCCGGGCTTACAGGTAGTGATTAAGATTTTGGGCTGCTTCAACGAAGAAGAAAATGGTGATGATGATGACGATGATGCTGGACATCAATTATGTCACAAGCAGCGGTGGCAGTCACGTTCACGACAAGCAGCAGCAATTCTATTTGTAGCAGAGGCAGTAGCAGTCAATAGCAATTTCAGTTGCAGACATTACATGTTGCAGTTACAGATGTTGCGGTTGCAGGTTTTGCAGCTGCAGTAGCAGAAGCAAGAGCAGCAGCGGTAGTCTTCTGCAACTCTTGTTCAATGCGCACTGGAGCCACCGGATTCGTAATGTTCATTGGCTTTCCAGGAGCGGAACAAGTAGATACTAGTGTGCTACGTCGTAGAACAGTCGCAGACAGGCTATGGGAACCCTGAAGGAAATCTCCAACCCTACTGTACGGGCCTTAATCATCAGAAAAAAGTTTTGGGGCTCCATACCCTCTGCCCTGAACGGAATGAATTTTTTTGTTTCGAGGACCGGCGCCATCTTGGCGGCCCGAAGGGGTCGTTTCGTCTCCTGGCCGGTGCTCTTTTGGAGCATAGGCCGGGGTAGTGGCAGAAAGGGTTGCTGCGAGGGCTACTACAAGGGTGACAGTAAGGGTTGCCAAGGGCTACGACAAGGCTGAGGGCTTGAGGGTTGAGGGGTTTAGGATTTGAGCGTGTGCAGCACCGCTCTAGGGTGGCTTTGGTGTCCTTTACAAGTTTGCCGGTTTGGGGGTTCCGGGCTTGGGCTTGGGGTGGAGGCTTGCAGATTGCAGGAGTGTCCGGGCTCGCCAGTGAGAGATGCGTGAAGGCATCGGCCACCAGCTCGAAATGGACATCCGCAACTGGGTCTACCTGGCCGCATGGAGTGCGGACCTCAACCACGACAGTGGCCGAGTTGTCGAGTCCTCATGTTTGGAAACCCGAGAACCCTCAGCCTGAAAAAATCGGAAGCAAACAAGAACCTGTGCCAATTGAGTGAGCCTGTTTAACCAGGTGACCATGCCAAAAAGCTGCTGGGTCTCTGCCAGGACATACGGGTTCCTTCCAGTAGCATGTAGACAGGCCTTGGCATGGTAAAGCCACATGTCTTATGTGATTGCTTGCGCCCATCGACCACCCACCAACCAAGCTTCGCACTCGCTGCTGTTGGGTGAAAGCGCACTTCCACCTGTATGAGGCCTTTTGGACAGCCTCATGCAGAGGAATCCTCACAGTCCCCTTTCAGCTCTTCTGTAGTGATTAATGAAATTTTCTTTGGTACTGCTGAGTGCAGCTGGCTTCGCAATATCGCTGAGGACATGATCTGGAAAACGATGGGTAGTCTCCGTACATATGGATGCCCGCAAAATCACTTTTAAGAATTATACCGAAGCAAGGAAAGGGTTGAGTGACAAAGTTCGTAAGGACTTACTTCAACAACGCGCTTGAAACGTCTTGAAACTCAGTTGAGAACGAGACACTCTCACAGGAGAGCCGGCAAGGGGAGTGTAAGGTCAGGCTTTGGCAGCATTCATGTCCTGGCAAGAGCTGTGGTTCAGTAAAACTTGCCTGTCGTCAAAATTGCGTTGAGCAACATGACGCATATGACCTCATCCCCGCTTGAAACTGCAACCCCACACTACACTTCCATGAGAGTCTAGCGTGTCGCGAAATCACACCGTGCGTACGCAGGAGCAGCTCATGCGCTTTTGGCCAGCACCCGCGGCATCGGAAGAGAAACCTGAAGAAAAGCACCTCGGCTCAGAGAATCCAGAGTTGCGCCGTTTATGACTCCTCGGGCACTCAGGGCATAAGGCTTGATGCTTTGGCAGTCTCGTGGTTTTGGGCTGAAGGGCCGGGGAGCCAAATCACATGATTCGCAGGGAAGGCACGGAGAATGTTCCAGGAGGAAAAGCAGAGGTGCTGCTCACTGTCGGAAGGCACATAACCGGACGAGCTGTGTCTTCCGTTTTGGTGATGCGTATATATATATATATATGAATGAATGATCAGACAAGAGAATCCTTAAACTTAATTAAAGAAAAGTCCCAAAGCGAAGCCCCAAACCTCAAAACCCCCGAAAACGGTCCCAGGCCCGCTGAGGCGGTGCAGGAGCCCCCGAAATGCACGGGCTGCGGACAGGAGGCTTTGGGAGAGAAGTTATGGAGGGGCCTTGATTGGTAGAACCTGGTAGGATTTTGCAAGGGTTGTTGTTTTTTAGTTTTGGGCTTTGGGATTCTAGAGTTCAGGGTTTCGGAAGAAACAGGCGTGGGGAAGGATTCCCGGGGGACGGCTGCGAATTTGCTTCTAGGATCTCAACGGAAAGTGTTTCAACCCTAAACCCTATAGCCCCTAAACCCTAAACCCTAAACCCTAAACCCTACCATGCGTCATGGTGTCTCAGGGCTCCATCTTTGGCTTCGGGTTGTTCGCTCGAGGTCGGGCAGTGGGCGCTGACTCTGCCTCGCCGGAAGGCCATCAGGGTTTAGGGGTTTAGGGTTTAGGGGTTTAATTAGGGGCTTAGGGGTTTAGGGTTTGGGGTTCAGGGGTTTAGGATTCGGGTCAGGAGCTCCGATGTTGAATTCAGGTCACAAGGGGGTCGGTCTTTGTAGTAGCTTAGTAGCCCACAGGCACTGCAGGCGAAAAAGTCCACCTTCTAGGTTCTCCCCCCAGGAGGCTTCGAGGCTGGAAACAGGGACGTTGCAAGTCTGCAAGCCATGTGGATTCATGGTGGTTGACCTTCGCGTGTTTTCTGAGAGGGAAAACCAGCTATGGATTCGCTAATATGATGAACGTTCGCGTGGCATTCACGAGGACCATCAGCCAAACATTCCGGATTGGCCGGAGATTTAGACTGCCGCACTCAGAAACGCCCTTAAACCTTTCACTTTTTGGCGGCCCCGGTCAGATCCTCTGCGAGAGCTGCACGCAGAGCCTCTGTGCGACTGCAGAGGCAGACGTGGCCGCCTTTGTGGAAGGACGGGAAAGCTTCATCAAAACAAGGGTCAAGGGTTTCTGAAACTCCACCCTAAACACCAAACCCTAATCCGCTACCACGAACTATCAGAATGTGAGATGACTTTCTACGGTCGGCGTACCATGACTGGCATCCCGCGGCAGGGTTCGAGGTAGTCGGACTTGTTGAGGCCTCCGGGTTCATAGGATGTACAGGTTTATGCAAATTTTGGAGTCCTTGTGTTGGCCTGCTACGACGTGCCAGTAGCATCGTAGAACTTTGTCGTGGCTGATTTCGGGAGAGTTGGCTGGCTCGACATCATGATGAGATAAAGTGTCCTTGCCCCTCCTCTAATTCCTGAAATAAAGACGTTCGGGAGGTGCATCGCCGGGCCTCGCCGAGCCCTTAGCCAAGCGCCCACGCCTGGATCCTGGGGCCGGCGGAGAGGCATCAATGGGGTAGAGCTAATCAGAGGTTCAAGACCGAAAGTCTATAGCCTACCATGATGTGAAATACCACGGAAAGAAGCTTAGAGACTTTGTACCCTCAGACAGTTGCAGCGTTTGGCTAATTACTCGTCCCGTGCATCCAATACTCCTATTGCCGGTCTCTTTGTTCCAGCTTGTCATCGTGTGCCTTGTGCTGACGTCACTGTGCTGTCATTCAAGATCCCAGACTGTTCAGGACTGCGACTGCAACATCTGGTTTTTCCACAGTTAACGGTGCGGTGAGTGCTGCAGGTGTTGAATGAGGGTGTTGCTTCGAGCGGCTCTTCCATTTCATGACGACAGCTTCTTACCCTGGCTGATTAAGGATGGTAGATTGAGTTTTGCACCTTCCGAGAAATCAGAGGCCACCTGTGGAAAAGTGGTCCTCTACCAAGACCAGTACTGCTGCTCACACCGAACCACACTGCTTCAGGTGTCGTATCTGCAGCGGCTGAATGCGCTGCCTGGACAGCAGAGGTTCAGGCTACTTGTAGGTGAGTCAAGGATTCAACGGTTTTCTTTCCTTGTCAAGTCCGGCAAAGGCGGGGAATGTCGTTGAACCCCGCTGTTCTCAGCTTCTCAGGGTTTGGCTCTCTGTGTTTCACTGAACAAGGAAGGCACCTTCGATGGGCTTCGAACTTCGAACGTGATACTGCCGATCAGTTATCGGGATGCGGAGCTGCCACTCGCAGAACTCAGGAAGGTTTGGGAAGCACGGCTGAGTTCCTGCGACATCTGGACCCTAAGCTCCTAAACCCTGATATTCTGAGCACTCTTTAGTAGTGCCGGCACCCAGGGCCAAGGGGCAATCGTCCGTTTCTGGCGATCTGGTGGACGGCGTCCAGCGCTGGCCTCTCCGGCTGCATCTTTTTGGTTCTATGAACTAACCTCTGCAATGGCAGGTGCATGCAATGTGTCAGGTTATCACAGGGTCACTATGCAGTTGGGCTCATAGACTACGCAGTATTAGGATGAATTTTTCTGGAGTCTCCAATGCTGAGCCGCAAAGCACAAAGGTTGTTGAAATCCTGCATGGGTTGGCAGTGTTTAGGTGGTCGTAGTTTCCGGTCACAGGTGGCGAAGCCATGTGCCGAACGAAGCCCCTGCAGGTGGTGGTACCATCACGTGTGCGACGAAATTCACGACCTCCCCACACCGATCGGTGGCATGCTCAGGGGAGGTAGGTGTGAAAGCCTGCTGCAAGACACCCCTAATTTCGGAATGCCGTACTCCATCTGGCTGAAATGCCAGTGGCAGGGTGCCGACTCTTGCCCATAGTAGCAAAGATGCATCCTCCCAGACTGCTTGCAAACCGCAGGTTGGGAGGAGGATGCAGAACAGTCGCCGGACAAGCTCTCAGTCGATCTGGTTTAGCGATTGCCTGAGGCTGAAGTACAGCAGGAGGTATGAGTGCTGGCAGGATCAAGCTGGGGAATCTAAATTCTGCAGAGACTCGCTAATCATGTTTTTTCGAACCACAAGAAAGTGCGGAGGGATCCCGAACCCAAATCCGACCTGTATCATCGGCCTTTGCTCGCCTCCGACAGCCGAAAACACAGTAACTCCGAGAGCAGACGGCGCCACACTGCACCTCACTGCCCAAGCGCACAAGTCCCCGAGCTCAGCAGATGGGTTTCAGGCCCCAGGTCAGGCGTTTATGAACTCGCCGGCGGCCTGCAACACTGAGCAACGTTTCACCAGCGCAAGTTCTGATGAACCTGAACTTCAGATGCCATCCCGGCGGGCCAGGGCGAGATCTCAAACCGACCCGAAGCATCCCGAAGCCATAAACAGAGATCGAACGTCCCTCATCAAGATCCCCCATGCCGTCAACCCGTAGGCCGCAGGCCCTCAAGGCACAAGCGTGTTGCCTATGCCACAGCCCGAATCTCCTGCTCCTTAACGCCCTAAAGTGTGCGGTCTCTCCGAGGATCCGAACCCCAACGTAAGCGCAGAGGCACAGCGCCTGTTTAAGGCATCCAGGCAGCCTTTATGGGGTCTTTCCGTGGTGGTCAACCCTCGTTAAGTCTCTCTTTTAATTTCCTTCCCGAAAGCCTTAATCTAATAACTGTTGCTGCCCCTATATTACGGCAGCGAGGTCGCGGCGGTGAGAAGAACGTGTCCTTTCCGTTTATTTCGTCTCGACTCGGGACGGCGAAGTTGTCAGACTTGCTAAGGGGGTGCAAGGTGAATCGGGGGCCTTGTGTTATTGCCAGCAAGCCCACTTGGGCTTACAAAGTCGACTCGGAGACTCGCTGAAGGTCTGCATCGTCGAGCTTGAGCCGTTATATACCACGAGCTCCCACCCTTGGACCCCGACAAGAAAATCCAAAGCCCAAGCCCGAAGCCCAGTGTAGCAAGAGGAGAAGGAGAGAAAAAGCACCCGACACTTAAACCTGAAACACTTGGCCCCGAACCCTTAACCCTCTGCCCCACAAACCTTAAACTGCAAAGCTCACACCCCCGAACACCGGGATGCCCAGCTTGGTGCCCCAAGTCCAGATGCTGTCTTGACAATTGAGGTATGGCGCTTCTGGGGGTTGTTATGGGTTTAGGGCTTGGGGCTTTACGGCAAAAGGTTCGTTACTTTAGGATTTTAGGGCCTTGAGCCGTGCTCTCTCCTGGGCCATGGATACGCCTCGCGACGCCTCCGCTTGCACACCGCGCGTGGAGCCCAGAATGGGTGCCGTACGACCTTGTTTAGGTTTCAGAACTCGGCAGAATTCGGCACAGGAGCCCTCAATTGGAAGTAACATCCCGCTTCTTCTTGATAATTTACCGTAATTACAGACCACACCCACAGGATTTGGCAATATGCTTGGTTTTGTCTGGGGAAGTGTTTGAGCCTCTGGTTCGGGGTAAACTTCGGTGTGCAGCTCTTTGTTGCTCTTCTTGGCTTAAGATCACCAAAGTCAGTATTGAAGGATCCCTGGTACAATGGTTGCGCATTCACCCCAACCCAAAACCTGGAGTGTCGAGTACAAGGCCGTGGCTGGGCACCTGTCTGAAGGTGGTTCTTCCCGCTTTGAGATCTGTTAAAGGGAAAAATTCCCACTGAGAGGATGGGACGAGACAGTTTCACCTTTTGTAAAACATATCTGGGATAATAACTGCAAGAGTTCGCACCCACTGGAATGTGCTTGTGTATGTTTGTTGTTTAGCAGGTGGTGAGGAGTTTTGCTGGCCCAGGTCGGGGCCACAAGCAGGCCCGGAGCATGGCCATCAATGTCTCTCGGCGAATTCGAGTGGCAGCGCAGGTTTCGGGCAAGCAGTGAGAAGAAACTCACAGCGAAAGCCGCATTGACATTGTGCAAGACATTGTGACTTAGTGAGTAGCTTGAATGCGAATGTGGCCTGTTATGAGGCCCTGGATTCGGCCCGTGAGCTTCAACATCGGATGGCATTAGGTTAACGGAGAGCACACCACCCTTTACTAAAGCAAGGGAGATCTCTTCAAGAATAACAAGAGCATTCTCTCAGTATATTCCTACTACCTTGCTATTCGGCACCACTGGTTGACGCTTCCGCAAGCTGTGACAGAAGCCGTCAGGGATTTTAAAGTTCAGTTTCGTGGAAGGGAGAGCTCGAGCAAGGTTTTGTCACTCGCTGGCGAGGCGATCGCCCGAGTGTCTGCAGCGCCTTGGCATCATGGGTCAGGCTGCTGTACTGTGGAAGCCATTACTCATGCTATTGAGTACCGTTCCCGAGTGTAATTGATAACGACTTAGTGACTGTACTGTACTATACCCCAAGCCCTAGTCTAAATGAAGCCCCCTCCATCAATGGATGGCTTTGTTACTACTGGTAGGAGTCTCTGCGCAGCTTCAGATGCCAAAACTTGAAATCGCAAAGGCGGAGGTCTCCATACACGGTGTTAGCAGTCATTGGCAGCTCGAGTGTTCTTCCGCTATATTTTTACAGCGCCAACTTGAGAAGATGCGAGGTTGACCGAGCGGGCTAGACATCATAGTTGCCTTCCGATGTGCCGTGTAGCCCTGGCTGTGAAATTCGGCTGCTTTACAACCACGTGAGTTAGAGCATGAGCGGAAGGTTGGGAGGCTCATGAAACATTGGTGGCAACTCTGCCATCATACCGAAATAGCTTTCACGCCTTTGATGATTTGGGAGTGCTTGTTGGAGGCGACTGATAGAACTGCCAAGGATACTACAGCTTGCTTAGGAAGAACTTCAAGCCGTTGCCGTATGTAGGACTTGCGAGATGTGTGGATGAAGCTCAAGTCCCCGCTCCAAGCGACATATACACCCAGCTGGCTCCCAACCCCAACCGTAACTTAAGGACCCGCTTAGCAGCGTGCCTTGGCAGAATCATAGCTTGGTCTTGAAGGCGACGAGATACCGCAGGAAAGCAGGTTAAGATCCTCAAAGACCCTTCGTCTGACGAGCACTATGCAGCGCAGCAGCTGTTGAATGTCGGCTGTTGGCAACCGGGATTTCAGCTAGGATTTGGATCTTCGGGGCCGGTCTTCCGAAAAGCCAAGAATCCACACAGCCCAGGAGTTCTGCCTCTGGCAACCGCCAAACCCCAAGCCGGGAAAAGCGCCAGCGCCACAACACCCGCCAAAATCCTGCGGGCCTCGACTGAAAGGTACGGGAACTGAAGCAGCAGATTTGGGCGCTGGGTGGTCCGGAGGTGGGGGATGGTGTTCGACGAAGAGACTTCAGAGTTCGGAGCAGCAGTGGCTGCGAATACGACGATCATCACCATAACAACTGTCAAGCGCCGCTCCCAGCACCATCGCTGCCGTCATTGTCGCCTTCGCAATGCATCCCCACCTTTGCACGACCGCAGCCATCACCCGTATCATCACCAACAGTTCGCTATTCGGAATTCCAGCCTGATCCTCCCGCCCACAAGTACTTTGGCCGAGTCGGATGCTGCAGACTTCTTGGCACCTTTGCAAAATCGTCCCTAACGAACCCGCCTTCGGCATTGAATGCTGAATCCCTGGATGCGGGAGTGGCCGCAAGGTCAGGCAGCTTCGTCTCATGCTGGGAACTGCTCAACTCCAGGACTGGTGCTGCAAATCTGCTTTGCGGCGATCGTAGTCATAGTCCCGAGGTTGAGGTGTGGAAGACCAGTAGCAACACCTGCAATGCGACAGCAGCAAACTCAGGAGGATAACAGCGCTCCTGGAACGAGAGGGCCCTTTAAGATTCGCTTGTTATCCTGTCCTGGATGTCATGTGGTTCTAAGTTCAAACCAACCGAACCTTGCAATCCGAGAGCAGGCTCACACTTCTTCTCATGATAAGACGGCCTTTCCATGCAGATCCACCCCTCGGAACCTACAGCTCAACACCGTAGCACGATGCAACGTGCAGCAAATGGCCGCAGCAATTCAATCCACCTCCAATCCAAAGACTCCTCCGTTTCGGGTTTGCTGAAAAGGGGTTGGTGTCCAGTCTGGAAGGGTTCAGGCTCCGTATCCTGAAGGCCATTGCTTCGCAAGTTGTCGTTGAGCAAAGGCAAGCCGACAGATGCAACCGGCACGCGCAATTTGCAGGGCCGTAATGGCTCATCGACACTAGTACCATTGCGATTCTGATAGTCATTGTTCAGGTGACTGTTGTTGTGATGGCTGCATGATGGCGCATGCCAACATTCAGTATCCCATAAGTGTTTGTCTACTGTATACGCAAGAGCCTGTGTGCGTGTGTGTGCTCTACCCTGCTGGCTTTACATGGGAGCGCGGATCATGTGTTTGGGCTTTCCTACCTACACTTCCCAATCCTACAAAAACCTATACTCTGAAGCCCAACTCCTAACTTGAGCTCACGGGCTTCGAAGCTGTGGTGAAGCCGCCGAAGGACGAGGCAAGGCTCGACCAGACTGGCCTTGCTGACGGCTCAGACATCGTGGCCCTTGTCGTCCCGGAGGATGAGACAAAGAATTACATGTGCCTTGGCTTTTTTCGGGATTACGGTTGGGGATTGAGCGAGTCTGGGCTTAGAAAAATGATTGTGGAGCGGAGTAGCAAAGCCCCGAGCCTTAGCACATAGATCTCAGAAGGCAGGCCCCTTTTGGACACAGCTCCCATGCCCTCCCATCCGATGCGGTTTCTCACAATGCCATGAGCTTTCAGCTCGGCCCTGCTTCGCCAAGCCCCACAGCTCTCGAAGAGAACCCAGAGTGTTTGGCTCAAGATATCACATGGCTCTTGGTGCAGATTGGGACGCCACACGCACAAAACTCGACAGGCATACACAAGATTCTGGAGAACAGTCGCTGGAAGTTGGCCACCCGACTTTTAGGCAGATCCGAGCAATGCAAATTTTGCCGCCTCAATGCCGAGACACGTAGTGTCATATGGGCTGCAGCATTCATGCGCAGCTTGGTCTTGCTGACCACATGTGTGGCGGCCGCTGTGTGGCAGGATCCGCAAAGGACGCCGTGGTGTTTCATGATGTCCACACTTAGGCCTTAAACTCACACTGGGTTGCCTGTGTCAAGTGCACTGTCTATGTCTGTTGCAGCAGCACGACTGTTTCCATTTCTTGCTGCAGGTTTGATTTTGCTGTTGATCTACTCTTCCTGCAAGTCTCCGACCTCTGCAGCAGCGCCAGGTTCAACGGCAACTAAGCGACTGAGATCACCAGACGACGACAGTTGATACTAAAGTTACTAAAGCCTTAAGCCATCACTCCTGCGACTGCTGGTGCTAATACGAATTCACCTTCTAAAAACACTACTAGCACTTGCTACTATGACTAATGTGGTAATACTGTTGTGACTTACAACGACGACGACTACTGAATTGCCACTGTTAGGAAATTGCTAGTACCACTTCTACCACACGATCTTCAGTGGCATTAGGCGACGTCATACTGGGAGGACAGCGCGTCCGACGAATGATTCCAGCTGGCGGCCAAATTGTGCGACGAAACTGCGTGACTGCAGCTTTTACGGTTCAGACTTTTCTGATTGCGTCACATGTGGCTAAAACGAGTGACCTGCGGACTCATAAGCCAACCAAGGTGACAGATCCAAGAGGTGGATCAGCATTGATGAAAAGTCTGGAGTGTGGGGCTTTAGATCTTGCCACAGGACGGTAGATCTTTGCTACTGTAGTTCACCTGATTAAGGCAGAGTTGCGCGTGCATGTGGGATGCTTCCGGGTGCATCCAGGACGTACTATCTGGACATTGGTTTGGCCCACTACATGGGCCTCATTTTTGCCAAGTCCAGCGTTCTGGAGTTTGGAGCCTTGGGTCAGCGAAGCACTTTTTTCTTCAGAGAACGGGGGGATGTTTTGTTTCTGTTGTTTTGCGCGCATCTTGCCATGCAGCTTGTGTCCTTGTAGACCCCGAACCCGAAATCCTGGCTACTTCACCCGTCTGCCTTGTCGATGTTCCAGGCGCTACAGCTTCGGATCTCGGGTGTGAGGGCTTTTTTGGGATCACGGGAGTTAGAGTCCGTGTGACTTCAATCCAATAACAGAAGACGTGGGAGGATTTATAGGGGCCTTCGTCTCGTATTCAGTCTTGATGTCGAGGCTGCTTGTATTCAGGCATTACACTGTTGTATGGCCAACTCATGCTTACAAGCCTCACTTCATGCAGTTCAATGTCAGGAGCTGGTTGTGGCTGTTACACTTCTTATTTGCGAGATGTCGCCCAGACTGAGTCGGTCACTGCGTACGACGGCATCCCCAACATCAGGAATCTCACGCGTGGCCTCGTTTCTGAGGCAGACTTGACTGTGAACTTGCGTTCTCTGATCCGAGCCCATGACTGGACTTTGTGTACCGAAGTTACGGAGCACATACCTGCCGAATTTGAAGAGACGGCGCTGGCAAACATCGCGCGGCGTGCTCGCTGTGGTGTATTGCTGAGGCTTGACATCACCGAATGTTTTTGTGTTGTTGCTGTTTTAGTGCTTTCTGCCTGGAAATGTCAAGGTCACAGGCAATTATTATGGTATAATAATCTTCTGTGGCACAACATAGTACAGGAGTGTAGAGCCTTTTGTATATTACAGCTTGAGCATGATTTGCAGAGCAGAGAAAAGTCACACCATGGGGCCATGGGACACTCAGGAGTTGGGCCGTCCCGGGTCAAGGAGGCTCGGGACATGTGAACGAACAGTGGAATGAGTATGTGGTGTACCGAATGCAAAGCTTCGGCCTCTACTTCGATCTTGAGAGCAGCCTGAATCTTCGTGCTGCCGCTGATACCTGTCACTGGTTCAAGAGACTTGCCGCTGATCAAGGGGCCGAGGGTCTTGTTATGTGGGAGGCCAGGGGTTGATGCTGATGGTGACCATGATGATAGTGTGGGGCTTTGAATATTGCGTTTATAAAACACTACTACGATGGCGGCGATGATGTTGTTGGTCAGCTGATGATGAGCATGACGATACACGCTCCGTTTACTTCTCTTAAAATCAGATTGCTCTACTTAGCACTTCTCTGGCTGAAAGCGCTCCTGGGACAACCTTCGTCCACTTTTGCTGCTCTGGTGTTGCTTTCGGTCATTTAGCCAATAGTAAGGCAATAGTTTCGCATTCCCGACAGCCAGCAGCCAGGAGAACATTGATGCTTTTTCGTCGCCCGGAGTCGCCTGCACATTGCAGAGAGTCGCAAAAGTCTACCAGCGTGTACATCTACGATCACGAGGCGCTGCGTTTGCTTCGGCCCAAGCTGAGTGGAGTGTGTCCTCAGCTGTGGGACGCCTACTATGAGCTCTCCGAGAGTCCCTGGAGTGTCTTGAACCGGAGTGAGTCTTGGATAAGAAGCCATCCTTTCATGTGTTTTCTTTCCGTGTTTTCTTATGGCATGTTGTGGCGATTCTTGAGCAACGAGCAGATCCTTCAATCCGTATGATATGGTTGCGATACCCCGGCGCCTCCGACTCAGCCGCCCCTTCCTCACATGGACCCACATGCGGTTTCAGTGTCCTTCCGCGATCCTTACCTCTCAAACTTGAAAACAACATTTCAATCGCCTCAAGCCAGAGTCGCCGGAGGCCGGAGGCTCAGCGAAGACGGACAGAAATCTAACCAGCTTGGTGACTTCCGACGCTACCCAGAATTCCCAATCAACCCCCAACAAACTGCCCCCGAACTCAGGAGGAATTGGACTTATCCTTTCCGGATGCTTTTTTGCAAAAGGAGCTGCGATCCGTGGTTGAAAGCCGCTGGCAGCAAGTGACTGGTCTGTGTGCTTGGAACTCTTGTTTTACTTTTTGTGTTTCGGATTTCGGCATTGGCATGTATGCCGCTTCCCTCACTTGGGGACCTAGGTGAGGGTGGTGCAGGAGCCGCAGAAGGCTGAGCTGCTGGTTTTTGTGGTTTGGCAGAAGGCCTTCTGTCTGGCTGCCGGAGAGGCGCAGACGCCCTGTCCCAGCTACCTCAAACTTCTGGACTGGCTGGAAGCGACATCAAGGTGGCAGCTTCAGGGAGGTCGTGACCATGTCATCCTGCTGGACCACCTACCCAGCTTCACCCGCAGCAGAGGCGGTGTAGCGCGTCGTTCTATTGCGGCCACTACGGCGGATGGCATGCACGGCAGTCCTGCCATGCGACAGAAGTCTTTTGCCTTGGTGCTTCCCTACTATGTGCCTTTCTGGAAGTATCATGCAGGACCTCCACACCGGGATCGGAAAGCACTGATTGGCTTTGTAGGGAGCAGGAGCCCGAGCTCCACGAGACCGAATGCCACGTGCGTGGTGCACGTCTTGAAGCTGGCAGAGGACTTGTCTGGAAACTGCGCGCCGGGGGAGTGCCGGGTACGATGGACGGACCAGCCTGCGACGCACCGCGAGGATTTCAAGATTTTGAGGGATTCCATCTATTGTCCCGTCACGAGCTCGAAGGGGCTCTTTTTGGCGATCCTAGCCGGATGCATCCCTGTTATCATTTCAGACCTGCCTGTGTTCTTCGAGCCTATTTTGTACCGGGAAGAAAGTCACATCTCCGTCCCTGAGGCTGATTTTGACAACCCAGCTTTTTCGCTTGTACACTTTCTTCGCAGAAAGAGCCTGGGAAAGGTTCCCAAGATGCAGGCGCGCCTCTTCGAAGTTAAATCGGCTCTGACCTTCTCCCACGGCTGTCCGCCTCTCTGGGAGTCTGGGCGGCTACCATCAAGACAGCGCACATCCTGGTGCCGCCAGCAAGCGGGCAGCATGCCTGATGCAGTGGACTATTTCATGAATAGCATATTGCACTTGAACCGTTTGCGCAGCACTGATCAAGATGCGGTGGGCTCAATATAGCCCCGAGCTGGATGGGCTTGGACATGTTTGTTCGGTGGGGGACGCCGTGAAAGTTTTGCCTGATGTCGACCGTCTGAGTGTGCATCTGGCACGAAGTGGCGTGGCGCCATCTGGACAATCGTCATGTGCATGCATCGGTTGGTCTTCAACTCCCTGTTTCAGCCGGCTTTGATGATCTCCTGCTGGCAGGAGGGGTTTCAGTTGCTTCAATGTGAGCGTGGTCCATGGGCTGCGGGAGTCCAACGACGATAGTAAGGAGACGGCGAGGAGATTTCATAGAATCTCCAGTGCTGCCCGAGCTTACGCACGGCTGGCGAGCCCTGCGGAACCGCGCTCGCCAGCCCTTGCGTGGCTCTCTGCGACAACCGCTTGCTTGCGTCTTCCAAAGAGGGCCGGCTGCCGGACCGGGGTTTAGGGTTTTGGGTTTACGGTTTTGGGTTTAGGTTTTGGGTTTTGGGTTTTGGGTTTTGGGTTTAGGTTGGTTTAGGGTTTAGGGTGTAGGGTTTTGGTTTTAGGGTTTAGGGATTCTAAGCATTAGAGGCGGGGGTCTCTATGAGCAAACATGTTCAAGCTTGTTGAGTGCCTGCTTGTTTCCACTTCCAGCATCTCTTATTCGTCCTGTCACCTAGTAGTCGAGTAGGTAACCTTTTGGGTAGTATGGCCCCTGTATAAACCCTATATTAACCACTTTTGGTTCCCCATGATACCCTGTTTGGGATAATAATACCCACTGTAAAACTGCAAGTGCACACTTTTGGGGGCTTATGCACTCTCAGCAACTAAGTATTCGTCCTGTCAAGTTGCTTGGAATTCGTGCCGAGGCGCACGGTCGTCCGTTGTCGGCCACTACGCACCGAGGAGGCCTGTTCCCAGAGCAACTCTCGATATTCTCGGGTCTGTGTCTGGCGGTTCAGAGCAGAAAGAAACTTGAGTGCCCGAAGTCTGAACCAAAAACTCTCGGCAGAAGATCCTGAGCATCTCTGAGCCCAGACTGGTCGCAAAGGAGCAAGAGCCTGGATTCGATCTGGATCTGGACAGGGGTCTGGTTACCTGGAGCCGTTGAGACTTTCGGGCGTCACATTGTGTTGTGATTGATTGGGAGTTTTCGGGTCGTGGAAGTTGTTTTCCAATTTGGGTTGAAGCATCCCGGTCCTTCCCGACATCCTAAACCAGAAAGTGCTCATGAAAGCTCTGAATCAAAAGTCCCTGAGCCTTAGAGCTATTTTTCCTTGGCAGGAAATTCAGAGCATGCCAGTGGCACTTCCCGCTTTCCGTGCGTTGGGAAAAGAAGAAATGGTTTGGGGTTTAGGCTGGATGCTGGACAACGAGGCCTGCTGCAAAAAGGCTGGATGCACAAACGCCGGATGCACAAAAGTAGTCCGTTAGTTAATGCAAGTTAATGGTTAAGTAAGACTCGCAAAACCATTGCACAAATGCTCCTACTTCAAAGCCTGCACCCGGCAGCCTCTCAACCTGAAAGGAACCAATCCCTCGTTTTCGGGGTGTTTAATCTGTAGCGTTTAGTTGGAGACTATCATATATAGTGTATATAGTTTATACAGTATACATCATATATATATATATATATATATATATATCCTGCTCCCAGTTCCAAGCTGGAAGCTGCCCAGGTTTCTGTGCGGCTCCGCGAGTTCCAGTGTTCGGATATTTTCGACGAGAGCGTATCGCAGGCCTGGAGCCCCAGTGACTCGCTGCTGTCAAGACATCCGGATGCACTGCTGCTTATGCCGGAATCCGATGATTTCTGCAGGCAGCTAATGTCCTCGCAACTGAAATTGGGTGCCTGACGGACGACGAGACGACCAGGACGACGACGAGGACGTCGACGACTGCGACTACTTACATCTGCATACTACTGCGGCTGGAACCCTAAACCGTAAGCCCTTTTCCACACCGACTTCGCACCTACGAACCTCGCCTGGCTGTGGCCGAGTTGTGAGAGCGTACAACTCAACAGACTCCGAACCCTTTGCCTCGCCTGGATTGTCCGAGTGCAAGCGCCGAAACCCTAAAACCCTAAACCCTAAACCCTTAAACCACTTAAACCACTGCTACTCTACTTACACCACTTAGGAGGATCCTGAAACCTTCTGAGGCCGAAGTCTTCGAGCGCCTTGGCCGGGACTTGACTCAACACGTCCTCGAAGGCTACAACGCAACGGCCGCCTGGCTCGGTACAAGTATATACATAATGTAGTGAAAAAATTGTATGTAACTCTATATATATATATATATATGCTCACCCCCCCCCCCATGACAGACCGTCGTGGGGAAGGGGAAGGGTGGCGTGCGTCCCCAGGCAGGGTCTGTCAACGGATAGGCGACAGACACTTCTCCCAAACTCAATTCCAAAATGTTCTTTTAGATGGTTTGCAATTTGGAAATTTCTTCACACGCATGCAGCGCTCCTAGTCCCAATCTTAATCTCAATTCTGCTCTTCGTACCACTATTACTGTTTGTAAATCTTAATTCTTGTATCAGTGTTAGCATTAGTATTAGTTTTGTGGTAGTATTGATATTAGGATGTTTAGTATGAGTAATAGTATTCGAATTAGTATTACTCTTAGTATTAGCATTAAGTATGTGTCTTGATGTTAATAGTAGTAGTCGTCGTACTAGCAATAGTTGTCGCGCAGCAGTAGTAGTGGTAGCATTAGTATTGGTATTTGTATTAGTATTAGAATTAGTATTAGTATTAGTGACTAGTATGAGTATCAGTATTAGTTTTAGTATTAAGTATGTGTACTAGTAGTAGTAGTAGTAGTAGTAGTAGTAGTCGTCGTAGTAGTAGCAGTAGTAGTAGCAGCAGTAGTGGTGACATTAGTATTGGTATGAGTATGAGTATTAGAATTAGTAGCTAGTATTAGTACTAGTATTAGTGTTAGGATTAATATGTATTGTTCTTGGTTCTATTCTTAGTACTGCTGTCATTGTTTGTAGTAGTCCTAATCCTGGTATCAGTGTTCATATGAGTAATAGTTTTGTGGTAGTATTGATATTAGGATGGGTATTGCTTTAGTACTAGTATTGGTATTGGTATTTAGTATTAGTATTAGCATCAGTATTAGTATTAGTATTGAACAAAAGTATACATATCAATAATAGTAAATATGAACTCGTGATTATGTTCGTGCTGGTGTTAGTGCCAGTGTCGATGTCAATGTCAGTAATAGTACTCGTGTTAGTATTAGTATCAGTCTGAATGCTGGTTTTAGTATCTGTTTATTATTCACAGAAGTGCTGGTATTAGTATCAGTAATAGAAATAGTTTTGATATGTGAATATACTGATTGATTCGTACATTTTGAGCTTAATATAATAATACAGTAATGTATTCGAACAATAGTATATTTGCAGAGTTGAAGATTGCGCGAATATATTAGTACGTTGGTGCATGAGTACATTAGTATATTGGTGTATCATGATATTCGTATGTTAACGTAGTAGTATATTAGTATATTATTATAGTGGTCTATTACTACATTTACTATATTCGTATTTTCCCTAATAGCTTATAGGTATATCAATATGTTGGCATAATGGCATGTGAACATGTCAGTGTACTTGCCTTTTACAGTATTCGTATATTAGTACACTAGCATATTTAGTGATAGTTAGTGTTGATGCCAGTGCCATTGTCGATGTAAGTTTCAATCAGTCTTAATGATGAGTTTAACATCAGTGTAATATTCGCGGACGTGCTAGTATGCGTATCAATACTATAATTAGTTTTGATATATTAGTATACTGATAGATTATATAAACAGCTTAGTATACCAACACATTATAATGTATTGGAACAGTAATATGTTTGTATACCTGTATGTTTGTATGCTCTTAGTATATTAATGCATGCGTACGTTCGTGCATGAGTACATTAGTACATTGGTGTGCTATTATCTTCGATTCTTAACATATTAGTGTATGAGTATCCTGGTATGCTACTTCACTTATCATATTCGTAGATTATCTAACAACTTTTTTGGTATATCCATATGTTAGTATACCATTGCCATGTGTCAGTGTACTTGCGTATTACAGTGTTCGTGTCTTAGCAAGTTAGCATATCAATACAGTATAATCAGACGTTAACAAGTAGTATATTGTCACGTTGGAAACTGGGTATATGACAAATTAAATACGAATATACTACGTTAGTACACGAATGCATTGATATATTTGCTTTTCAGATAGTGGTATGTATATCTGCGGACATTAATATACGCAGGTGTCTGTTAGTATTGGCATTAATATCAATATGAATATGACTATTGGTAGGCGTAGGAGTATTAATGTTAATAATAGAATTAGTAATGTGCATATTCGAAATGAAAGCATTAATATACATGTCAACGTTAGTGTTAAAAGCACTACACAGTAATCTTACTTGAGTCATATATAGAGCAGATTCCAGCATTTCCAAAATTTCCAAAATTTCCAAAATCTCCCCTAACTTTCCGGATTTCCAAAATTTCCAAAATTTCCAAAATTTCCAAAATTTCCAGTCCGCCCTTATGTTTTGGAAAAATCCTGTCGACTAGGTCGGGAAATTTTGGAAATTTTGGAAATTTTGGAAATTTTGGAAATTTTGGAAATTTTGGAAATTTTGAAATTTTGGAAATTTTGGAAATTTTGGAAATCTGGAAAGTTAGGGGAGAGAATTTTGGAAATTTTGGAAATTTTGGAAATGCTGGAATCTGCTCTATATATGACTCAAGTAAGATTACTGTGTAGTGCTTACTATGTAGTGTGTCAGCACAACCCTCATCCATACACGTGTGCTCTGTAATTCCTTTCTTGGTAGGACACCCGCGCGCCTTATCGTGCTGCTTTCTGGTCTCAGTCTTTTGGTGGTTCCAGGGATACGTTCGGAGGGCTCAAACTCGATACTCCGGAAAAAGCACGAACACGCCGGTGGGAGCGATGTTTTAAAGGGGATGGTCTGTCATGGGGGGGGGGGGGTGACCATATATATATATATATATATACACGTAATTGTATGTATCTTCGTATCAGTGCCTGCCTGCCTGCCTGCCTGTTGGCCTTTCTGCGTGCATGGACGGAGATGGATGTATGTAGGAATGTAGGTATGTCCGCATGTTGTTGCGCAGAGATGAGGGCGAGGTTGCCACGAAGGTCGGGATGATTTGTCCGAATCGGTAATTCTACTCGGGGATGGTGGCTGAGACGCTGGCGACAATGCGACAATAATGCTCTTGATGGTTGCCGTGCTGGGGGAGAGAGGGTTGCTGAGATCATGACCAGGGCGATGTTGCTGCTGCTGCTGCTTGGGGGTGATGAGAATGAATCAACGACGATGTAGATGAAGATGATCTTGGGTATGGGCACATCGCTGACCACGCCGACGACATTGGTGATGACCGAAGAAGCATTTAGGGCCGGAAATGACTCTCAGACCGAGACCAACAGTATTGTACAGCACTCGCGTAGCGGCTTCTTCTGTCTGGAGGTTCTTTGCTATGGGGAAGGTGGCGCGGGAAAGTCGCCACTCGGTCACGACCTCCCTTACGATTTGCTGTTTCGCCTTGGCACCTAAGTTGGCTACAGTAGCTCGCAGCCCGACATGTTCGGTCATGCCTCGACCCAGCGGCCAAAGCCCAAAGTATTGCATCTACGATGCTTCTTCAGCCTGCATCCAAGATCCAAATGAGTCCCCGAACCATGTGCACCGGCCGTTCCAACATTTTTTGCAGACATGTAACTTGCAGACTTGCAGATCCGATTGGCGACAGCGAGGGTTCCTGCAGTAAGGCCAACCCCAAACTAAAGCCCAATCCTCTAGCAGCATTGCGATAGGCATTGAACGCCTTGTCCGCCTCAAAACATGTAGATCCCTAGCATGATTTAAGCATAATTGAGTATCAGGTACTGTAAATGAACGTCGGCACAGCCTGCTGCTTGAAGGGCGGCTTGCTCTTTTGTTTTCGTGAGGGGCCTCAAGGGCTTTAACCTCATGCGTTGCCTGGCGCTGCTAGACCCTCTGGATGCAACGGCAGAGAGAGAGAGAGAGAGAGAGAGAGAGTACTGTAAATGAACGAAGCTTTAAACCCTTTTGCCAGCCTAGGTGGGTCGACCTTGCAAAGCAGAAAACACAAGCAACCCTACCCTAAGCCCCAAGCAGTCTTTTTGCTTTACTTTGCCGGCGACGACGGAGCTTTGCAGTTTTGCACTCTCGGAAAACTTGGAGTTATTTGTTCGTACACATAGCCATCTATGCTGAGCCTTATATCACGTTTTGTTACAGCATATATATATATATATGTATATATGTGGTGTATATACACACATAGCATCTGCTTCTGGGTTTGCCGTTCGTCTGGAGCTGCATTAGAGTATAAGCAGTACATGCGGTGCAGCTGTAAGCATTATGTTGCGTGGAACTTTGGGCAATCTTCAGACTGGCTGTGAGTGCAGAAACCATACGCGTGATTACACGTGCTTTGCTCTTGGTACCGTGTGTTCGGAGAGCCCAGCCGACATGCTGCTGTGAGCCCAAGTTTGATACCTTGGGTTGTGAAACGGAACCCGGAGCCCCGAAACACAAACCCTGCCTTGGGTTTTGTTCTTCAGCTCGATGGCACCAACACTAACCAGAGCTCCGAACATGCAGTGTCCGAGTATGAGTGTCGAAGCCCCAAATCCAAACCTAACTCCAGAGGTACACCCTTTTCGGCCCTTCTCCCGACTTGGTGCATGCGGCTGCGGAGCAAGGCACCCCAGGGGAGACAGGACAGGCGGTTGCGGCTTTGGGCTGTTTTTTGTGGCTGTAGGGGTTCTTGTGCAAGGGCTGAATCTCTAGGTGGTTTTAGGGTTTGGGCTAGAAGTACGTAGGATATGTGGTGAGTCTCGTCTTCATACATTGCGACTTGTTCGAGTAACCAAAAACAACAGAAGCCTAGTCCTCCCTTGCGAAGCTTCGTGACAGAGGCCTCGCACCGCGAGCGTTTCGCTATGCCGTGGGGCTCAGACGGCAGTTTTGGAGTGTTGGGGTTCTCGTCAGGCATGTCGCAAGTAGCTGACAAGTCAGATCCAGGATGTCTTGATTTGCGCCCCAGGTCTTCCGACGCCTGCGCGCTCTAAGTGCTCGAGACTGGCAGGTGTCACTGTCGATGCGCGAGATCGCACCTCTTCATGATGTTCAGGCACTAATTGAGGTGAGCATGTACATGCCGGTATAGGTGCTTTCGCTAATGCTCCTGCGCATTAGTTCTAGTATTCTAGTGTTTTCCGATCGTACACAAATGCGTGCATGAACACAGCGTTTCATTTGTTTATTCGTTCGTTCATTCATACACACAACGTTCATTTATGCATTCATTAGCAACATATTCATTCGTTCATTCATCAGCGAATGCATTCAACTGCACGGGCGCGAACATGCTAGGAAGTACTCAGCAGTGCGAACAGACTCAGACACACGAGTGCAAAGATGGACATGGGGGAGCACAGGGAGAGAGGGTGAGGGTGGATATATATATATATATACATATATACTGTGTATATATAAAGATAGATAACATGTTTTTTATGCAAAGGCAATTCTATTACGCGCGTTTATACACTTTTTTTTGGCGTGAACAGGCCTCGTCGACGGCGGCTGCCGCACTCGGTCCTAACAAGTAGCGGAGTATACAAGAATGTCACAATGAGTCAACTACAAAGCGTGAAACGAAAAGGGAAGCTATAAGAGATACTTCACATGCTGGCTAAGTCGGCGAAAGTCGTTCAGAATCGCAAATGTACAAGCTTCAGACTAAGCCGGTGCGCGAGCGCTCCTGCTCTGCAAGCCGTAAACAGTGACTTGGAGCCACTCACTTGCCCTGCAAGGCCGTAAATTCTGACCTGCGAAAATGGGCGCGCACATCCAAGATGGCATCCTGAATCCCAAGCAAGACAATGCGCAGAGAGCAACTTGCGCCCGCCAGCTGCAAGCGGGCAGCAAACAAATGAGCGGCCGATGCTGCAGTGCACATGGGCTCACTGCCATGCAACCAACAGTGATGAGCGGCAGCGCGTTTATACACATGCGTTTGTGTGCGTGCGTGTGTGAAGCACGAAAGACGGCCGATCAACTGATCAACACTACATGCGGTATGAGTCTTGTTAACAGCGACTAGGAAAGTATGAAAATGATTAGTTCGAAGCAAATAGGCCATAGTTAGATGCTTGAAGGTTTTCCATCACGGTAGGAACGCTTGCCATGTGCAAGCAAATCGGGCAACATGTCCACTGCTCTTCGGAGTTGCCCTGCGATCCAGGCTGGTCCTTGCTAGGTAGGAGCGGGAAATTGGGGCAACACAACAGCATGCGCCGCCAAGAAATGCACAATTTTCGGGTGGTTAGTGTCTCATGCGCAGTGTTTCAAGATTTGTTCCCGTTCCCCTTCCTGCTCCTGTTCCTGCTGTTGCTGCTGTTGTGACTGTTGTTGCTGCTGTTACTGCTGCTGCTGTTGTCGGGTGTGTTGTGGTTGGTGTTGCTGTTGTGCTGTCGCTGGTGTTATTGTTGTTGTTGGTCGCCATGGTGGTGGTGTGATTGATGTCTTAGTCCCGAATCCTAAAGTCCCCTAAAGTCCCCTCTCAGGTCCGCGACGAGCTTCGCGATCTGCTTGCAGCGGATCCGAAATGCTCTTTGCGAGTTCCGGGCTCGGCTCCGGCTCTGAGTGTAAGGCGGACAGAACCATAGGGACCCTTAGGGGGGGTAGGGTTCCTTTAATGGGATCTATAAGAGTATACCTTTAAGGGTTCCTTTAAGCGATCTACTGTAAGGATTTTAAGGATGCCAGGAGTTTAAGGGTTCGGGCTCTTGAGGTTCACGGAGTTTGAGTGTCAAAGCAGTGCGTCACACAGATTGAAGTGTTCAGGGCATTCAGAGGGGATGGCAGTTCCTGTTTTACTTTCTTCGTGTCCCTACTGCATGTCCTCTCTAGATCTCAATTGCTATGCTATGCCTTGAATATTCAATTGTGGTCACGGGCCATCCTCGGGCAGCGCCTAAGTGTCTGCAGTGTCTGGCTTCTCGATTCCACATTCAATACAAGGTGGGCCTTGAGACCCGAAGCTGCAGATTCCACCCAGAGCTGCAGACCTGCTGTGGGCCTTGAGATCTGAATCTCGGGGCTGAACCCGTCCGAAGAGTCTGCACTCTCTTCAGCAAAAACATGTCCAAGAGTAAAGAAAATTAGTCAGGACTGGTGATGACAGGTGTGCCGTATAACCTAGGCTTGCATCCTGCCTTCCTCCGAGGTGCATGAAGGGCAGATGATGGTTGAAGGTGGCGTCGACATTGCAGCTGCAAGTTTGAAGGAGCTGATGGTTGCCCTAGGATTTTGAAGTTGTGCGGGCACAGAGCACCGGCACTTCAGAAGCGGGCGTAGCCGTAGCTGAGGGCAGTGGGAGTATAGTAGTCATCGTTTGCAGCTTCAGGGGCTTGACAGCAAGGCCGCTGCAAGTTTTTGCGGCTCAATCCAAGCTTCATCATGGCGCCGGCTGTTCATGCTTTGCGATGGGGGAAGCTCCTCATCCTCGGTCTACATGCAGCCTGGGGCAAGGAGTTCGTGACTTACCGCTGGTATGGCCACCGCCACAATGCCCCAAGACAGGCCTTTCCCAGCCCGAATGAGATCTGTCTGAACTACCCAGCGGCGTGCCTTGATCTTTATGCCATCCAGCTGAAGCAAGCATCATTTTATGAGATCTTTTCTGTTGCCGTATCGGTCGTTGCATTTCAGGTTGTTTTTTCGCCCAGAACGGCAGCAACAAGAGTGAGACCACCCCACCACGCACCACCACCAGCACCACCACCACCACCACAGCAGCACCACAAGATCGCCATGAACCTGATCGTCTTCGCACGGTCTGTGCTTCGTTTTCGCCATGGTCTTTGCTAATTGATGCTCTGCATCATCTCCATCATCTAATCTAATCGTTGCTGCCACCCTGCTGGTTATCTTCATGCCACCATCATCACCGGCGTCATCTTCAGCAGCAGCACAATCATTGCATTGTCATTCGTGCTGCTCTTCTCCTTGGTGTTATTACTAGCGCCCTTCGTAGTCGTCGCCATTACCAGCTCCTAGCCGAAGATGAAACAGGTCGACGAATGCGTCATGCTGCCGGGGGGAATGCGCCTGCCCTGGGACGGAGGTGTTCCAGGAACTGCCGGAGCGAGCCACTCGATCTTGATCGGGTGTTGGGTTCGGCTTTGACTTTGCAAAAGGAGCACATCGCACAGCGGGAATGTTGAGGGGCGTGGGTTTGCACAGCTGCTTCCTCCGTTGCCCTGTCGCAGTTTTAGAAGGTGGGTTCCGTGTTCACGTGCGTCTCCCATGCACGTAGACGTATGTGTTGGCCGGGGCTCATGCGGAGCAACCTTGCAGAACTCTAAACTCCAAACCCTGCAATGCGGGCTCGTCCTTGCCAAGTACGAGGGAAAAACCCTGAGTGCAGAGGTGCCAGCGGCGAGTTTTTGATCCTGAGAGTGGAGAACTCCACGTCGGAGCGGACGAGCCGACCTTCATTCCGCGTCCACCAGCCGGCTGTTATAGTGTCAGTTTTCTTATCGGCTCAAGAGGGCTGATTCTTTTAACGTGTTGGGTTTCTTCAACACGGTCGGAACATAAACATGATAAAACCAAGGTGGAACTGTTTCGGATCTGGCTGTTGACGGAGACTGCTTTGCGGTTTGCATGGCCCAAGTGGGCTGATTGGTTGGATGCTGTTGGATGTCTGCCAGATCTCGCATAAAGAGTTTCAATTAACGCGTAGGGTATCACGCCGAGATAAGACAACTCGAGGCTAGCACAAGACAAAGTGTCATAAACAAATGTAGCGCGACAGGACGCAACATATAATTATAACATTAGATTAGACAGTATGGCACATGGCGTAGGCGTAGCATCGCACAACTGAATCTAGCAGGTCAAAATGCATACCAAGATACCAGGTCGGAAAACAGACACGATGACGCGGCATTAAAGCATCGTGCAATCTAGTCGAGTATAGTAGCTGCATAATTACCATAGTAGGACCGTCGGTTACGAGTAGCTCCTGTCTAAACTGAGGTACTTTGGTACTAGGAGACAAGAACACAGAGGTGGGATTTTCACATTCTCCGACAGTATCGGGTCGTATTCGGAGCTTGCTTTTGCTAGGTATCTGAGTCGAAGTCTCAGCATTTACTGAGTGCGACACTGTGAGAATTAAAGAGCCGAGGTCCACAGCGGATGCAACGAAGGCTGTGGGGACTGCAGCGCCAGCAAGGCCGTCCCCGTTCGAGGTTGCCCCCTTCACAGCCCTGAACCTGAAAAGCCGCGACTTCAGCTCCGTTTCCTTGCAGGGTGCCATTGAGCCCAGAGAAAACTGCAAGCTTGAAGCAAGTCGGAAGGAACGTGTCGAACTTGCTGGTATATGATTCGCGTCTTATTCGAAATCCTTACTTCGACTCTAAGCCCAAATCTGCGGAGGCGATCCTCCAGGAGGGCCTGCCGAGCATCTGGGACGGTCACAAGAAGCTGAGAGGGTTTAGGGTTACCCCGCTTCGTTGGATTTGTGTCTCATGAGAGTCCAGCCTGCGGGCATACACCCAAAGCGCGTGCCGAAAAGGGCTCTTCGGGTTGTGATTGGGTCCTAGTAGAGGGCCTCAATAATTGCCAAAACTATTTTGGGGTTCCTTATATGAGATTTATAGTATAATGTACTTCCCAAACCGTCTTCTAATGATAAAGGCTCCGATAGCAGGGCTGTTTGCGACTCCTGGGGCCGAGGCGTCTGCGGTGCTACGGAAGACGAGGCGGCGGCTCAGCGGCCAATGGATTTTGTCGGCTTGTCTCGCGGATGGGTGTCGTCTTCAGGATCAAGGACTAGTACTGCTCTTCTTCTATTTGCAGCTGCTGCGGCTTCTTCTATGTACTGCTGCTACGACGACGGCTACAGCTGCTGCTGCTGCTCCTCCTGCTGCAGCTACGACAGCAACAACAACTACTGCGAATTACTACGGCGACGACTACCACAATCAAGACGACGAGGCGGCGACGATGGATGGACCATGAACACCCTTACCACTGCCACCGCCACGGTCCCTACCACTGCGACGACGAATAGTGCTACTCCGAGCCCTACTTTTTTTGTACTGTCGCTGGAATTGCCTCAAGGCGACCCTGAGCACCACAACCCTTGCCAGTCACGACCACCAGGCTCAGGATCATCACAACGCACAGACTCTTGCCTTGTCTTGCTCCTGGTCGGAAAAGTCTGCTGAGGTCTTCGGTTGGGTCCACAATTCCCAGATGATTGGGCCAAATCCCAGCTCGGAGTGCCTCAGGTCCCTGGATGAGCCTGGGCTTGACTTTCGTTTCGTGTGGCCTTAGGGGCTGCATTGTTGTTGATGGTGGGGTGAGTCGGTGTGGGGCTCAGCATCAGGGGCTCTCCGCAATGACACTTGCACCCTGAGCCTCTTAGTTTGGTCATGTGCGACTGCAATCCTGTCATGAGGCGAAGATGGTGGGTTTCCATTTGAGGCACCTCCTTATCATCAAATGTCCGACTGCTTAAGGTTCGAGAGAGCGTCATCTGCAACGCGACTGGGTTGAGGGTCTTGTCAGACTGGCGCCTGAAATCCAAGGATTTCTACGGACCTCAGGGTGAAGCGATCCTGGAGATCACCCAGACTCCCTGTCTGATCTGGCTGAAGAAGATGTGAAAAGGGAATGCAGGGTGGCATCTTACGCGCTGAGTATGTTATACGAATTGCGGTGAGCAGCACCACGAATCACTAGTTTCAGAGGCTTCGATGCTTGGTGGAGCTAGAAGGTCTTAGAAAGTGGTGAACAGAAGCCGCACAACAGCTTACGGCCAAAGTCCTAAGCTTGTCATCCGTGTGCTCCATGGAGATCGAAGCTGACATGCTGGTCCGTCCTCGACCGCGTGTAGGATCGACGCCGAGGATCACCTGTTCCGGGTATATGATACTCTAACAATGCGGAATTTTTTGGATTGCATTGCCAGAGATGTTGCTGTTGCTACAAATTGTGAGATACAGAATTCCAGTGAAGCGATATTGCGGCAGCGCGCCTTCTGTTTCGATACCTCGATCGCAAAGCTTAGGTTGGAACATGCGATCACCATTCACTGGCCGTAGATCCCACATGCTGGCAGAAAACCTTGAGTTCTAGTTGCTGATAGCCGATCCAAGGACACTTAAAACCAGCAGGATGCTTGCCGTGGTGATCCCCGTATCCCTTCTTGGACTGATGCCTGGCTTGCGTTTGGAACCCTACTTCGCAAAACCCTGCACCTCCAGATTCGTGCGAGGGCGAGTGCCAAACTTCCTACCAACGCCTTGGGCAGAAAGCTCAAGCGCTGATCGAGGAGCCTTCGCACGAAGTCACGAGATCGTTTGAATTACGTCCTCAGATTCATCCTCACAGAGTTGTCGGGGAAGATGCCCACAAAACCTACTACAGTTGCCTGGGCCTCCCGGTAGCCCGAAGAGGACGGTTAAAGGGAAGCCCAGATACGTTTTCAGAGCTTCCGTGCTGTTTACCGATTGGCTTCCTTGTTCGATCCGCCACTGTGCAAGGAAGCCAGCGTCACCATATCCCGGGATTGAAAACCCGAATGTCACGAGGAGCAGGAACCGATTCGATTGCAGTGGCGAAACCAGTTCTGCGGTACTGCAAGCTTCGAATATCCTAAGGCCTGCCTTGCACCCTAAACCGTAAATCCCCAAAACTTTCATGCAAAACCCTACACCCCAAGCCCTAGCCAGCGTGATTGTGCTGCCAAAAAGCCCTAGCCAGAGCCCGAGCTTTCAAGCACTGCCCTTGAAGCTTTAGCCCGAATCCAGGTAGACTCTCCCAGCCCAGGCTTCTCGCGGTGGTGGTCACCCTGGGGATCGTGATTTACCTTCGCCTGTGGAAGCGGGAGGCCAGGGAAGAGTTGTCGTACCTTTATTCGGGTTTAGGGGTCGCCCACTGCGCGGAATATCGCGGCATGGCACTGTAGAGATGTATGTCGGCTCATGCCGCTGGGGATCTAGGATCTAGCGTTGTTGTTTGCCTGCGCGAATCTTAGCGTCTTGTGCGATGTATTTCGAAGCGCAGTATAGCCAGGCTGAGCTGGCGTTCTTATGTCATAACATAGGTGCCTTGATGATTACCTTTACTCTTTTGGGGGTTCGTTATTACATATTTTGTCTGATGGGCCCCACAACGTTATTCTATATTCAGGCCCCTATAGTGGGCGTGCTCGACACCTCGGGCGGTCTCGGTCCGTGTTTCAAGCACGTCCGGTTCACACTAGCCGTTGCAAACAGCCGTCTGTGCTAACCTAGATCGGCGTGGTGTTCCGCATCGAGGGTGTGTGAGGAATATTGCGACATCAGCTTCGAAACCAGCTATGTGAGCCTCGGGATGTTGATGCTCCGATCAAACAAAACGTCCAGCTGACTCAGTCCGCAACCTCGACCGCCGAGAGACCTTTCTGTCTAGCTTGTCTGCATATTTCTATTTATCTATCTATCTATCTGTATATATATATATATACACGTACAGGTAGGTATGTATGTATATATATATATATATCTGTATATACATGTATATATATATATATATATGTACACAATATAACGTAGATAAGTCCATATACATAAATCTAACATATACATATACGTGTATATACACATACACATACACACATAACGTGTGTTACCGTTTATTGATATTTGCGGTCTGCGCATATGTGGACAGACGTGTGCCCATGTAGCACGTCGTGTACATACTGACCTACTTCTGCTTCTACTTAAAATTTGCAATCAAATGTCATATATACATATATATATATATGTGTGTGATCTGTATGTATATGTAAATGTATATGTAAATGTATATGTATATGTGTACACACGTATATGTATATGTATATGCATATGCGTATGCATGTGTATATGTATATGTCATAATCATACCCTACGGCCACGCCTGCTGTCCAGGTCTTCATGTCCTTAATGCCGAGACGGTGGTCACCTCGCAGACGTGATACCACCGAGCCGGAAGTCACCAAGGAACAGGTGGAAGCTGCACTCCCAGCACTTCGGCCGTAGACTTTCACTTGGGTTTCGGCCACTTGCTCGTTGCTTGAACCACTAAAGCTGTGCCAGTTTGGAAATCGACGGGCTTTAGGGCTCAGGGTAATGGGTGTCTCGTAGTAGTAGTCCCGGCAGACCAAGCCTACAAATCCAAAAGCTCCCACCTCTGAACAAACTCACCCGCCCAACTCCCAGATCATTCGGCTCGACGTCGAAGAGACCTGCTCGGTTTGCCTCGAAACCGTGGAGCTGAACGAGGATGCCAGGAGGCCACCCGAGCGCAGGCTTGAGTTTTTGAGGAAGTTCTCTGGGTTTCAACCTCTTCTGTGTGAATGTGGTTATCAGGCTTCACGATTACGGTGGCAGGTGTTCATTTTTCTAGGTGGATCTGCCATTGCCTTGAGACTCTTTACCTTGGAAACGTTTTCTCGGGGGAGCATCTTTACAGAAGTTGACAGCAACGCCACTGCTTGCTGCAGGAGGCAAACATGCATGTAATATAGCCCAGGAACAGCTCTCCCCAGAGCCAGCTAGCGCGGCACTACTGTAGTACCATTACGTTTTACAGTTGCTAAATCGAATCGTTATGTTAACACACGACCCTCATGTACTGTAGTATGTTCGACATTGAAATCGGCCTGCTTCTGTCCTAACTATCAGCCCCCAGCATCCCAGCCTAAATCGACTGCCCCAGCAGCAGATCCCGAGGAAGGGTCAATGACTGAAGGCTAAACCCTGAACACGCATCGGTAACCACGGCAACAGATTCAGATACCATTTTGAAGTGAAGGTTAGGGTCCTGTGGGAGTTTAGCAGAAGAAGCCTATGGAACCCGATGGTCTGAGGACCACGTAGCTCTTAAGATCAAAATGCGCCGAACAGGCTCAAGTGTCAGCATGCCTTCCACGCCGACTGCATCATGACCCTTGGTATTTGATTTTGGCATTTAACTTCAATCCTCAACTGAGCAAGGTCCCGAACCCTAAGCCCTCGAGGTTGAATTTCGTTTGCATCAGGTGGGATGGCCGACTTGAGACCAGCAGACCTCCATTCAGAGTCCCAGGTTCACTCGTGATCTGGCGCATGCGCCGACAGCCCGTGATCGGAAAGTCCCTGTGTAGTTTTCAAGCGCATGATGCCCGTTTGAGAAGCTCTTGTTCAACCTCAGGTCTTGAATATGGTCACAATCCTTTGAACACTTAGCACCTTCTCGAAGACCTCATGAAGCTTGAGGTAACAAGACTGACTTGTCACACGATCTCTCTATACAAACAGCTGCGCACCTGGATGCCCTGAGGATGTGTGTGTACATATATATATATATATGTATGTATAGAATGGACACACACACACAGACACAGAGAAATGTATGTATGTATATATATATATATGTATACATACATGTATATACATACTCAGAGATGTCCCTACGTACGCACGCTGCACCAAGATTGCAAGCACGCATGTGTAATTACTACAGGTCTGCAAACCAGATGATGCATGTGCCGGAAACTATCTACATTCATGCAGCGAAACCCCTGAGGACTCCTGGAACAGCAGAATAGCACATCTAGGCCGTAGACTTTCACGACATCCCGGCATCCAAGACCCAGGAGTTGGTGCACACATCGCGGAACTTCCGTCATCGGATGTCCTGTCTGCAGGCAGCCGCAGTCCCTCACAGGAGACTTCCCCATGTCATGTGGGCTTGTGAAGGTCAGGCTTGGGTCTTTCGGGGCACAACTTTTGAACCTCTGTTGTCGCTCAAACTGACCTTGAACCCCCAACAACCTCTGAAAAGGAGCTCCAAACTTTGAGAACCCCCACATAGGTTGCAAGAACCTAGCAACTTCTGGCGCCCGACATGCGTGCCATGACGACATGTGCCGATACGCTTAACCTCAAGCACCCCTGAATCTCCAAATCCAAGAAGTCCTCAGCCTCCCTAACTCTGAATCCTTGGCTTTTTTCGTGTTTGGCTCTAGCCCTCTGTGTGGGGGCTCAGGGTCCAAGACAAAGGCACGAGAACCCAGCAGCCTAAATTCTATCTTTTGTTGATAGCAGCAGAGCGGAACTTTGCAAAGACCACACCTTGACGCCCCAAGCCATAAGCCTCTTTGTTTCGAAGGAGAGGCTGCTTCCATTGCGGCTCCTCAGATTGTCGGGGGGCATGTCATGCCAGATATCGAGGAGGGTTCCCCAATCTCACTTATCTCACTTTAGGATGTTTCGTAGTAACCGGACGTAGGGCTGTGCAGGAACCAGCAGGCACCGGCAAGGGTCACGTGCGAATGTTCACAAATATCCCGTATGACAGAGAGAAAGCTCGATTGGGAAACCCTATGTTTCTAGCTTCATTATCTGCAACCCAGGAAGGGGTGGTCTACGAATTGACGTTCTTGTTGGAGCCCCTTTTTGGGCTGCAGCAGCGAGGGCGATGCATCCAGTTAAGGTTCGCCGTTCTGGTAGTTAACCGTGCAGCTAAGTGAACCGAGAGCCGACACAGAGCGCAGATGGCGCGGTGGTAGCACATCTCGTTTTCTATGTACCCGGGCCAGAGATAGGCAGCAGTAGCAGCGACAGGAACATGACAGCTATACAAGAGGGTAGGGCTGAGGTTTCTGGGACTTCGGGCTTTTGGGGTTTCGGATGACAGGGCTGAAAAATTCAAAGAACCATATAATTACAAGTGCCACAGTGTCCACCAAAGCTTGACAATGCGAATACTTGTCAATTTTCGCCGTCGTTTCTCCGGCCTCATGCCACCATGGTCTCTGTTGCTGTTGCCATCATCAAGCCCGCTGTTCTCCTGGTGGTCTTTGCTCATCTAAGCAGCTGCACTCTTAACCTGGAACCTGGGATGCAGACGTTAGGGCGCAGCCCTACCCGCACCGCAGGAATTTTTCCGGTGCCCAACCCTGGAGACAGCGTGAACTTCAGTGTTACGGACTTGGCGGAGCAAATCGATACAGTCTTCGTGATCTTTTCCTGACCTCCTGCACTGTCTAAGCCCTGGACCTGAACCCTGGGTTTCTTGCAGCAGCAATGAACCTTGCAGTGGTCTCAACTGTGCCATTTGGGGTAGTTGACGGCCTTGGCCAGTCCCATGTTAAGGAGAGCTATGATCGAAATTACCCATAGTGGGCATATCAACAGCCCACAGCTGCGCGCAGGTTTCAGCGAAAGTTCTGATCTATTAGACAAGTTCACTTGCAGAATGACTGCTGCTGAAGGGTATGGGCACACTATCTTTGTGCCGCCCAGTGCGCCGGTGTGTCAGTTTGCCACAGCCTGCAGAGTTTTTCCTTAGGTTTGCAGGCAAGAGTCGCATCCTTCATCGCCAGCATCTGTCTGTTGAAGGCGGATGCAATGGAGCGTGGCTGTCAGACGTTCGATTCATTGCATCCCCTAGGAGACTTCGTCAACCCTTATGCTTCCGAAGTAAGGCACAAGCCAAAATGAAGCCCGAGCACACACCAAAGGCCTGGGTTGGCTGTTGAAAGCTCTGCATTAGCCAAAGAAGCTGATTGAGTTGGAGCATGGCATGTGGAGCATGACATGACAGACTGTAGATAGATTCTCTGACAAGTTATGATCGGAATTCGCCCGATGGCTGCTTGAGCGCGAGCTCCTGAACACTTTACATGGTCTCCAACTGAAGTCACAGGTCAGACAAACAGCTTCTCGGCAAGTTACGCTCTCCTCCATCAGCAGCGTCTAAATCTAAATCATATCCCGCAGGCATGTACACGGGATAGCAAGTTGAAGGGCAGCAAGTGCAGAGGAGGGGAACACACGGACTTCCAGGTGTTGTTCTTGGTGCTTGAGAGCAGATGGGTCATACTAAGACCAGGAGTTAGGAATCCGCGTTTTGAGGTGTAGTTCCAGGATGGATCTGCAGGGCTCGCACATCCTGCGAACTTGAGCCCAAAACCCCAAAGCCTGGACCAAACTAGACCAAACCCTACAGAAAAAAGTCCGGCTTCGTCGGAGTGTGGAGTCCACGAAGCCGTGCCCGGCTCGGTCCGGGTGCGAGATTCCCCATTCCCAAACCCCGAGCCTGACGTGAAGCCCTCTAGGCCAGACTTTCATTATGCTTCAATACACTACGACCGACTACAATATATTGTAAGATACGGCCATCTTCGATGCAACAACATACTATCGTGCACGACAATATACGAGGATATGCGACAGTATACAACTCTACCCTAAGAATTGCCCTAATCCTCTTACTATAGTAACCCTTTAGAGCTGAGCTGGAAAGTGGAGCTCCTGAAATGCCAACGTGTCGGGAGCAGACGCCCACTGCCGCAGTGTCGTTATGACCCGGGCCACTGAGCTCCTGTGTGATTTGAGAAAGCCCGATGCCTGAAATCCGTTTATGGCATTTTCTGCATGGCTTTAGGGGCTCCTAGGCTAGGTTTCCCAAAGCATCATGTAAGGCTCAGCTTTCGCATCTCGCCGACACCAGGAGCTAGAACAGTTACGCCCTCGTTTTCGTCGACAAATCTGCATGCAAACCACCTGACGAGGCTCATGTGTCACAGGGGGCAGTCTGTGTGCGCAGTTTCTGAAAACTTAGACTTGTGCGTCTCCACGGACCCCGTCCACAGAGTTCGTGCAGTCAGCTCGAGTGTTCCTCGGATGTCTACCCCTTCGAGCCTGGGGTGTGATTGTGATTTCGGGCGTACGTGCGACGTATAGGAGATAGCTCGACTCATGTTGCAGAGCAGGATATAGACCATGTTTCCAATGCACCGCGCTAGCAGAGGCCCCTGTGTGCATTCAACCTTGCCCGTCTTCGGGCTTTGCCAATCCGGGCACCATGCCACTGCCGGTCGGAGGTCTCGTTCAACAGCGCTCGGCTTGAGCGCTTGAAGACATCCTCCACTGCCGAGTATACGGGCGGTGTCCAGAAAGCCCTGAGGATGCCGAAGTGGGAGTTTCAGAGACTGAGGTGACCCTGAGACAGACCCTCAAGAGAAAGATCCTGATTCAGTCTCTGAAACCCGAAGTAGTTCGACAGCCGCACTGTTTGCGTGCGGCTCAAGGTGCGCTTAGGCTTTGCCTTCCTGGAGCTATTCAGGCAGTCGGACCCTGCTAGGGTTTGTAGCTTCAGAGCCATTCAACCAATTCAGGACGAAATCAGGGCCTGAGCCTTGATTCTGGCTCCGTCTGGCGAAGCCGGAGGCAGAAGGTGGATGTCTCCACATCCGATGGAGATATAAATTGATATAAAGCTTTAGGGCTTTTGGGGCTTAGGGGTTCCGGTAAACAGGCTAAGGGTTTCAGGTTTTTTCGGGCTTAGGGATCAGGGTTTAGGGCAAGTCCAGGTGTAAGGGATTTTGGGGCTTAGAGGTTAGGGCTTAGAGCTTGGGGTTTAGGAGCCACTTGCGCAGAAAACACGGCTTGCTTGCCTGTAATCTTCAGGATTCAATCAGAAGTGGAGACGTGCACGACTGACCCGACATTCCTTGCTTTCGGCGATTTAAAAGCAGAGCCGAAAGACCCCAGGCAATGCAACAAAAAGACCTGGAGATCAGCGGAGACAAAGCCGATGCAGACTATGACTAGGTGTTCACAGCTTTTTCTCTTGGGGAGATTCTGGTCATGGGCGTTGGGACTCAGGGCTTGAAGGGTGCGCAGGGCTTGGTTGAGCATGACGGAAAATACCCGTGGCCATGGAAGCACGTGCAAGCAACGAAAGTCATGTTACAGATCAGACCGGCCAACTCAAGCCTCCAGCCCGGCACATGGACCAAGGATAGTGCTGTGAGAAAAACGCTGATCCCCTGAACGTTGTACCCTCCAGGGTCCAGGCTAGGGTTTACTTGTACAATGAAGTGCTGAGCATGCATTTGGAAACGTGTTCGGTCTAGCATCCTTCTGCTTCTCGAGAAAACTGATAATTAGCGGACTCCCTAGTCCTAGCCAGCGGGAACCCAGGCCGGAAAATGTCCCGCGCTTCCTTGCCTGGCAGGGCCGAACGCAAAGGTCGAAACGAAACGTCTCATCCCCAGAGACCAACGAGTATGACCCACAAACAAGTCGGCACGGAGCACAGCCCAGGACCAAGGACTCCCCGTGTCGATGGCTCAGGGCTTCAGGCAGAAGCATTGAAAGCTCTGTAGGGTTCTGGATAAACCCTGAAAGGACCTACAAAGGCTTTATGACCACGGCCTTTGCCGCAGCTGCACCAATCCCCGCCGCTTGGCCTCAAGTCAGATTGAAATCTGAAGGGCAACACACGTCTGACATAATCCGAACGGTTCCACGGACAAGTGCAGCCGCGTGTGAGTCCAACAAGAGATGCTTTCTTGATTCTTCGACTTGCAAATGCAAACCGGCAGGGATATCTTCAAGACACTCGTGCACTGGATGATCAGGTGGAAGCCTTTCAGTTTTCCTGCCGCTGTAAGATTGTTGAAAGAGTTTTTCAAGTGGGTTTTGTAGCACAGTCACATCGCGCCTCGAACATCGAGTCATGGAGTGGCCTGCATCTAATACAGGGCGTCAATAAAAAGAGGGGGTTTTGGGGTCCATTATATTGTAAATAATACAGTAAATATAATAAGGAACACCCAACACAGTATTGGTAATTACAAAGGCCCCTAGAGTAGACGGTTTATACCCCAACAACATCTGATGCCCATATAAGCTTTAATGCGCGTGTGCCGACTGACAGCTTCTGCTGCTGCTCGTACCAGAATCAATCCCCGGGCTCTTCTCTATTGTCGATGTTGAGCCTTCAGCTTCTGGCCCCGTTTCTTGACTTGGTTCTTGAAGCCCCTTTACCCTAAACCCTAAACAAGCCCTAAAGGCAATGGCAGTGTGGACTCTGGATCTGCCTTCACGATTCTCCGATTGACCATCCGATCCCGCAGTGGGAGCGGACATCCCTGCGTAAGCAGCTCGTCGCTTGTTCAGAGCGTTGCCTCTCTCTCTCTCCGCCCCTCTCGCACTTCATGTTGTTTTGGCCTGTCATGCGACCAGGGAGAGGAGAGAGAGCGGTCCTTAGACACTTGGAGCCGCCTTGCAACACCCCATGCAAATCCCAGCATGGATAGGACAAGGGCAGGGGGACGCCGGGGGAAAAGAGCCGGGAGCCACAAGCCTCAGCAAGTGAAGTTCCGATTCAGCTTCCTGATATTTCTTTGAAACTCCGGCCTTCAGTGATTCAGGCCTCGAGCCCTCGAAAAGGAGGCCAACCCCGAACCCTCACACCCCCATCCCTAACACCAATCTGTCCCGCCCGTCCGGTCGAAGAGTGAGCCTCAAATTGACCCTGGCCCTTAACCCCTAAAAGGCGCCAAAGCCGTCAAGCCCAATAGAAGAGGCCAGAACAGATTAAGTATAATGTAACATGATCGCCCTAAATCCTAAAATCCTTGACCCCTTAGTCGCAGCCACCGAAAAGCCCAGGAAGGCTCACGCTGGTGGACTGCGCCAGTTCGCATCGGCGCTCCAAAAGCGAGGCAAGAGGGTTTTGGCGTCCGGTTTTTGGAGCATCATGGTGTAGGGCGATTTGTGTATCTTTAGCGTTTTGGCCTCCAGGTTTGGGGTATTTGGTAGGGCTTGGGCTAACGGGGTCTAGAGTCTAGAGCTTAAGGGTGTTGGGGTTGTCGTGCCGGTTCCTCAAATGGCGACGCAACAACAGGGGCAGGTGCTTCGGAGTTTACTGTAACTTGCAAAGCGGCCAGTGCTCAGGGCTTGTGGATATGGAATTTCTATCTTCACGTGTGCTTCAAGTGATCTCGTTGCAGGGTTCGCTGGAAGGTCAAAGTCTCTTGGCGAGCCACTTTCAGCGAGTTCGGTTGCTAAGATACTCCAGCTCAATGCACCTGAAGCCCCGAAGTTGCGTGCAGTGTCCCTAACCCCTAAACTTACAGAGAATGCTGTGAGAATAATCTGTCCAGCTGCGGACGATGCCACGCAAACATGTGGGCTCTTCCCTGCATTTAGGATACAATGGATTTCCTTTGTTCCAGCCCTGCGACGAGGGCTCGTTCTTGCCATGCGTACGCAAATAAACCCTACGCTACACTCTGCTAGACACAAGCCCTGGATACTGCCGAGAAAGACATCGAGCAGATGCGCAATGCGAGATACGTTGGCACCTGGGCCTTTCTGGCTTCGGTGTTGGGGTTTAGGCCCAGGTTCTGTGTTTTGTGATGGCTAAACACTGGGTTTTTGATGAAGTCCTTGGAGGTTCTCTGCGTTGGTGTTCGTAGAGGCATGAGGTCTCCACCGAATGCAGTTCCGACTGCCAACGGCCGAAGGCTTACTTCCTGGGAGGCGGAAAGCCCAACAAGTCCCACCAAGTCTAGATCCCACCGAAGGGCCAGGGACACCGTAATTTCTTGGGGTACTGTGAGGATCTATGAGGTCGGCATGGGCAGGAACTGCGCAGGTGTCAGGTACGGGGATTGAGGTTTTGGGTTGAGGGCCTGTTCGACCAATCCACAAGTTTACTGTACATCCGTATTTTATGTAGTTGCGCGGTTCCGCCGGCAGCAGATTCCAAGCCAGTTTTCCAGGCAAAAACCTCGGAGCGCTGCACGACGCTACTTGGCTTTTCGAGCTCTCACTGCTTGGACATGTAAGGATTGTTGTGGATACTGTGAAGCACTGCCTGTTACTGTAACTCCAGCATGATGGGTGGCGCTTAGTCAATATTCAAGAAGAACATCCGAAGCTGGATGTTATAAGAGCTGGATGTCATGGAGATGCTCTTATGCCCTCATACTGAAATCCGAAACCCCAAATCTGAAGGCCAGAGCCAGACGCTAACCAAAGCCGCGTGGATAGCTTGTCTCTGCAATCATCATGCGGATCCCCGATTGCTATCGTCATTCGTGTGAGACATCTTCGAAGATCGAGTTCCTATCGAACCTGAGACGAGGTTCTCACAGCCGACGCACCTGCAGCTTGAAGACTCACTGAAAAAAATCTAGGAATTACATTATGATATATATACTGTATAGTGCAGCTGGAGCAGAGGCAGCTCTCGAAGCCCCTCGCCTCGCCCCTACGCAGCTGCCCATACAAGGTGATTTCCGCTCTGGCGCCGCCCAGCCCCCATGTGCCGTACCGGCGACTTTGCCCATATTTGATGTGGAGATCGCGTTGAGGATGATGCAACAATGGCAGGGCGATACCACATCAGTGTTGGCTTTGGCTCGTGTCCCAAAGCCACTACGTGCCACAACTGCCGCGTCCACCTTGGCCTCGCCTGTCCCTGCTACTTCTGCCACGAGGACTAGTACGGCTATTGGTTGTATGGCTGCTAGCAGGCCACTATTAGCTGGTGCTTGCCCACCACCATTCATCACTTGCTACTTGTGGACTGCGTACGATTTACTACTGACTACAAAACTACTCACTGCTGGCTAAGAAAGTGAAGATCGATTGTTATGTTTATGCACAGCCGGGGCACCCAGTGGAAATAATCACAAAACAAACATAGCCAGTTCGGGCTCGGGTAGGAAACCTTTTTGTAATTCGTCGACATTGCAAACAGGGCTCATATACTCGCCATGAGTGTTAAGCACTCTTGCTGTGCATCCCGTTGAATTGAGCCGAGGAACTCGTGTGTCACGCGTCTTTTGAAGGAGCGGCTATGATGCACAGTTTCGTGCTGCCCTACGCAGCAACATCGATCGCTGTTGGATGCTGCGAACAACTGACATTGCTGTGGCCATTGCGACCTGAGTAGTCCTCGTTGTAGCAGTCCGGGTAGCAGTAGCTGTTTCAGCAGCTGTCGCAGAAGCAAGCGTGATAGTCTGTGTTGCGGTCTTCGTTGTCACATCGAGGCCTCAGCGTGTGACTGGAATGCAACTTGTTGTCCTTTGCACGGCAAATCCACGACAGATCTAAAAGCAGGTGCAGCAACATGCGCCAGCTGAGGTTCGTTTAGGTGTAAAGAATTCAACTGCGTCAACCCGCGTTCCATCGCAAAGATGATGTCCATTTTGTAAGTCCCCATGAAGAATCCACAGCCTGCCTGTATCACCAATGGCACACCCGAAGCTTCGCGTCTGTACCGCGAAGCAAACGAATGGCACAATATACCGACTCAGGTGGCTTTGGCTCTTCCGCAAATCCTGAAACCTCAAGCCCCGATTCAACCCCTACTTGCATGCCCAAGAATTCTGAGGTCACTTGGAGGCAATGCGAAGATGGTGCCCCGGGCTGCAAACAGCTAATGACACAGGGTTAGTTCACTGAATTAGGGTCCGTCTTGTGAGCTCCCACAAAAAATTAGAAGAGCACGGGGCGCGTGCAACAAGGACTCTGAAAGGGCCCTGTTGGTGTTTGGGCCTGAATCCGTAAGATTTGGGGGGTGTTTCTCAACTGTGTCTATGCAACAGTGGCATACTGTAACATGGGATCTTCCACTGATCCACCACATGCGCAGGAGTAAGGTTTCCAATCCTCCTGTTTGCGTAACCAAAAGACTTTTGAAAAGCAAGAAGCCCGGAATCCCCTAAACCCTCCTCCCGACGGTCTCACTTCCCTGCTTGCGCGTAGTGTCGACGCGAACCTGGGTCCCAATTCCAAGGCTAGCCTAAGAAGGAGGTCCCCAGTGCCAGGTTGGATTCGGATCTTGAAACCCGACATATCTAACGTCCCTGATCGCCTCTAAAGGCAGAGGAAACCTGCACTCCTAACAATCGACGATCTCCGAGGACAACCGTAACTTCCCATCCGCAGCCCCAAACCCAAGCATTCAAAGAAGCCACGGCCTACGTAGATCCTGAACGCACTTACGTAGATCCTGAACCCACTTTCGCAATCTTTATTTAGATCCTGAACCCACTTACGTAGATCCTGAACCCACTTGAAGTTAGGTCTGCATCGCAAACCTGCGGCGGTCCGCCTCCCACACGGCCGAGACTTTGTGCACGCTTCAGATTCTGGTCTGTACTTAGTATAGGGGCCTTAACTATACTGTTTTGGGAGTTCCTTATTCTAATTCTGCATGCTGGGCCCTAAAACCCTATTCTAATCATTAAGGCCACTATGTCATTAATTAAGTTTCGCCTGAGCTTCAGGATTCCACGCAGTTTTTAGCTCGCATGAGGCAGGCTTCTACCAGCCCGCAGCCATTGTGCGCACAGTTTTGAGAAAAACCAACAATGTGTTGACCGGGAAGCGGTCGAGACAGCAGCCATGTGGGTAGTTGTCAAAATTGGGGTTCCTTTTTGGTATCCTAAATATATTAGGTGCCGTATTATGATAAGGACCCAAAAAGGGGCCCTAATATTGACAACCACCCATGTAGTACCCGCTACCAACGAGTGGCTGGCCGTTTAGAAGAGCGTGAAGTCGTGTGAAGCTCCGAATAGAGCCCGGCCGATTTTTGAGTTTCAACCAGCACGGAGAGACCCGGGGCGATCAACAGCAGCTGTTATGGATCTGAGTTACGTACTGCCCCCATGCAGTAATAGCCTATAATAGGGCTACTAAGGCTACTATTCAGGTCCTAATATATCTATATTATGAATATTATTCATCATCTTTATCTTGGGGGCCGTACCCAAGATCTGAATGAATTTTTAATTATAAGACCCTCAAGCTCACCAAGCTGATGACCACCCGATCCCTCATGCCCCCTCAACCCCGAATTTGTGCAATCGAAAGCTCCGGCCGCTGTAGGTTTGTTTCTCGTGTGCAACACGCCGACGCTTGGCGAGATCCTGCACTGCTCTGCATCCGTGCAGATACAGTTAACTACATGTATGGCAGTAGCGATTTCGGTTGTAGTTTTGGCTTATATTCCGTGTAGACGATTGTGATGTGTTGTTGCTGCTGTCGTCGGAAAATGCGGTTGACCGGTATCTAAAGTACGGCTTCCAGAAACACCTCGTCGAGATAGGTGCCTCGCTGCATCCGCTTTCTGTGGTTTTTGATTTTGGTTGGCGGGGTCGCAGAAGCAGGCCGACCCGCTGGGTTAGAACTGCAAAACTCTATACCCTGAGCGCTACATCTTCGCGCTAAACGGTAAGTCGTCGAATCCGGCTTGTGCCTTTCAGAGTTTCCAGTCTCATCTGCAGACCTTGCCTGGGCATGTCCGAGTGCGAATGTCAAATCCAGAAGTAGCTATGCTCTGCATCAAGTAGGAGAGCATGCTGTCCTCGGCAGCTACTGCGCGTTCAGCATGTTCTAGCCTTCGAAGAGGAGAGTTACACCTACGGGTCTTGAACATGCACACCAAGCCCAAAGAGCCTGAGCAACAAATTTCAGCTCCAAGCCTCCTTAACCTTAAACCCTTAAAGCCGGCTGCTGTCAGTTGTGACCGATGACTATGGTTTGGCATTTGGTGTTGGCGTTTCCGGGGTCGTGTCTGACAGCTGCCCTGTAAGTGAACCGACTTGCAGGGGATAACGATATTCGCCGAACCTACTTCTGCAGACCTTGCCAGGCTTGTCCGAGAGTGAGTGTCAAAAAAGCCCAAAACCCTCAACCCTTTGCAAGCCGAGCTCCGCAAACTCAACTGTGCAACTGAGTTGTACGTTGAATCTCCAATCTCTCCAGTCTCCCCAGAGACCTCGCCTGGTCTTGCCGAGTGTGAGCGTCAAAAAATCCCCAAACTCCATGTCGGGCCGAGGAGAACCAGCCTCTGAGCTTGAGCAGCCACTGCCCCGAGGAGAGTTTGCTTCTCGAGGCCCGTTGCTCCCTTTCCAGTAGGCAGATGAGGGGCTACATTGCCGATATTGTTCCTTAAGGTTCCGGACTAAATATGTATAGTATCGTGTTGTATAGTGGTAGAATATGCACAGAAGCTCATTCTAATGGCTTTTGGCAAATAGTTTGCAGTTGTCAGGCACCATGACCCAAGGCATCGTTTTCCCAGCTCAGCTGCCTCGTCATCTCTTCAGCCCAAACTCACCAGCAGTGTCACCTCCGTCAGTACTGTAACCAGTCACCCCAGCCTCCGAGCCCTAGCCTCAGCGAGAGCGGCAAAAACCATGCGCAGGAGGCCACGTGGATCTCAGCATGTCAGGAAAAAGAGGGCGAAGGACTTGGCACCTGAGGCCTCTGCTTGGAGCTTGATGTTTTGTTGGACCCTACATATCTCTTGAGCGGTTGCTCACGGGCCCTAAACATCCCAAACCCTAAACGCCCTGGGCCGTACGCCCTGGGCCGTACGCCCTGATTCCCCGATAGTCGTACTACGTGTTTGTTGAGTGCAGCTCGGCCGCAGGGAAGGCAGTAGGCACAATCGTACACTGGTCTAATACTGGTGGCAGCAACGCAGAGTTGCAATTACCAGCAACCACCTTTTGGCCAAGAAATTGAACCTAGTTCTCAGAGAGGCTTTTCGGGGGCTTGGCTGGAGACTAGTCTGGGGTTCCGATGCTTCATGTGTAGAGGATTTAGGCTTGGGGGTCAGCAGGCCAGTTGCAAAAGGGTCTAGTGCACATCTGGCCTTGACGAACTTGGCGTAAAACCTCCGGTGTCATAGATGCGGACTGGGGGTTTTGCGGTCGCACTTTGCTAGAATCATTCAAGGGTATTGGGTGTGGTCCAACATTCTTTGTAGGCTTGCGTGTTGGATTCCTTAGTTTTGTTCAAGCTCCGGGCAAGGCCTACACCTGAAGTCCTACTCGTAGCCTTTAAGCAAACCAGTCTCACAATGGCTTCCACCTCGGCTTTCAAAGTGCAAAGCCGCACTGCGCATCGTTCAGAGATTGACAAACAGTGATCCCGGCTTTCCATCTCTCTGCCGGAAATCCAAAAGTAGCCTCCTAGAAGTAAGTCCGGCTTCGTGGTAGCTCGTAACACTATTCCTGAGGGTTCCTTGCTCCTCAGCGCTTAGATTACGCCTACAAGCCACGAACATCTTGCAGCGGTTTGATCGAGCAGCTGCACACTACCGTTGGCATCAAGCGCGGGTTCTTGGTGCTCCCGGACCGAAAATTGATGTGTCCTTTGGCGCCTCGTTCATGGTGGAGTCCAAATCGATCCAGAACGCTGATAAACAGAAGCACACTTTGTGTGCACGGTGCGACGGTGCCATGTGCGTATACCTCAGAGTCTAAAGTCCTGAATCTTGCAAGTGGGAACGACCCTAAACCCTAAACCTCCAAATCCTCAGAACCCATAAGCCCTTTAGCCAGCGCCGCCCCCTGACTCTGTCACCTGGAGAGCGCCGTTGCAAGAGCAGTAGCTGCAGACATCCATTTGGGAGCTATTATCGTGCAATATCTTGCGGCCATCGCAACTTAATGCTATCTTGAACCGATCACCCCAGCCCTAAAAGCACTTTAATCCTGAAAAACCCTCCCTAAACCTTAGAGGAATAACTTTAAAGTCTAAACCCAAACCAGTAGATTCAAACGCAGATCCCAGGCACTCGGCGAGGTAGAGCCGCTCCTGCGACCCGTCACACCGTCGAGCCGCCGGGCTCAGAGAAGTTCTGAGTTTGAACCTTGGGCTTAGGGCTTAGGGTTTAGGGTTTCGGGTTTAGGGTTTCGGGTTTAGGGTTTAGGGCCTGTGGAAAAGGGTTTAGGGTTGGCGGTTTAGGGGGTAGGTTTGCTGCAGCACAGTCGGCACCTCGGTTCCTGGCATATGCATAGTCCAGGTCTAAAAAAACGGTTTACTAGAAAAGCACGGGTTTCAATAAAGGCTTTGGGGGTTTAGGGTTTGGGGCTATTACAAGGGCAGCTAGAATGGTTTTAGGTTTCAGTTTCCAGTGTCTGTCTGGGTTTAGGGATTCGGAGTTTAGAGGGTCTGGGAGTTGGGAAAGTTTAGGGCGGTGGTCGGTGAAGCCTCTGCCCGTGAGTTGTATTCTGACCTTCCCTAGCATCCAGGCACGGGTTTAAGCGTCCTGGTTCAACAAGGGTGGTTTAAGGCTTTGGGTCGGCTTTTGAAAAAAAGGACTCTCTTTAAGTGTCTACAGGAGGTTGAGGATGAGGGGCTTAGGGGTTTATGTCGAGGTTCTTGGCTGCAGCCGGGGGCAGTTGGGGGTTCGAAGCATCGAGCTCAAGATTCAAGATTAGAGATTCATCCTTCGAGTCCTGGTCACGTAAGGATCTCAACTCATTACATGTTTGTTCCCAGAGGGTGTTCTGGGGCTTCGCCCAGGTCCTTTGCTTTCATTCCAAAGTGGCTTTGTCTGGGGGCCCTTAGTACTTTTTAAGGCACCGGCAGCAAGGAAGCATAATATTGTAGTATATGGTAGTACGTCATAGTCTAGTCATACTCTAGGGTGGAATGCATGCGGGCGTTTCGTAGACACCTCAGATATGTCATGCAAAGCCAAGCAAGCATCGCAAGCCTCTCCCTATGGCACGATTTCTGTGCCCGTGCTTGGGTCGCCAAGCCAAAACTCTTTCCACCTGGGGTCGCATGTAAGGATCAGGATACCGCAGCAAACATTACCTGCACCTGGTAAGAATAACCTTTCGGAAGCTCAGCTGGCACCTGAAATCCACTGAACACGTCAGCCTTACATAGTTATTAAATGTGCATTCCCTGCCGCCCATGCCTCTATAGGTGTACTTCTGGGTCTGGACTCGCTGCGAATCGCACGCCTCGCAAACAAGCTTAGACCCTGGGCTTTCTTGTTCCCTGGGATCTTCATCGGTTTGCTTCTTTTGTTGAGTTGAGTGGTGTTTCAACTTCGTAGGCCCACGCATCTCATGTTGAAACATGACAAGCTCTACTTGCAGGTCCAAGACATTCAGGTTACTTCAGCTCCAGGGTTGCCGAGTTTCAGGAAGACCCAAACCTCCTCCTCCTCCTCCCTCCTCCTCCTCCTCCTTCTCCGGCTCTTTTCGTGTCACTGATGATACCACGGAGCCCTTGCTGCCCCGCGATGCTTCGTAATTCTTCTCCAAACGCAAAATCAGAAATCAGCCTAATCTGTCTTGCAGTTAGCTCGACAAGCTCGCCGCTGTTCACTGCAAACTGTGTTTCCATCCAGCAGAAAACAGGCGACAAACCGGCATGCAAGCGATGGGCTGACCATGACATGGGAGTCTCAGGAAACTCGGGTACCTTGTCCTTGTGACAAGGATATAGGAATCTATATTACGGTCCCAATTCTCTGAACCTGCCAATTGTGTAGAAGTGGTGATGCTCTGATCTGCGCAAGAACTGCTGCACCTCTGAGGAAATGAGTTCGGCTGCCTGGGCCCCAGAGCCAGCCCTAGATGGGTAGCAGCACGGGAATGTCGGAATGTTAGGCATCTGGTCATCAGGATGTTTATACTGAAACATCATACGAAGGCCGTCTTCCATTTATGTGGACTTGTGGTAGAGTGGAGTTGGCTGCCACAGTGCAGAGTTCATGGCTTCTTTGTACTTCGGCTGGCCTTTGAGCAGTGCAACCTTAGCCGTGTGCTACAGCTTCGGGGCCTCGAACTGTGAAGCAGGCATGGTGCCGGCACCTCGCATCCGTGAAGTGCGAACCGCAAGGGAGCTCCTCAGTTGCGCGCTAGTCGTTGTGTTGGGGTCTGCTGCTTCGGGCCAGCATGAGGTTTAGGGTCAGGGTTCCGAACCCCGCTTCCCGCGCGAAGGGTTGGAACCTGGGCTAGCAGCACAATCGCGATCGAACACAGGAGCATCCTGAAAGGATGCTCGGAAGTAAAACTCGCAGTTGCAACGAACAGCGAAGTCACCAGCATCACCGCAGAAATAACATAGTTCTCGTCGGCCTTCGTCATGTCCGCAACAGGCACCACAACCACCACTTCAAACCACTGCCGCCACCACGGACCATACAACCTGACATCTTAGCTCGCCATGCGCACTTTCGTCGTTCTCACACTAGTGCCACGAGTGGCAGCAGTCGCAGCCGTCGCGTTGGCTTTCCGCGGGCAATTTGCACAGCAGAGCTTTGCAGGATCCGACAAATAACGATTGTTGATTCTGTTGGCAGCAGTATATTTGTCTTTGCCTCCGGAGTCGTGGAAGTTGCAGCGGAGCTTTCTATCGGTGGCTGGCGAGCTACGATCGTCGTCGCGGTCAGCAATTCCGGCAATCAGAACCAAACCACAGACCGACTAATCTTCTGCTCTGGTAGTAGCAGTAGCGATCTCTGCATCATCAACATTTCCACATCACCATCACCGCCTTCCTGCTGTGAAGTGGCATGTCTGTTGCACTGTCGTCATTCATGATCGTGTTCTTTGTCATCGCTACGGCTATCTTCCTCGACCCTATCCTAACAGTCACGACAGTTACAGTAGAGACAAAGTCACGTCAACCTCAGTGAAAAAGCCCGAGACAGTAAAGATGCAGAGCACTTTCGCTAGCGTCCAGAGTGCAACCGCACCCAGGAAGATACCAGCAATGCCGCAGTGCATGCGAAACCGAACCTTTCGTTCCCGAATCGGTTATGACTGATTAGATATTAGTTATGGTATCCATAAGGATCGGAATTCGGAATCTTAGACTCTTAGACCCAATTGTCGTGCGCACACCGTTGGCGAGCCTCCAATCACAGGCTCTCAGAAGTCGTCGCTTGTGCTCCCCGCGTCGCCGCCTGCTGTGCAGCTGTGGATGCGCCACCTCAGGTGCCACGGGCTGTAAGCATCGCAGATACTAAAAGGTCCCTCACGTCTCAACATGTGCGAGCAACATCTTGGGGTGGTTCGCCACAGACCTTTGTTGAATCGACGCACATGAGCCCTTCGATTCAAGGTAGGTGCTGTTTACAATGGGAGTGCCCCATAGTCGTCGGCAAGCGGCTTGTCAGCCTCGGCCCGAACACACTCAGGGGTCCATAGGTCGCTTTCTTATGCTTCCTTTGTATTTGGCTTTCTTCTTCAATGTCGTCATGCTCTCGATTGGTCTGCAGCTATGGCTGTGTTTGGCCCGATGAAGGGAATGCATACACCTTCTTCGATGTAAATCACAGCGCCAACATCCGAAAGCTGTACAAGCATTGGTGCTGCCGCCCACCCTTTATTCTGTGAGCCTCCTGCAGGACATCGGCAAAGAGTATGCCGTTTGGTTTTCGCCAGGGCAGGCCGCGGTTGGGAAGTGACGAAGCTGAGAGGGGCAGACAAGAAATGATGATGTGAAGGCTCACGCCCACGCAGATGCACCCAGGACTCCCAGGATAAGGGTGATGGCCTCTATGCAAGGATATGCAGAGTCAACCTTTCAAGCAGAGGTCCGAGACCTCAGAGACCTCAAATCTTGCCCGTCTTGCAGCTGGATTCGGAGTTCACGACAACGGTACATATCCGCCCCGTGGCCCAATACTCACCAAACGAATGCAGCTGCGCAGGTCTCCCCAATGGGGCAGTGGGTTCTGCGTGGCGACGGCAGGCCTGCCGGCTTGATAAAGGTTTGGGAGGACAGTGAAGAATCAACATTGAAATGAATATGAACATTCTTTAGGGCATTCTCCCCTTTAGCTGCCAGTGACCGCCGTTGTTTTCTGCAGACGTAGCACAAGTTGCATAATCTGAAAGCAAACAGCCTTGCCAGCAGTAGGTGATGATGATGTTGTTGTTGGTGGTGGTTGTATCGGCAGTGTTGCTACTGATATTGTTTCCGTGACCATCAACGGCAGCTGTCGTCGTCCTCGCCGTAAAATCGTCCTGTTTGCTACTTGCTATTTGTTGTCATTCCTCTTTCTTCTTCCATTCCTAATTTAGTTCTTGGCCAGTGGGTGAAGCTTGTTCGCGGTTGACTATAGGGTTACAGGTCATTTCGCTCTGCGAAGGCTCCTTACATCTTAGGATATGGGTTTCGGGTGATCGTAAAGTTTCTTGCGCTGCTTCGGGCTTTCGCTGTGAGCCCCGTTGCCATGATGGAAAATATCGACGTCTTCCGTGCTCGCAGCCTTTGGCAGCTGTTGGCTTCCGTTACAGGCTTCGGAAATTAAGTTAGATTGTTCAAGCTCACGCCGAGCTAGTGGCTCTAAGCATCTCTGCGCCCTAGCCTCCATACCAGCGAGAGGTGCATGACAGAAAGCATCATTGTGCTGGGAGGTCTTGTACGGCATGATGGCATGAGCTCAAGATCCCTTGTGTTCTCTGGTGCTGGAACGGAAGAAGTAGAGTCATCTAGTCTTGCAATTTTGGTCCTTATATCGTGCAGGTAGAAGTCCGAGTAGAAGTGCACCTTCATCAAGCCTCCCTTCATCGAAAATTCTGTCGTTACTCGGACCCTGGAGGCTGAACCATGACGCTCTAACAGAGGCCGGGGGCCGCGCTGGGCGGGTGGCGAGTTTTTTTGAAGGGCTTTCCGTGGTTTTCTGACTTGGGGCTCGGGCCGAAAATGGACTTGAAGCCCTGCCTTCCGTATCTTTGCATGCTCTCGTAGTAGAGTATTGCAATGGTCGAGTAATTAGTAGCGTAGTGTACATAGCCGAGGTAGCAAGGCAGCAATGGTAGTGAAAACCATGGCAGGGTCAGAAGCAGTAGCAAGAACACGGAGTCGCTGCACATAGGAAAAGCAAGAGCAAGGAGGCTTTCCGAGCAACAAGAGCAAGCCACTAGCATTGTTGAGACTTACAAGTAGCAGGCCTGCAGCACGACGAAGAGTAGCAACTCCGATCTTTCTTCATCCAAGCTTCAAAAGCCTAAAGCCGCAGAGATCCCGAAAATCCCTGTGAGGCCACTCGGCGCCTTGTGGACAGACACCCGGCCTTGCGGCTCCAGATCGTGGACCCCTTGCGCCCCGGGGCCTGTTCTTAGTCACGCTCATGTCGGGCTGCAGGGTTTCCGGTAGGTTCAGCAGTTGTTTCACGGTTCAGGTTTTGTTCTGAGCTTTTCGGGTTGTCTGAGGCTTTCGGAATCTTTCGGCATTCCGGCGCAGTGAGAAGAGTGCCAAGGCCCAAGCTCACCTCGCCTGAATCAGGCAGGAGTCATCTGACATGTTTTTTCCTAAGGGGTGTATGTTATCTCTCCTATCGTAGCTACTTCGGCTCGGGTGCGCCAGGTACATCGAAAGGTGCAATGTGTATTGATTTTTCCTGCCACCTTGGTGCCTTCCCCTCGAGCTCTCGGGCCGAGAGTTTGCATCCAAGACCCGCCAAACTCAACTCCACCTCTCAGGTATGGGGTAACGCCCGATATCCGAAACCCACCCTCAAAAGGCTACTTGAGCTTCACCTTCGACGTCGGTGTGCTCTTCACACTCATTGGCCCGTTCCTGGGCCATCGTCTGTGGTCATCATGTTGAGAAGGGGTCCTTGCGATTTTGTGGCACATGAAGCCTCTAGGTTGGTTGTTGTTTACTTTCGATTCGATTTCGGTACCCGGCTTCACGTTTCGATTTGCGGGGTGGGTTGTCCGACCTGCTCTCCTGGCTAGATATGTCTTGCAACTCAAACTAAACACGCTCAGCAGTCCTATAGAAGCCTCACTGGTGAGGCCTGCCACCTCTTAAGGCCTTGGGGTTCCTTGGTGTAACGACACTATACCCACACTGACTCTGGAGTCCCGGTATGATGACAAATCTGGGGAAAGCCCTTACAAAGCGCCTGATAGAACCCGCAATGGACTCCAATAGTCATGGATACTTACGGCCCCTATCTCACCCTGAACCTGGTCTCACCGGACAGCGGAGGCTTCTCGAGCGAGGTCCCTGGCTGGGGCGCCTGCTGCGCCGGGTACTGGCCCGCATGCTTGAGAAGAGTTGCTTCGACCAGAAGACGGCTCAAGAATTGGGATTTCCTTGGGATTTTTGCAGGATCCGGGGGCCTAGCAAGTCGGGTTCAATGAGGTAAGTAGAGTTGTGTGTGCATCAGTGGGGCTTCGGCTCTGGCACGTGCACATAGCTGCTGTATCCTTTGCCCTCAACATTTCCAGGAGGCCACCGATCAAGCTTGACTCCCCAAACCGTCCCAAGTGCTATTAGGAAGAATATTAGGCCAAGGCATAAAGGCAAACTCCGGACCCTAGTCACAAAAGCAGAGGCTGGCCGAGGGTGCGATGCTTCAGCCGACGTGTCCTGGTTTCGATCATCTGGTTGCAAAGTTCTGTGGCTGTTTGGGAATTCGGGTCGAGGCGAGGTGGGTGTAGTCCCTCCTCGAAAGGGTTTCGGGTTGGCGTGCCGAGGCGAGATGTATGCAAAGCGAAATGAAGCCCAGCTGCCGCTGGACATCATTCAGATCCATCATGGTCAGGACCCGCTTCTTGGGTGTCGTTCAAGCTACCAGCGTCCATTATTATCCAAAGACCTAAACTTAAATGGCACGAGGTCATCGAGCGAGGGCTGTTTGCTGGCATGGTGACATTTGCACGTACCGGTCCACATCCAGACATCCATAAAACGATGAACTCCTTGCAGCTTTCGGCTGCTAGAGATGCGTTGTGCATGTCGACATGGTTTTGTCTGGATCGAGTTGCTCTTGTTACCTTTGTGATGTTCACGGAGCCGCCGTCCGTTCATACCTTGCTACAAACCTGACGCATGACCCAAATTGGTCAAAGATCTTGAGCCCCACACCCTAAACTTGGCAGGATGTGAGTGTGTGAGTCGAAACTTGGAAGGAAGAATTCGAGTCCACGTTGAAGCGGCGACGGTACAACCTGGTGCCGCCGACGCAGATCACAGGCCTGACCATTATCGATGAGGGGAATGCGGATCCCAATCTGCGACCCCAAGACACCCGAGGACCCTGGAGCTCGACCGGGAGAGAGCGAGGGAGTGCGAGAAGAGAATGAGAGTGGGGCCGGGGGATGGGCTTTGTGATGTCTTCATGGCTTACTGTTTCGCTTTAGAACGCAGAACACGCCAGCGGGCCCTTAATTCCTGATTCCTGTCGCTCCGTGCTTGCACTACGTACAGTCAGAAGTGCCTGAAGCCAATCCCGAAGTTCTACATCCCTCGCCGCACATCCCTGCCTTGTGCGAGTGTGTGAGTCGAAACCCTCATAAGCTAAACCCTTCTGTCCGGGTCCTCGAGAGTTGGTAGGCTACGAGATGGTCTGCCACCTGGAAGGCCTCGGAAAAATCGTTTCTGGGTTTAGGGTTGCAGGGTTTGGGGTTTTTGAAAGCTGAAGCCCTTGGAAAAGCGGGCTTCAGCGTGTTGGGGTTCTAGGATTCGGGAAGATCCTCCAGATTGATTCAGGGTTGCCGGATTGTAGGTCAGTGGAAGTTTAGTTTAGGACTGGGTGCAGCGTATAGGGGTTAGCATAGACCCATGTGTGAAAGGTTCAGAGTGGTTGAGTTTAAGGTTTCGAGGCTTATGAGGTTCAGGCTTAATTAATGGTTTTGGGCCCCTTGTAGTCGAAAAGTGTGTGAGGCTTCTTACTTTCATGATGTACCACAAACACTACATGTAGACTGTAGATTGCAGGCCTTGGTTTCCCGTTTTCGGATCTACTTGCGGGGGCACGTAAAACCTATGTCTCCTTCTCAGGTACATGGGCCTACCAGCGCTGGGACGGACAGTTTGCAGCTTTGTCCCAATCTTATATGGCGAAACGTCTTAAGCCTCAACGTACATAGTGCTAGCGTTTCTCTTGAATGGGTGCAGTGCCTCCATGTGTTGGGCCAACGATCAAGGCCCAACATATGTGTGTACACACATATATATATATATGTGTGTGTGTAAGTATTATATATATATACACATATATATGCATATGTACATATAAACATATATAATCATATATAATCATATATATATATATATATATATATATTTATATATATTTATATTTATTTATGTGAGAGTTATCGAACTTGATTTGCTTTCCATCGGCTGCACACAGACCCGGCCTCTTCATCGACTTACGAAGGGATCCTCCTACACGAAGCAGTCTGAGTCGTGTGGCGCATGGGCTGGGGGAGTTGGTTCTGGGTTCGTCGATTGTTGAGGGCGAAATGGGGCGATTCCACCAGAGCGACGACCACAGGTACCTGCATAAATTCGACTTGGATTTTGTGGCAAAACATCTTCGTGAAGAAGGAGCCACGAGATGTGTGATGCGACGCATGAGAGATCCCTCGTTAGATCGAGGCTCGGTGCACCGATGTATTGTAAATGTGCATAGCGTTCGCGCTATGCCTCCTGATATTCCGGCCTGCTTTTTCGTGCCCTTGCATTGCGAGACACTTGATGATGGCACGGCAGAGAGAGAGAGAGAGAGAGAGAGAGAGATTTGCAACATGCTGAGTTATGCTTGCGTGCATGTGTGTATGTGCTTGTGCTTTTCGGTGCATGCGAGTTGTAAAAGGGTTTAGTGAGTTTAGTCCTTCTGGTGCTTCGACTTCGGCTCGAGAGTTACTATGCTAAGCTGCATTCATGTGTATGTATGCATGCATGCATGTATGTGTGTTTCTTTGTTGTATGTATGCATGTATGCATCATGCATGCATGCATGGATGGAGGGGAGGATGTATTTATGTATGTATGTATGTATGTATGTGCGTATGTATTTAAAGTAGATGGGTATAGAGCCGTTCACACATGCCTGCATACATGCGGACATGTCACACACATGCGCGTGTTTTTGTATGAAGTCGTATGAATGTGCAGGCACGTGCGCAGACTTCCTCGTTGCTACTCTGGGTCAGATACCCGCTCTTCGATTCATCGCCACCCTAAACTTTAAAACCCACAAGAGCCCTAGGTTCATGCGAGAGGAAAAAACCCCTAAACCGTCTACGAAAAAACCCTAAACCCTGAGCCTTGTGCGAGCGTGAGCGTCGAAACCCTAAACTTCTCAGGTCATTCGTGAGGCCCCACCGCAGCTGCTGCAAGCGGATGCGGTGTCCAGGCTCCGGGAAGTTGCCAGGGCACGGGCTTGGAAAGCCATACTACAAGAAGGCCCTGAGATAATTGCGAATACTAATTTTTCATGTTCTCATTGTGGTCCTAGAATTCTTGCGGCCCCAATACTAGTGGCCTGTTAGATACAGTGTTGCATACTTGCATGTTCCAAAACCTGTGTCCCCCTGCATGCTCTGACAATAGGCTTACAACAGAGTATGAAAAAATCATAACGTATCACTTCGTTGCATTCAGATTTTCATGGAGACCTAGGGTCGTTGGACGCCGCTGGGCGACCAAGCTGCAAAACGGGCTGAAGGGGGACAGGGATTGCTTGGGGTTTAGGTTAGTTACTAGTAGTTTGGGCACTAGCTGAGGGCTTGCTGGTGGGAAGCTTGAGTTGGAGATTCGTGCTGTGGATTTTGGCAAACCCTTTCTCTGCTCCAGTGAAACGGCCGAGCTGTTTGATCTCCGCATTGCTACTCTGTGCTACTTGGTCGTTCTCTTGTTTACGACTTTGTTTCCCTTCCCGTGTTCCTTCATAAACCTGACAAAGATCCTCGTAAAACCCTCGTAGTCTATGGAAGCCATAGTTCTCAATCGATAATGTAGGGGCCTTAATACTTAGAATAGGGTTTTGTTGGGGCCAACTATACTTTAATTACAATAAGCAACCGACCCCCCAAAAAAATACGCTGAATCCCCAACCCGAACGGCGCTGCTGCCTGGCCAGGCTGATCTATGTCGATGTGTCCACCAAGGACGGTCTCATGAGCTAGGGCTAGGGTTTAGGGGCCTAGGGTACTAAAAGAAGGGCCCTACCAAAATTCTTTAAGGGTTCTCTAAGGGTCACGTTTAGGGGGGTTAGGGCATGCTGAGGTTCCAAGTCAACCTGGAGACTCAGGCGTCTTGCGTGACCGAGCTGTCTTGCAAACCGAACTTCCTACAGGTGCACAGTATGCACAGCTGAATTATTATCCAGGGATTCCTCTCGGTAATCTTGTCATCCTTGCTTGGGAAGCACATGGTGCCAGTTTTCTCTGTTTGCTCGCAGCGCTCTCATATCCATCATCCTTTCTGCGAGCATCGATGCCGCGAATCATTGGCTCTGAAACACCTCTACAGATCCAGATCAGTCGCCAGGCAAAAGCACCCAACCCCATAACAAAGGGCTTGTCTGCAGCATTGGCTCAATTGCAATTACAGTGGGTTCACGACCGTCCCTAACACCGCTTCGATCAAATGGAAGCTTTTGCTGAAGGGCGGGTGGAACAGCGTCTCCAGGCAGCCCTGGAACGGGTTCGGGTCATATTGGATGCAACCAAAGATCCGCAAGCAGCTGGCGATGTTCACCATCAGTATGAAGACAAGTACTTGCTGGTGGAGGGCGTGACCAATGCAGCAGTTGCATCACAGCTGAACTGCTTCGGCGCCTTGGGCCTGACCTTGCAGCATGTGCAGAAGCTTCAAGACTGGTCTAAGGACAAAGTCGTCTCCCTCCAATTCCGCGCCGAGGAGGCATGCCGCTACCTCCGGGAGGAAACGCGAGAAGAGGAAGATCCGACAAGGCATGTCGAAGAGGTTTCAGTCCGCGGCGCTTTGCAGGCTGCATTCACAAGCAAGGTGGTTACGAAGATCACAGAGTACTTCTGGAAGTTCGAAGTAAAGTACGAACTGGTGGCGATCAGAGGAGTTGGTGAAACTGCTGATGACCGGCTGTGCTTGATGACGCGTGCAGGACAAGCGGAACTTATCACATCGACGAAGCAGTCTCCCCGACCCGAGGTGAAGAAGCCAGCGGCCAACTGGCAGGTGAACGTGAATTGGCTCTTCCGCAATCTGAAGAGCGACAAGGCTGTGCCTAATTTCACCGTCGACCGACTCGCCAAACACTGCAAAACCCCAAGGCGCAACGAAGATGTTCAGCAGGCATACAGCCACTGTGAGCGAGTTGCCGTTTTCGCCAAGCAGGTATCCAGCTATCTCTCCGGGCTCTTCCACATACAAGCCGCTGCCAAAAAGGTGCTGGACCTCGCGGCACTCACAGGAGATGACAGCGTATTCAGCCCTGTTCTTCCCGTGATGGTCCAGAGCTCACAGCCGGCGATCGAAGATCTCGGTTCTAGTGAAGAGCTCATCCTTGTAGAGGCAGTCCGTGAGGAGGCCCAAAGCAACGTGCAGCTTACGATCCAGGACTCCAATCGACTCCTTCAAGAAGAGGTCCGAACGCTGAAACAGAAGCAGAGCGATGTTGCAGAGGCCTTCCCCGAAGAGGGAATTGCGACTAGGGCAGAGGCCTTTGCTGTGGTGACCTTGCTGCATGTCGCCCGGGTGTGTTCCAGCTGGGCCGATGCAGTTGGCTACGTGGAGGACATGCTCCGCAAGCAGTTGGCTGCCGCCATCGGCAAGGAAGTTTCCCCTGCCGATTTTGCTGCATACATGAGGTTTCATTATCGCAAACTCTTCCACGAGTCATTCCTGCCGAAACCTCTTTGCTTCTCTGTGCGCCGTTCTGACACGCACAGCCCGGAGGGAACGGTGAGTATCGAGGAAGCAGTGGTTGGACCGGGTGGCGACTCCAATATCAATATTCCCATCGTCACCATGGTGGCCAGCAATGCAGAGTCAGCTCCTATGACCTTCCCGCTCAATGCGTCAACGAACGTGACCTTCGCCGGGGAGAGGCACCTCCACGCATGGCTCTCGCACCAGTTCTCGGGACAGTCGGGCTGTCAGCTGTCGTTGGTTGCACGTGCACGGCAGTTCAGTTCAATGTTGGTCCTGATCGGACGGGTTTCGTCTGCAACCAGCTTCGATCCGAAGTATGCTGCAATCATCCAGAACAAGGATGAACTGACCATACCCTTGAATCTGTCGACGATTCCATCCCCAAAGGAGTTCAAAGATGCCATTGAATCTCTGTCACCAGAGCAGCAAAGCTTTGCAAAAGCCTTCCGTTCGATGCAGCTGGAGTCGACTTTGTTTGGTGTGCTTGTGGTGCAGATCAAGCCGCAGCTGGAGCGCGTGCTGAACCTGGCCGACGACAGCCTCACGAAAGAGATCAAGCTCACACAGGACTTGATGCAGCTGTGCATCAAGTATCAGATCCCCAGTGACTTGCTCTCGTTCGATGCTAGCTCGGGCGAGGCAGAGCTCTTGAATCCCACGGCTGCCGAGAGGCTTGCGCGTGTGAAGGGACATGTGCAAGCGATGCATGAGATGCTTGCTCAGGCAAAGCAGGAAGAGATCCAGCAGCGGGAGCAGGAAGCCCTCTACTTTTGCGGGGCCAGGGCTATGGGCGCAGTGGACGCCACGACAGCAGTCCGGTTTTGTTCAGCTGCTCCCACCTTTGGGGCCAGCGCGCCCAAACCCTTGGCCGATTCTCGTGGCGTGGCGCCCTCGCCCAGCCGCGGAGCTCCGGCCGCACGCCGAAGCAGCAAGGACAAGGCACCGAAGCCACAGCCGCAGCCGCTGCAGCCGCAGCCACAGCAGCAGCAAGAGCAGTCGGTGCCGCGTGCTCAGAGGTTCCCCGGCGAAGCTTCAGTGCAGGCCAGCTCGGGCACCCGAGACTACACGCAGGTGCCAGTTGAAATGGACCAACGATTTGAGAAGCTCGACACCGATAATTCCCTCCGGCCGACCATTATCAACCCCGGAGAGAGGTGGACCAAGCAGTCTCAGAAGGCGTTGTTGGCCAGCCCTTCCACAACTCATTTGTCCAAGGCAGAGCAGAAGACGGAAAGAGACGCTGCCTTCGATCTGCTGGATGCTCTTACGAAGTCAGGAGCTTTGCCTTTGACTCATGCGAGCCTGCACGTAGTCATTGCAGCCACACATTGCTTCGACAAGACGGTCACAGAGACCGTCATCCAGAACAATGTCAACCCCATTGCAAAAGTTGAGCGGTCCTCACTCATCATGGCCTCCACGGTGCACCAGAAGCCGGTCCAAGATCTCATCAAAGATGAGCAAGTCCAGAGAGTGACGGATGCCTCCCCACAGCTCTTCTTGGAAGATGCTAGCTGAGAGCGAAGCCTGAACAAGGGCATTGCATCTCAAGCTTGTAGCTAAGTGCCCTGAACCGCTGTAAATTCGCCACTGGTAGCCCTTAAAACCCACAAGTCTCATGCGCCTGCAACCCGCGCTGCTCTATTTGCACAGGCCAGAGCAGGGCGAGCATTGCAGCGCAGGAAGCTGAGGTCCCTGTGTGGGCGTCCAGAGAGAGAGAAGCCCATGGCTGTGGGGCCGTGGGTCAGGCAAACCAAGAGTGTTTGGATCACGTGAGGGTTTGTTACACTTGGGGATTCCTTTATTCAAGGTCTTTATCAGAAGCAGCCTAATTAGTAGTCATCTAGGGCTCATATTGCCCTGATTCCGGAGTCTTGATCCTGAGGATGTTACCGTTTAGGTCGCTCATGGGTCTTTGAATTCTTCTGTTCTGGAGCCCTAAACCCTAAACCCGATCTTTTGTGGCACTACCGTTTTGTTGGCTGTTCTTTGAGCACCACTGGGAACGCGCTGTAGATACCCGACCCGCCGACCAAGAACCTCGTCTGGATGCGTCCGAGTTGCGAGAGCGTAAACCCTAACTCCTTCATCTGGGGCCTGGCTTGCACGGCATCTGCCACGGCTTCACTTCCGGTGCAGGCAAGGAAGTCCACTTGGGACCGTCATAGTTTTCAAAGCTATCGAGATCATACCGAGCGCCCCCTATCTGTTGAGGCAGCACCCATGGCATTTTTGGGGGGCCCAGTGTTGTATGAGCCGGAATCCAGTTTCGAATTCTGCTCGTTTTTAGTTTATTGGTCGCTGCTTCAACTGCGAAGAGGCAAAGTCTCTACCATGCCAGCAGGCACGGTTGTGCATGCTCCCTGCTGTACAGACTCAGGCAGAGCCGCCGTGAAAAGAGTCGTGTCGGTCGTTGATTGAAGTTTTCTTCCATGCGATGTTGCCGGTCGGACCTCCAATAGTTGTGCTTTCAAAAAGCCTCCAACAAAAAACTGAACTAACGAAACAATGGGTGCAGACATGCACGCTACTCTGGATACCACCCATTTCATCCTTTACCCCTGTGCGTACTTACAGCCATTGTCGACACGAACAAGTGAACCCGAAACCCTAAACTGTGAAGCAAGACGGGCAGAAAAACATGCATGATGGGGAGGTACAAGTAGGGACTAACCCTAAGGCCCCCAAAGTAGTTCCTTTTTGGGGTTCATATATAGAATCCTATAAGGTACTCCCAAAAGGAACTACTTTGGGGCCTATGGGTAGAAGCGAGTCCTTGACCCCAAGCACTTGGAGGGTCGGGGGACTTAGTAAGTAGGTAGTAAGTAGACTTATAAGTACCCTAAAAGGGACCCTAATTGGGGCTATGGTACTTATAAGTCTATAAAATAACCATTTACTAAGTCCCCCGACCCTCCAAGCAAGCAATCCATTGAAGGAGTTTGGTCCGCTGATCAGCCCGACGAGCACGGCATGGCGCGGGATGGGCTTTCGGGTTATAGGGTTTAGGGTTGAGGGTTATAGGGTTTAGGGTTATACTTGTAGGGTTTAGGGTTTATAGGGTTTAGGGTTATGCTTGTTGGGTTTAGGGTTTATAGGGTTTAGGGTTATAGGGTTTAGGGTTTGGGGTTTAGGGTTTCCAAGTCCGTGCTTTAAAAAGGGTTATAAGATTTAAGAGAAGGTTCCCTGCAGTGATTTCCTCTCATCAGGGCTTCCTGCAGGATGGTCGCTCTCAAGCCCAGAGTTTTTGCTTCGCGGCTTTCGTTTCGGGGCAGAGCTTTGCATACCCTCGCATCCCACCCCCAACCTATACTTACCGTTCACACTAAATTCTGCAACCCTCAGCCATTCGCGCGCCTTCTCTGTCGCAGTCCCGGGTAGGGTAGCGGTTTAGGGGTGACGGTTCATGAACTTTGCTAAGGGTAGAAAACAGGGTCACACCAGTTGTATAGTAGAGTCAACATGTAGACGCGTGACGGAGCTACATAGTCATGATTCTAGTACGGCTCACGACAAAGGGTTGGGAAATCATTGTTCGGAAGAGCAAGTGCAAGGACCATGTACTCTAGTCGTCTAAGCCCGAACTTGTACAGTCTTGTCGTGATCCAGTTGATGTACCCTGCATCGTAGGTTCGTCCTAGCCAGGCGGGAGGCACAAAAAAAGCCCAAACTCAAGCAAGTCTGATTTTAGTAGAAGATGGCCCCGCCACGGCGCAAAGAATCTAATTTTTACAGGGCCCCCATGTCGCCTCTCGGAAGCCATTTGGGCTCAAACGAGCAATCCGACACCCGAGAACTTTGTGTCGACGCGCAACTGAGGAGATGGCACCTCGAGCATGATTGTGTTTTTAAACTTGTTGCTTGAAGGCTTGAAAATTTCGGACAGGTCGTTGTGTGCTTGTTGCTTGAAGGCTTGGAAATTTCGGACAGGTCGTTGTGTGCTCGTTGGTTTGAAGGCTTGGAGTTGTTTTTGGGGTTTGAGGTTGAGGGGGTGTCCACTTAAATGGGAGATGTCATTCTAAGGTCTCACTATAGAAGGGACCTTGAACCCCCAAGCCCTGAACACCCCACAGACCCTCAAAGCCCGATCCGATCCGATCCGATCCAGAAAGTTCTAAATTGCGATGGGCGGACCCGCTGGCGAACACTCAGAGCCCAGCTGTAAAAGGGTTAAGCAGCTGCAGTGGTAATCAGTGTTTTCGCCTGGGCTCCCTACATATAATCACGGGCACGAGTATAAAGTCACGACAGCTAGACTGAGCCCTACCGCCAGCAAGTGCACACTCGGGCGTCGACGTAGCAATCCCTCTGAACAACGAAGCCTTCCCAGTGACAGCGGGTAGGGTGGGAGTGAGAGCCTTGTGAACAATGGTGTTTCGCCGAGGCGATGAGATCTCGGCCTTCCGCTTTGGCCCTGGCCATTGTGGCCCTCGCAGCTGGCTCGCATGTTCAGGGGGTCGTGAAAGGATGCACGATGAAACGCCCAGAAGAGGCATCTTCAGGAGCCCGGACATATGAGGTCAAAACATTGTATGTTTAGCTCTTGTAGGGTTGTGGAGCGCTGGGCAGGGCATCTGTGCTCGTGGCATTATTACTGTGCCCGTTGCCAGTGCGACTGCCTATTACTATGCAACTCTCCAGAGCCTTCTGTTGTGCAATGGTTGCACCCATGCTGCTTGGAGGAACGCTCGTGTAATGACAGTGCAAGTGAGCAAGCAGGTCGAATCCTTTGAATCCGGGCTTGAACTGCTGCAAAGATGAAGCCTGTTCTCATGCCCAAGTCGTGCAGGCGCTGGTGCTGGCCACCCGCTTTACGGCCAAGGCTCAGCGATCATTCGTAAACGGGCGTCGGCTCAACAGCTGCGCATAAGCGGATGTATACACAGCACAGGGAGAGTGAGAGAGAGAGAGAAAGAGAAGGATGAGCACATCTCTATGTATGTATATGTACATGTACACACACGCTTACATTACATGATGTATGTGTATATATATACATATATATATATGTATATATATATATATATATGTATATACAAATATACATACAGAGTATAGCATGACAGACACATGTACATTTGCATGCATAGTGTAGACATGCAAGTGTGTGTGTATATATATATATACGCATGCACACACACACACCCACACACACACACACACACATATATATATATATATATATGGAATGAATTAAGTATTTCAGACATGCATAGCTTTTCGCATGGTCGGAACCCTAGCGTGCGGAGGCTTTGGGCTTCGTCGCGGCGCCTGCGCCCAGCGCGTCCCTCCGGTCGCGTACGCCGCTCCGCCCAAGTGGATTTGTGCCTGTGGGCCAACAGATTGTCTTACCATGGCATCTTTTCAGAATTGTTGCATGCTGGATGTCCCTCCTTTCGAGTACCAGCTCACAAGCCATCGTCCTCCCAACGAGCCACAGCATAAGCCGCATATGCATGGGAGTTTTTCATCTTGCGTGCAGTGCGAGGCTGAACATTGGGAAATGGAGCTGTCATAGGCTTGGTGATGGGAGGTTTCAGGATGCTGTCTAAGTAGGAACATCAGCGGGGAGCTACCAAGCAGCAGCAAGACTGCAGTATCACGAGACACCTCGATTGTGTCATCATCGGCTCTTCATCATCACCGTTTCCTCTTCTTGCTCAGTATTGCCACCTCCATCCCCGCTGCCACCACCACCGCCGCCAACGCCACGGCCGCCACCACCACCACCACCACCACCACCACCACCACCACCACCACCACCACCACCACCACCACCACCACCACCACCACCACCAGAGCACGGCGGGCGGTGCTGGTGCTGGCGGAGCTGGGAATGGTGCTGGCACTGGCGCCGGCTAGTGTGCAGGCGCTGGTTGTGGTAGCTGATGCTGGCGATTGTCCTTATTATTGCAATGCACTTCCCACGCCGGTGGTGGTGGTGGTGGTGGTGGTGGTGGTGGTGGTGGTGGTGGTGGTGGTGGTGGTGGTGGTGGTGGTGGTAGTGGTGGTGGATGTTGGCGGTCTTTGTTTAGTTTGTTTTAGCTTCATCATGGTTCTTTCTCCCTCGGGAATCCAAGACACTCAAAAGAGAGCCAAGCCCGGAGTTCAAAATCAGGTCCAACCTGATCGCTCGACACGCCTCCATGCGAGACAGCGAGGGCAACAAGCTCCTCGGGCTGATCTTTCGGGTTGCGATTGCAGGATAGTGGGGGATGAAGAGCTTCAGACAATCGTGCTCGCTGGGTTTATAGACTTTTATGTTTTCCTTCGCATCATGTAACGTGAACACCGTTTAGCCTTGCCGCAGCAGTAATTCCTATGCGATCTAGGTGCTATGCAATGTAGGTTTGCTTCATACGCGGTTCTTTTCCTATCTGTCCCGTGGTGACACGCTCGGACAGAAAGGGGCAGAGGCACAAAGCATGAAGCCCTGTCAAGTGTCGTGGGAGCTCCCAGCATGTATGACCGGTTCGGTGGACATGCGCCGGTTCGGTGGACATGCGTTCAAGTGATAATGCGAGAGTTTCGCCTAACCACACCGCCGTAGCCCCCGCACGTGGGCTCTGTTGAGCGAAACAAGCTAGTCACCGGTCAGGGTCCGCGAACCCAAGACCTTCGATGCCTCCGATGCGCAGCTTGGACAGCAACGATCGCTTATTTCCGTCCTGCAGGGGAAATTACAGGAGACAGGTGGTGAGATGCCGCAGCTTTGTGCTACCTAAATCCGAAGGCTCGAAGTTTGGGATGCAGGCTTTCGCGTGTACCGCATGTGTTATTTAGTGAGGGCTTCCATCAGTGAATATTTGAAAATATAGGATGCTAGGAACTGGGCACAGTATCGTGTGCTCTTCTTTGCGGTGATGAATCTACCGGCTGAATCATTGGTGAGGCAAACCTCCAAGCAGAGTCTGAGAGCTGTTAGGCGACGTGACGATAAGGAGTCGATAGGCGGTGGTTTGGGGTTTCGATTCGCGTGCTCGCACTGGACAGGAACGGATTCATACAGGCAGTACCAGGCAGTCTCAACCAACAACATTGGGTTTAGGGCGTAAAACTTTTGCCCGGAAACCTTTTTCCGTTCCGAAAACACAACCCCGAACTTGCAGACGCTAGAAGTAAAAGTGCAGTCATCCACAGGTGGTAGGATAATCGGAATGTAGGAGTCGTGGCGCCGGCAGCATCAGTAAGCAGCAGAAAAGGCATGTGCATGTGCAGCTGCTTGAATATCTGTTGCAGTAGCACACACGGGCAAGAATTGTGGATCAACAGGCGCACTTGCCTCGAGTCAGAGCCATGATCCCAGCTGGGTCAGGTAATTTTCCTCGTATGTTGACCACAGGAGCCCATGCATGCCTCGCTTTGTAGTCTTGGTTTTACATTGTGTAGCGGGTGGTTCGACGGCCCCACACCCCAATCTACCGTCAAAAAAGCCTTGCTCCCCAACCCACTGCACAAATCTGGCCACCCGAACTACCCGAAGTTGTATCCTGCATGAAGACCCAGGTCCAGCATCGCAGGCGCCGTGATGGTAGAGTACAAGAAGCGACCCTTCGGTGCGCCTTGCCTTCGCAACAAAGAGTTGTGCCTTCCACGTGGGCAGTGGCTTCCAGGCTGTTTCTGATGTGTTGAGCTTTAAGGTGTCCAGGATAGGTGGCTCAATCGACGTGACAGATGTGTAGAGTGGTGCATATGGGGTTAAGCTACTAAACATGACGTGAACTAAGTTACGTTGAATCATGCGCGAGCTAGGTACCATGCCGTGATATGTCTCAGTGTGGACTTCCCTCGCTGCGTAACCTCGTGTATGCATCCCTCCCTCCATCCATCCATCCATCTATCCTTCCATAGCCACATACATACATACATACCTAAGTACATGATCATACCTGCGTACACACACACACACATATATATATATATATACGTACATACTTACCGACCCACCTGCGTACATAAGTACGTACACATGCATAACACGCAGGCATACAATCTAGTAGCATCCATCTGAATCTCTCTATCGAACCAATTTGTGTCTGTGTATCGATCTACCTATCCGTGCCCAGATGAATAGATCCATGCATACATGCTCATTGCGTAGCATTTGGCAGCCATCTCTTTCTTGCCTACTCTCTGTGCTTCGGACGCCGGTGGTTAAAGCCCCCGTCAATCTCATGTCATCATTTGTCTGGACTTTCATACAACGCAAAGGCGCCGGTCTGAATCTAAAATTAGGCCGGGCATGTTGTGTCGCCGCGGCAGCCGACATTCTATGCAATCGTGGCTGAGGCTTTGTATTAGTTCGCAGGTAGCGCTAGAGCCCCTGACATGATGCGAGGTGTTGTCCTATGCTCCGAGCACCAATGGCAAAGGCCACTGAACCGTGGTGGTAATCGAGAAGATAGCTGGGGGAGTCGGAATATTGCATGATTTCGTTCCCGAACACGACGGGAGTTGCAAGAAGTCACCGTGACCTCATCGATCGATCCATTGGTATATTAATCGAGCATGTAGAATACGTGGTCTCTACTGTTTCGGACCTTTCCTTCGAGTTGTTTGTTTCTCTGTGACTGCATGGGCTTATGCTTCGGATGCTGCATGCTGCACGCTAGCAATGTTGTTTTTGGATTCAGCACCTCCCTTTTTGAGACATATTTCCAGATCCCAAGGTCCTCAAGCCAAACCCTAGTTACACCCATCCATCGTGAGCCAGCGGACGAAAGACGATGAATGGGTCAACTCGCACCTTTCCGGCGAGTCAGCCTTTCTAGTTCTAGTGGCCCAGGATGCTGACAGAGTTCCGAGGCCCGTTATGCGAGGCTTAGGTGAACGCAATCAAGCCGGGAAAGTCTCGAAAGGACCTGACAAAGAGCGGGGACAGGAGTGATGTCATTGTTATCTCTTCAGGTTTGTTTCAATGGCCCCACTTCTCCCTTGCCACCCTCCAACCCCTCAAAAACCTCTGCCTGGAGCTGGTGAGGCCCTCGGTTTCAGTATTTCTCGTCTGCGACCTCAAAGCCCCTGCAACCCCAAACCACGGCTTCAGGGTTCAGTAGGGCTTTAGAGCCTTTTAGAGCCCCTAAAACCGAAGCTTCTGGACTCCTTCGACTTCAAGTTGTCCCTGACAGCAAGGCACCATTGTGTAGCCGGGGGCATACTGCATGCTCTTGCAGATCCCATGCAAGAGGGACAACATCCGAGACTCTAATCTCGGCCCATCCTGAGCCCTAAAGGAAAGGCTAAACTCTGGAGCCTTGTCTGCCGTGTGCGAGAGTGAGCGTCGATTCCCTAAACTCAAAGAGTGTGAGTCCCAAAACAAACCCAAAGAGTTTGAGTGGCGAGAGCCCAAAAGATAGTAAAGAGAGAAGTTCGTGAGGCGCCATGGTCTGGAATTTGGGCGCTCCTCCTCGGCTCCTCCTGCTGAAAAAAAGCGGTTTGGGTTTAGGGTAGTAAGGTTTGGAGCCTTAGGGCCTTAGGGTGTAAAATTTGTGGGGTCTTGGTCGCATGGAATCCGAACTCGATCTCGCACACCTCAATCCACAAACCCTGAACTGGCCATGCAGGCGCCAGAACTCGAAGCCGCAAGCTCCACAGGCCTCTAAACCAGAATCTTATTACTGCAACCCTTAAAATATCCTGAACCGCAAACCCGAGACTTGTCGGATTGTAGGAGCATCCGGGGTTGCCCATACACAAACCCCCTCCGAAGACTGCTCCGAGGTACCCCGGTGACCCGCAGGGCCAGGCCAATGTGGGCGGTGTGAAACAGTACATGGCCGTGAAGAAGGCGGGGTTCACTTAGGAGTTTCGGTGTGTGGGTCGTTGAATAACCTTGCAGTAACCACTATGGCAACATAACACATGCACTACCGGTTGTTAAGTGTTTTTAAGGGTTCTGAAGGTTCATACAAGCAGACCAAGCGAAGCCATTCAGAACTTCTAAGCCCCTTGTCTGACAGAAGAGCTTGTGAAACAGAAGTTCCTGTGTAACTGAAGACCTTTTCTAACCTCAAATTTTACATTTCTTTGAACTAAAGAATCGACAAGCAACTCTTCACTACTATACCCTTGCGGCACACACCCAGACATACATACAGTGCATGCATGCAGGCTTGCATACATACACACACATACATACATGTGCACACACACATATATATGTATGTATGTATGTATGTATGTATGTATGTATGTACGTATGTATGTATGTATGTACGTATGTATGTATCTATGTACGTATGTATGTATGTACGTATGTATGTATGTATGTATGTGTATATACATATACAGGTATCGCTCCTTTTGTGTCTCTCTCTCTCTCTCTCTTTCTCTCTCTCTCTCTCTCTCTCTCTCTCTCTCTCTCTCTCCCTCTCTCTCTGCTGCAAGTGCTCGGGGACACGAGGAGTTGAGTTTTCAGGTTGAGCATGGATGGTTTCGATGTGATGCAGCTCAGCCGAAGTCGTCACAACAGCACATTGCAGACAAACCAGTGTAGCACCTCTGATATCAGTCATCGTATTACTAACAGCAATATTTTGAACAGTAACAAAGTACGACGGACAATAACAATAACAGTAATAATAACAGTTTTAAATAGTAACGCTAATAGTAAGTGCGAGTAAGAGCATACTTACAATTACCAGTGATGACTAGTTTATCCGGGTAGTTGGCATCAGACTTAGTCTCAGGGTCGTCATCATGATATTAGTTAAGCATGGCAAAGGGGCTTGACATCTAGAGTTGGGACACTTCTGGATATAGGGTTTACAGGTTTAGGGTTTAGGGGTAGTTCTCTAAATTAGGGCCCCATTTTGCAATCGGGCCTCCTGAGCAGCTAGACGCGGATTTGTACTGACGCAGACGAGGATGGGCACCGCCGCTGTCAAATCCATTTCAAGCGTTTGCTTTTATTTCGGCCCGTTCCTACACACTCAAAAAACGAGAGCCCTCCAAGCTGTACCGGCCGAAATGCGTTTGGGACGACAAAAATGATGTGCTTCTTGAGCAACGGAGGCCATCACCGCGATGTGCAGCTTATATAGGCTCACCGTTATGGTGACAAGCCATAAAGTCTACGGGCCAAACCTGCAAATCCGTAACCCCGCACCGCAACTCACAGTTAGTACTTCGAGGTTCTTCAAAGGGGCCCGCTACAAATGGGCAGGGGTTCTCAAGCGGCACACCAGGTGAACGACATTGACGTTGCCACCTGGGACCCGGCGGATATTTTGTCAGTCGAGCTTGAGGGGCTAAGCTTGCAGACGTCTTGGGAACCTGCTGTCTTGGGACGTCACATGGCAATAAATGTGTGGGATGAGTCGGATAGAGGCATGTTTCGGATGCTGACGTCCGGCCTTTGTGCTAGCGACTTCTGCTTGAGCATCAGACTTCAGCCGTGGAAGGAAGGAGGTTTTGCGAAAAAGGATAAGAGAGCTCCAGATCCCAAAAGTTGTTTACCTCACACCAAACCCAAAGCCCAAGTCGGCAGGATTTCTGGGATATTATGGACCTCCTGGACGACAAGATCCTGGACAACTCTGCAGGCGAGAGAGGGTTCCGGGCTGCAGAGCTTTTAGATTCAAACTGTCAGGTTTCATAGTTTCATGGCTATAGGGCTTAGGGCGAATCGGATGGTTTCTGCGTGTCCTTAGGATATGTGTGCCTTCGATGAGCATCGACGAAGAAAATAAGAGGGTTTTCGAGCCGCGCTGACTCGAGAAACCAAGCCACGTCAGCAAATATGGAAGCAACGCTACTCCTTGCTTGGCTTGGTTTGCCTTCTGCTCTTCGGATTCAGGCAGCTGTAGGATGAGGCCAGGGCCCTTTCCGCCGACCTCACAACAGTCCAACCACAGAATAGTGAGCAGCATGTCCAGCCAACATCGCCTTGAATCAACGAACCTGTCATCGGAATTTCCGATCATTCAGAGCTCGAACTTTTCATATCTGAACCGCAAGCCCGGAGCCTAACCCCAAAGAGCATCGGTAAATTAAAGGCATCTTCCAGTCCAGTGGAAGCGGCGAGATGGGTCACTGGGCGCAGAAATACCGGATGCTTCAGAAGTCGACGAACCATTATAGAGGATATCGCTGGCAGGATATCTTCCACAAAACCCTGTTGGTTCGCATGAAATTTTAGTTTTATCCGCACGAGAGCAAAAGCAGAAGTAAACCTTAACACGCTCGGTATCTTGTATCAGACGCTCAAACATCAGGTCGGAGGGGCAAGTACTAGCAGATGCTAGCAGCTTCTAGCGGTCGTTTCAAGCATGTCGGGTTTTGAGATGCTTCACGATGTGTTCTGGACTCACGGAGTTCGTGTATCGTCTGCACGCTCAACCTCAAAACCCTAGGTGCATGTGTGTGCGTGTGTGTGTGTGTGTGTGTGTGGTTAAGTTTAAATTAGGCTGTGATGGATTCTCTGGCCGATTTAAGAAGTTGGTATCGCTGGCAATGACAGCGAGTATTTCAATGTTCATTCCAAGACTTGCATAAACTCTAGCGTGCACAACCACAGCACGTATACAATGCGTATATTTTACGCATACAGATATTCATGGTGGATTTGTGAAGGCACATATACACAGGCTGCCCCGGATATCCATGTGGTGTGAGTACGACATGAGCCCGCAACATGTCCTCGTCTATTATGGAGATGTGGATGATCCTACTGGTAGCTCGTGCTAAGCATGGAGTGCGAACTCCGCGGCTCAGTTGCAGGAGAGGCAGGAGCCCCGTCCACCAAAAAAGGCACTTACCTCATTGGGTACCTTTAAGGTATCATCCTTAATTAAGGAATATACCTTAATTATCTTATAATAGGGTCCCCTCCCCGAATATGATTTGAGGCATATTCAGCTTGTGAGGCAACAAGCCGGCCGACCTTCCGGTGAACATCGAGTATGTGGAGTTCTCCGACACCGGTGCAGCTACTGGGCGCGAGACAATATGACTAGGTAGGGCTTTGGGCATTTTCTATAGTCCCTTATTGGGCTCAAGAGGATGTCGTTTACGAATATTTTTCAAAGGTTTTAAAAGCCCCACCTAGATGGAATGTTTTGGGTTCGTGGTAGGGCACATTAGACGCAGAGGAAAAATCAAGAAGCTCAACTTAGCGCAGCAGGCACAAGATATAATGTTGTCGAACATATTGAAACTAGGATATTAAGAGCTGCATCGGGTTCGGGGGCCAACCGACTTTCGATGCGGCTCTCGGCGGGCTCACATACATTGGCTCTGTTGGCAAAAGCCTACGACCCTTAAACCTGCCAAGGCAGAAAATGGACGTAACCAACTGCATCCCAGGCAGCAGCCCCGGCTGCGGCACCCTCGGCCTCCTCAGGCGGCTGGGTGTTTACTAGTAGATTTCCCCCCGTTCTCTGAAGGCACATTTCAGAATCTCAGGACTTCTCTAGGACTCTGGGGCTCGAGGGCCCCAATTTCCTTGGCTTGGTTTTGGGTTTTTAGGAGTTTAGGACCTGATAACGGACCGGCAGCACGCTCGCCTGTTAAACATGCATTGCAGTTTCGCTTGTAGGTTTCCGAGCATTGCCTTCAGTCCAAAGGCCCTGGTTCCCAACATTTCCCTACGTTGGATCTCGCCATGGCCGTGGGAAGTTTCAGTCCGGGACGGCAGATTCCTTGTGCCGTCTGAACCCACCGCCCTTAACCCGAAACTCCAGAGGCCCGAAAACCGCTTGACAAGCCCAGGAGAGATGTTGGTGGATCGTTCGGACGATCGCTACAAGGAATCGGATGAAGGGGTTCCCGGTGAAGGGCAGCAGTGAGCGCGGCATGCATGCACGGTGAACTTCCTGGCGAGCACCGAAAACCACACATTCTCAGCCCTAAACCGTTCCTTGCGAAGTCGGACGTCCAAGCACACTCTCAGCCCCAAGCTACCGAATGGACGGGTTGCAACCGCGGCTTCAGATTGAACCCCCGCCGTGAACTGAATTGGTTTGGGTTGGGTTGCCAAGTGCCAAGTGATTGATGCCGATTCCTGCATGAGTTCTCTTGCCCGGGCTGCAAAGGGGCTTGCCCGCAGACCTTGCATGGTGACTGCCTACGGCCTACAATGAAGCGGCATCGAATAATTGCTCCCAGGTCCGAGCACGTGGACACGACACATACTTTTTGAACTAAAGAGTTGCTCTACACTACAAGCTCTGTCGGGTAATTATGATGATGAAGACCTTGTTACTGCTGGAATGGGATCCGAACGGGGACGCTATAGGTTGGACAAGTCCCAGTACAGATGATCGGATTTCCGGTTTGAAGCCAGTGTAAAACAGGACTTGCCCAAGGATGCCACGATTCGCGAGCAGCTGGGCAAGCAACGGGAGGAAACATGTCGCGGAGATTTCGTGACATCTTGCAGCCACGGCGCCCAACAGACTTCACAATCTTCAACCCGTCACTCCATGCAAATCCAAGCTTTCCGCTTTCGACTTCGCCACACCATAGATCTCTGACAGGTACAAGATTCCGGTTGCACCTCCCACCTACGCTCCCCAAGCTGTGGAAGGCCACTCATCTCGCTGGGGTTTGGGGTTTGCAGCGCAGAGGTGTTAGATCGCTCAGGGCCTCAGATTGATGGTGTCCGAAAGTTGGGTTCGTATGCCCTGTGCCTTTTTGAAGCATTGAGAGCAACAGAATGGAGAGTGTCACATCACCAAAACCATCGTATTATAAGTATGTTGGCAACAGCAAGCAGGTGTATGCATATGTAGCGCGCACCCGTATGCAGGGATGTTGTCATACGTGCACACCACTTACCTGGGTGACCCACCAGTGCATTTGCTCATTCGCGCGCATTGTACTGTTTACGTGCTTGGGTGTTGGCTCAGTTCATAGAGTACGCGCCCGTGAACGCATGCATGCATGCATACATACTTACATACTTATACATAAATACTCGTCACACGTGGAGTCTTGCTGGCCCCGAAATCCCAAACGTGGGATTCTGGCTTGTCCGAGTTGCGAGAGGGTATATGTGGGATTCGACACCGGCTACAGTTGGTGGGCTTGGATGTGAATTATGGCAATCATAGCAACAGTCAAAGTAGTACGTAAACGATATCACTACATGGAGTTACTCTACGGGCCCGGGTGCCGTATTGCTGCTGCTTGCGGTATACTCGTCCAAGTCCCAATGCAAAAGCCAAATGCAGCATTTTTCTGCAGGCCTCCGTGGCGTTGTGGCCAGCATGCCGGAACCTACCAACCACGTTGGCCCGCGGTACATGGGGTGTCCTGTCGTGTTTAGGTTGTTCTGAGCTTTCGGCATCGAATTCCAGGCCTCGACTGAGATCTTTTGGACATTGAAGTTTGTGTCTCTGCCACTTTGCAGATGCGCCTAGAAAGGAATCCTGAGCCCGACACCCCGAAAGAAGAGAAAGAGCCCAGCAAACCAGCCCAAACTCTGCTCTAAACCCTTTAAGCATGGCCGGGCCGAGTCTCAGCTGTATCGCAGGCCGAGAACACCTTCAGGCTCATATAGGCACGAAACTCTAGCCACGAGACCCTGGGAGGGCGAACGCCTGAAGTTCTTCTTCTGTTTACCAAGGCAAAAACAGCATTGGTTGGTGATGGTTGGTTTCTAGTAACTTTGCGGTGGTCGCATGATTAGGAAGCACATGAGTATCTAACCCCGCTGGCACAGTCTCACGGGTAAGCTGACTCATAAAGACTGTCATTTCCCCCCCAACAACGTGTTGCTGTCCAAACTGAGTATGTTTAGATCTCACCTCCAACCGGCTACGCATTATGAACCTCGCCTGGCATGTCCGAGAGCGAGCGTCGACACCCTAGAGTTGCGAGAGCGTAAACCCATCCCCAAATCCTATAACTATAACCCCTAGCCCCAATCCCTAAGCCCTATATCGCTCGAAACCCTAAACATGGCTCTAAACCCTGAGCCCTAAAGTCTAAGCCCCAAACCCTATAGCCCCACACCCTGAACCTTAAAGCCTACAGAGTCTGAAGCCTCAAAAAAAGTACGCAGCTCAAGGGCCGGCTCTCTGAACGAGCAGAGCATCCGCGAGATGTTGGCCAGCTTCAAGCGCCTTTCTAGAAAGGTTATAATGTGTAATTATTATAGATTTTTAGGGAAGCCAGCGTCGGAGAGGTTATAATTCGTTTTATTGCAAAGCTTACCGAAGTTTAGGGTTTAGGCTCATCATGGGCCGATTCTCGACCTGGAACAGACTTGGCGCCTCGAGTGGTGTTTCTTCGATCGTTTCGTTTGAAGGCTGTGTTGAAGTAAAAGGGCGGGAGGGCTTCTGAAGGTGCTTGTTATAGTTACAGCGGCTTAGATAAGCAATAATTTTCAAGCCCTGTTTCAATTGTTAAAGCTCTTAGAGTAACTAAGCCTCCCACGGTTTCCGCGTAAGAGTGGGACGGCCTGCCACTGCTGACTCACGATGTGGGGGTTTGGGTTTAGGGTTCTGATCCGTGCTGAAATGGTTCTAGAGCATGCAAAGTCGCCCTTGCAAGACTGATCTCTGTGTTGGTTTTGGTGGAGCTGAGCCCAGTGAAATCGCACAAGACCGGGCGTCGAAGCAAGAAGCCCGTGGCAAAAATGGTTTAGTCTGGTTCCCGTTGTAATGCCGGCAAGCGGGGTAGCGGGGCAGTACCGAGAGCTGGAGCATTAAACTTCGGAACGCGAGTTTGCAAGCCGAAGAAGCAGTCTCAGCAGAGCAGATTCCCCACTCTGAGCTTTCAGGAATGGCCAGCTGCTTCCCATGAAGGATGCATACAAGCTCGCCATCGATGCCTTTGACATTCTGGTGAAGCAGAAGACTCTGGGAAGGGTGTCGCCTGCCTTGGTTCAACTCCAGGGGTTCGCAGCTTCTGAGGGGCTCTGTGACCCCAAGGCCCCTCGGTTTTGATTGAAACATGGTCATAAAGGCCACGTTTTAGACACAGGGGATATCTAAGGAGGCACCGACTCGGCTTTCTTGATGCACAGCCCTCTGGGAACATACGCGCGGACCCAATTGATCGTACTTCACCCAAAACATCCAAGCCGTGTCAGAAAGCCCATTGTTTTCACGAAAAGAACGGCAGTGACATGCCTGACAGAAGCTTTATCTGAGCCTCCAGAGTTCGCGCTTACTACAGGAAGCCACTAAGCCCTAAGCCCTTAAACCCCTAAACCCTCCAGCAAGAAGCCGGGCTTGTCCTTGCGAAGTAGGAGGCAACAACAAACAACCAACCCTTGAGGATTTAGAGTTTCAGGGACTTGACTTCTGCAGCTCAAGCTCCAGGGCTCTAGCCTTTGGAATCGATCGGGTTGTGTGGATTCGGGTTTAGTTCAGTGTTCTTGGCTGCTTGATGGAACAATCGGTGTGCGTCGGGCCATATCGAGAACATGGCTGATCATCCAGGAAATGAGGATGTCTGAAAGAATGCCGAAGAAGGCCCCAAGTATTCCGATCATGAGTATGGGGCTCCGGCAAACTGAAGTTGTGGCACAACTCCTATGTGTGCACATGCATGCCGAGGAACGTCCCTGTGGGCCAGAAGGCACGGAGGGGTCGGGTTCGAATTGACCTTGGATTTTGCGAAGCTTGGGTTCCCACCTCCAAGATGGAGAACTCAAAGCCGAGCATTCGAGTCGTCTCCTTATCCTCAAGTAGTGAGGGGTCGCTGCGCTTGCTCTGAGCCTTGGCAGAGGTTATTCCGCAAATTCAATGGGGGCTTGGAGCTGTCACTCCCAAAAACCACTCGTAAAAGGCCAGTCACTGCAGGCGTATGTACGGGTAACAAGCAGAGGGCAGACGACACGCGCTCGTTCTGATGCCAAACGTTGCACCAGGTTTTTAGCCAGCATTCACCTAGCCCGTGATGACGGAGCAGTCGACTCGTCATCAACCGCAACGCAGCGAAGGATGCTCCGCGATTGCCACCATCCGGCTCAAACAGCGGAGCAGCCACTCCTGGAAAGTAGATTTGGGGCTTAAGATTCAGGCTGATAGGGTATCTCAGTCTGGATGCAAACAGGCTTATAGCGGTCTTAGCGAATCTTCACGACGAAATACAGCCACAGCCAAACATTGCAACAGTATCTGGGCTGAGGTTGTGAATTATTCTGGGGTTCAAATCTTCTCGTGTGCCAGCCAACCATGAAGCATTTGTGGCGGTTTCTGACGGTGTGGTCGTTAAGCCAGGGCTCGTACGTCAGCGCTGAAGACGATGCTACGTGCGCTGCTGGCGGCTGCAAGCCTGAGGTATTGGCTTCACCACGACAACACCACTGGCCTTTTCAGAAGGGCACGGGCAGTCGTACCGGCTACTCACCGCATATCATGCCCGACATCACCAAAGGACCGGCATGGACGCACCAGGCACCTCATGGCGACGTTGTTCGGGGCACCCCCCTCATCGACGATCAAAAGAACATATATGTAACGACAGTTGCGGGCAGATCCTACAAGCTCAGCGAGGACGGCACATTTCTTTGGTTCCACGAAACAGGGTCTCGGGGGACTGTTCCGGGAGTGGCCTCCCTGTACGACTCGGCGATGCTGCTGCTCACCAAGCTCGGATATCTCATCGCAGTGGACATCGATACGGGCGCCGAGCGCTGGGCCACGCAGATAGCGCCGATGGTTGCGGGTTCCGCGGACTGCGCTCTGCTGACCCAGGGCCTCATCATCGTTGCAGTGCTCGACCCAGTGCCAGTGAAGTTCCTGTCAGATCCCCTGACAATGCATGTCGTAGGGAACAATCGGGTCATGGCACTGAAGGTGGATGACGGATCTGTAGTTTGGACCTATTCTCCGAAGCAGGCGCTCTACAATTTCCAGGGTGCCACGATTCATGATGGCACTTTCGTTTTTCAGGACATGACGGGTGGAGTCTATCGTTTGTCAACGGAGGGCCGCCTTATTTGGTATTCTGAGACACTGGACAGAGAGTCTGGCACAACTGCAGGGGCTGTGATCCAGGATGGCCGTGTTTTTGTCGTAAGCAACCTTGGCGGCGGGCCTCAGCTTGCAAAAGACGGAAAAGGAGTCCTGCATGTCTACGACTATGAGGATGGTACTTTTCTCTGGCTGCAAGATCTCCCCTACGAAGGCAACCAAGCCGTGGCCGTGGGGAATATCCCGGGGAACGAGGGCAGGACTTCCCTAATTCTTGGCATGGGAAAGAATCCGGGGCTGCCCATCATCGTGAAGATGGTCGGGTGGATGGCCTCCGTGTTTCCTTTTTTTGGAGTTCAGATGGGCGTGATCTTCTTGCCATTTCACTTGCTAAGCCTTTCTTTCCCTTCTCTCTTCGCGAAGAAACAGGGTCGCTCAATCGTGGCCTTGGATGCTGCTACTGGAAAAGTCCTTTGGTATTACGAGATGGAGCCCTACCAGCGCCCTGCGGCAATGGGGGATTCTGAGAACTTACTTGAGCGAATGAAGTCCTCCACGGACGGTTCCAACCCCAACAACGAACCGTGGTGCCTACCGGATGCCAACGCGCAGCCCGTCATTGACGGAGAGGGCACGGCCTTTGTGCCATTTCAAGACGGGAAAGTCTATGCCTTGCGAGACGAGAACGGCGATGGCAAGATCTCGGCCGAGGAGGTCAGGGAGCACCTGGTCGGGGCGGCCTTCCAAGCGTCCGCTGCCATGGCACCGGGTCTTCTTGCCGTCGTCGATTGCAGCGGCCGTGTCGAGGCGTTCCGAGCACCGTGACCCCGATCTTGCTGCGATCGTCTGTGTATCCCTTCAGCCTCAGGAGGTTGTGCTCGCCCTTCCGAGCATCAGGGGCCCTGTCATGAGTGAGGCGGTCCTGTAGAAAGTTGCGTTGGCGACAGTTGGTGGTGAAACTTTTGCGACAGTTTTTTCACTCAACCCGGCATTCATGGCGAGTCAGTAGTTTTCATACTTCTCACCCGGATTGGAACTAATGCTTAGACTGATAGCTTGGATAGCTCCGAGAGGCAAGTTCTTTCAGCGATTGTCATGTTCCGGAAAAGCTGCGATTGATGAGTCAGCCAGAGTCGAATTCCCAGATTGGCCCCAAATCGTCAAGCACCCCGGACGCACATGTACACAGGTCACCGTGGTCGGTGATTTGCACGGACAGCTCTTCGACTTCGACCACATGCTGGGCCTGGCAGGAGCCCGTCTCTCTTTACTAGGTTCTTTGGGCTTTGGCTTCCGGTGTGCAGAGTCGCGGGGAGCTTTCGGGCTCCATTTCTGTGGGATGTCATGGAAGCCTCTTGAGAGGATTCCCTTCGGCGAACAACCAGAACCTTCGCTGCATAAGTTGCAGGTTCACGGGGCCAGATAGGTCACTGTGCAAGGATCAAAGTTAACTTATGCCGCAGGGGTTGTTGTTCATCTGTCCATGAGACGCAAAAGCCCTTGCCCTTAACACTTTTGCAAAACCATATGGGAGTTTCCGAAAATTGGGGGTACCGTATTTTGGGGTTCCTTATATTAGGGATCCTACTATTTAGGGTACTATAGTAGGGTCCCCTATTTTCGGAAACTCCCATATCATGCCGTTTTTGCCCTTTCAGAAAATAGCCCAAGGTTCCTCTTCAACGGAGACTTTGTGGACCGTGGCCCCTGGAGCCACCCGGCTTAGGGTTTATAGGGCCAGTTTAAGGAATCAGTTTCTGATAGGTGGCATTTTCGATGTTTGTAAGGAGGCTTTCGGATGAGTTTTGCCTGGAGGATACAGGGCTGTGTGTTCGAGGTTCAGGCTTGTGCGACGGCTTTGGGCGGGGCCACGGAGGGGGCGGGTCATTGCCCACCTGTAGGTCGTCAACGAATGTATCTTATTCCGTGACCACTGGTGCTCAATGCAGCTGGCTTGGGTGCAGGTGGCCATCAACTTCCGAAATCACACTCAACACCGTTCAATTCCGATGGCCATTTTCCCTTTTTGCATGCTTAACTTCGTCATGCGAGTACCACGGCTCAGCCGAGCCAATAGATACTGACAGCATGTCATGCCAGCTTGCCGAAGGAAGGATGCTCTCAGCTTCCTGTTCGCCATGACACAGATCTTACGTACTTGGGTCGCGCCGTCTTGAACCGTTCCGAAACTCCAGGTGTGGAGGTCATGTTCACCATCTTGGCCTTCAAGGCACGTATCCGTTTGCCGCAAAGTGGGGCCACTGCGTTCGACGCCTCTAACTTTAGAGGGCGACTTCGTGAGCTCGCGAGTTTGGGAAGTCTGGTGGTTGATCCACACCTTCATGGCAAGGTTTTCCGATATACCCGTTCTGCACTTGACCCATGACGTCTTCAACCTTATTACGCATGTCCGTCCAGAGGTGTGGCAGCCCGACGCAGTGCCTCGGACCGCAAGCCTTTTCCAGCAGAACGGGGCTAGCTAAAGACGCTACTGGAACTGCTCCAAGGTATCGTAGTCAACCAGCAGTCGTAGAAGCGTAGGGTGTTTCACGCAACTGTTGGAGGATAGTGGAGAGCCGTCCGATCAAATCGGTACTTGAAACCCCTTCTGCAAGCGGAGGTCCACATGAACCGTGGCAACCATGAGGCCGACACTTGGCTCCTTCTGCAATGGGTTTTTGGCGACCAGCAATGTGAGCGGAGTTCGGGGCTGGGAGGTAGCAGGTAGGAAGTTTCGAGCCATTTGGAGCCTCACAGTGTGCCCGCACCCTAGCTGCAAACATGCCGGCCCGTCTTGCTGCTCTCTGCTCCTCTCGCAGTTAACACGCAGCCGAATGAAATCAATCAAAGGAGATGGCCAACCACTTCTACGGCTTCTTCGGAGAGCTCGAGGCCTACCATTACCTGCCCAAAGATTTTTGGGCAATGCCAAATAATCTACTATCGATTTGTGTTACTAGAGGTATACGGCTCGTAACTTGTATAGTTCTGAATCCCTAAGCTGTATAGCCTATACGCGTATTGGGTTTTCTGAGGGTGATGGCTCGACTCGGCCCTACCAGAGATGGCGATTGTGAACCATCTTCGACAGAGAACAAGACACCTCAATGACTCTGTCAGCTTGTGCAAGACACGCCGTAGAGTCATGTGGGAGTTATTTTGGGATCCTTATAATAAGGATCCCACTATTTAGGGTACCATGTTTGGGTCCCCCATTTTTCGGAAACTTCCATGTTTTGCCTGCCACTACAGTAGAAGCCAGAAAGTTGGAATATCATTATCGTAACCCTTTAAGGTAAATTATAGGGGATCCTACCATTAATCCATATTCCAACGAATGCTTTTTTTGGTACCTGTTCCTTAAAAGAGCCATTATGAAATAAAAGTCTATACGTTTTTTCTCCCTGGTTACTTCAAAGTCCAGGAGTTCCCTTTAGGTGAAGTACGAGAAGCGCATGACCGAGCTCTTCGCCGAGATCTTCCGGGCTACGCCTCTTTGCCACGTGATCAACGACGAGGCTCGCCACGTTGGGGGCGCCTAGGTCCTAGGTCTCGTTCCAGGGCTTAGAGCTTGTTGGCACCAACCTTCAATTCCGTCAATTGTCCACGGGTCTGTCTGGCCAGGCATGTGTACTATGGGAGTCTCAGACAAGTAAAGGATCCTAATGCAGATCCTCATTAGGATCCTGAATGTACAAGGAACGCGAGTTTTGAGAAGCCCGCGTATTTGATCTTTTTAACAGTTGCCTGGCAGAGAAACCACTGGCAGAGGGAGAGTTCCTTGGAATGAGATCTCGGAGATGTCGCTCCCAAGACCAAAGCACTCTCCAAAGCCCTCACGCCCCCTCCCCCTCACCGGAAACTAGGACCTAGGAAAACCACCATGAACCCCCGAAAAACACCAAAATGCCAAGCTGGGACAGGTCTTCGTCGTCCACGGCGGCATTCCGGGACCTGACCCTCGTGTCTGGTGGAAGGGCCGAGGGCTCGGAGAGCAGACTCAGGGGGGATTTTGCATTTAGTAGCAGCAGTAGTAGTAGTAGTAGCAGTAGTAGCAGTAGTAGCAGTAGTAGCAGTAGTAGAAGTAGTAGCAGTAGTAGTAGTAGTAGTCGATTTTTTAGGGTGTCGGATGGTTTCGGGTCTTGGGTTGGGGTCTAGAGTTGAGGATTTAGTTAGGGCTGCAGGACAACGAGGTCAGTTAGGGTGTTTCAGGCTTGTTGACGGTTCAGGGCCTTGGATTGGAAGCCTAAAGTTTAAGGACGTTTAAGTTTACACAAGGCTTCAGGTTTAGCCGCGGTTGAGCACCTCGACTTTGGTGCAGACTTTGTCTCCTCAGGTTCATGGGTGAGGGTTAATAACACTAAGGCTTGCGACTCTGAGTTTGAAGCCGTGGGATTTACAGGGTTTAGGGCCAAGGCTCTAGCACCGTAGTTCAAGAGTTTGGGTTTCGGGCAGCAACTGTTCTTCCTGTGAATCTACCTCAGGTGCTATCAGCATTTGCAACTGCCTCTTCCAATATTCATGGCAACCGATTGCAGACATGTACTGTGCCGCATGTTTGGAGGGGTCTGCCATGCAGGGCAGGCGGCAAGACCCACTGTGCCCCGGAGCTCCATTGATCCGTTCTCAATGGCGTGCTAGTAGATACTAGTTGTCTTTAAAGAACCCCTCAAAGGATTGACCTCCTTGGTTGGTTGTGGGCCAGTGTAGCTGTGATGGCTGAGCCCGCTGGATCAAACTCCGTCACATGTGCTGTTGAGACTCTTGCGTGCTGCGTTTCGGAGTCATCTGTCGTGGTAGCTCTTCTTTTGGTCCGTGAGGCATGTGAACTTCCTTGCATCCGGATGCGTAATTCTTGAGCCGTCAGCACTGAGCTATCAAAAACCAAGCGCCCGGCTTGCCCGAACTGCCACGCATTGCGAGGCTTAGGTTGTGGATGGTTCTTTTGTCCTTAGCTGGTCAAGTCGAAGTCTTCAACCCATACACCACCCCGTCGCCACCCACAGTCCCGATCCCCCGAAGGCATGGACAACCAGATCAGCTTCGATGGCCGTCAGATTCAGATCAGCCTCGCGGTGAGCCCTGCAGTTGTGCACCATTTTGCTTACAGCATTGCAGTGCCATGATTTCGCTGTATTCTAGCCATTCCTACCGAGCCCAACGAAATCCCTCTTCTCGTTCTAGCCAGTCTACACGCACTCGCCGATCCATGAGACTGTACATCTTGGAAGCCCGACAGCTGACGGCAGACACAATTTTAACACACCTCGATGGGTGGATTTACAAACTTGGCAAAACCACCTCTGTTTTTACTGTTGGTTTTTTGAGGTTTGCATTTTGGCAGGAATCTGGAGGCTGAGGATTTAGCTGCCTTCAAGTACCTGTGGTTCACCGAAACTGGAGCGCGATAATTCACAGAAAGACTGTGGAGAATGGCACGGGAGAGCTACGCGAGAGAGAGAGAGAGAGAGAAAGCGAGCGCGGGTATAGAGCGAGAGAGCGAGAGATAGAGAAGAAGGGGCGTGGCATGGGCCGAAATCCTTAAACCTCTCGCTTTGCCGGATCCAACATCACGAGATGCAGAAAGTTCCGGGATTGCGTCTCTTGTTGTTGGTACCCTTCTGCTGCTTGTAGTTTCCTGGATTGGTTTTCTTCCCCATCGTTCGTTCTTCTTTCCCGGCCTGGCTACGTCATCATGCCCAAATTGTGGCTAGTTTTGCTGAGTTTTTCGCCAGGAGATTGAGAACTCCAACCGCTTTATGGAGCCCAACCCGGATGAGAACCCTCTGCAGCTTGGCTACGGCTACTGCTTCTCCTTTACGCCTGTACAGGTTGATGATTATCACTGCTGTTCATTCACATCCTTGTTAGCGCTCTCAGCTGTATTGCCATGAGTGGTACTACACCTGCAGTTGCTGCTGCTGTTGCTCTAGCCACAACAACAGCAGCAACAAGCACCACCACACTCGTCATCGAGGTCGTAGTTACAGACCAACCGCGGTTTCTTGATGTTTGGCTCGGCTGGCAGCAGTGCTCCTGCTCTGTCCTGCTCTTCTCTTGTTTCTTTCAATTATGTGGAACCTGGACGGGGTTGGGATCTGGAGCTTCTGCGGTCTTGAGTCCGGCCTTGAGTTCCATGCGCCGCAGTCCTTTTTAGACTCGAAGTCGAAACGCTGACAAACACTCCAAGCCAGTTTGTGGTGCCAGGATGGTGGACCTCCTGTGGTCGGACCCCAAGGGAAAGGCTCGGGTCGTGTTTGTCTCAAGTTGTTTTAAGGTATCGTCCATGTACTTTTGGGATTCAGGACTTGCCAACACTCCATAGCTGCCATAGCTAGGTAGCTGCGCATTCCATATTCTCGTCAACCTCCGAGTACAGCGGTGCCATGCTGACTCTTGATGCTGCCTTTGTCCGGCGCTTGGCAATGCATCCTGCGACACGCGAAAACCTTCGGGCACTGTCGGCGATGGTTTGAGGGAGCAGCTAAGGCCGAAGTGTGGAGGATGGTGTAGCAGCATGACCTCCCGAAAGACCCACAAAGCATGTGTCCAGGTGCTCCTGAACCCGTGCCGGTATCTCTGCAGTACGACCCTGCCAAGGCATTAAGTCAATACGCTAAGCCAGAGTACACACACGCCGAACTGTAACAAGAGCGACACGAGTCCAACACCCGAGCAAGTGGCCCAGCTCACTCAAAAGTTACATGAAAATGGTTTTTGGGGCCATGGCATCAGATCTGCAAGATCTTCCAATCTCCAGCATTGATCTGTCATCGATGGGAAGACGGACGGTTGTCAAGCATTGATGATGCCTTCATGCAAGTCTATGAAATCCGTGCTTTTCAATTAGTGTTCGCTGGCCTGGCTATGGCGGGATGTTGCCTCGCTCTGCCTTTGTCCGAATGCGACAACTCGCCAAAACTCCAGAGTTCCAACCACAGTAAGCCCTAATGGCTTTGAGCCCGGCCACGCAAAGCAAGCTCAAAACTACAAACCCCCTAGGCCCTAGGCTCCAATAGCTCTACACTGTAGCCAGGATGGTTACGGCCCCTCCGGCCGCATGTCCTCCGGCATCTACCTGCCACTCGCACAAGTTCAAATGGCTGGAGCGGAGACTTCCCTAGGGTGCAGACGTCGTGTGGAATGAAGTAACTCGGAGACTCCAATATCCCTTAATTAAGGACTTTACCATAAACCCCCTTATATGATTTAAGGTATATTCCTTAATCAAGGGATATTGGAGTCTCTGGGAAAGTGAGACTGTCGACTCCGAAGTGTTTAAGTAATCATCAACCTACATGGCTTCTGGTGGACGGTTGGCTTGTTCTTCGGAGGATTTTGAGGTGTAGGCACATAGAAGGCACGGCATTAAACTTGGTTGCACTTTATATAGAATCTCTGAACCCTAAAACAGGACTTCGCAGGGTGTACCGATTGTTTGCAGGAGCCTCTAGCCTGAGGGTGGCAACCCTCTCATTGAAGAGACCATCATGGTCATTATCATCAAAGGGAGGTCTGTCAATCAGTCTGTAGCCGACATGTTCTCATGGCCACAATATCGTGACCCTTCAACGTTGCCTAGTAGTAGTAGTAGTAGTAGTAGTAGTAGTAGTAGTAGTAGTAGTAGTAGTAGTAGTAGTAGTAGTAGTAGTAGTAGTCGTAGTAGTAGTAGCAGCAGCAGCAGTGACTCAGTAGTGCCTTTTTACATACCATCGACGATAGCCCGGAACCCCATTCAAGTCCTTGCTAGGTAGGAGGCAAAAAAATTCAAGTCAGCACAGCCCCTATAATTTCAGTTGGCCTACCTGTGGTGACTAGCTCCCGCCCATGCCCTGGCCTCGGGCGTCAGAACCTGGGAGTCGGACTTCCCTATCCAGACCTTGCGGCCTGGTTTCTTCAGAGATTGAAACCTGAGTTTCATGTTTTAGGGCACGGTTTAGGATACTCCTGGGGTTTATATAAGGTGGAGGTTTAGGACATTTTCGGGCATGGCGGTGTTCGTGGAGCCCGGGTGTAGGACTATAGGGCTTATCGTGTAGCTTTTGGCCCTGTGGCTGCAAACCCTATTATCTTAGGCGCACTTGGAAATAATTTTGAATTTTTGGTTATCATAATCCCTAAGAAACAGCCAAAATCACTAATTTTTGCTAGGGTTCCAAGAACTGCCCTGGGCGAAGATCTCACCGCAGTGGGTCGTGGGATTCCACAGCTCTTGTGGCAGGTTCGGCCCTGATGTCTCCAAGAACTTCATGCAGCTGCTAGCTGTCATTGGTTGCTACTCCGGGGCTTCACGAGTTTGGGGATCAAGGGGCCTTGCTTTGGTGGGTGGCATGTAGTGTTCTGGTTGACCTGAGGGCCTTTTCAGCATTGTGTGCCTGCCCGAGTGTCAGCAAGAAAGCGCAAGAGTGCATCGAAGCTTGAGTCTTCTGAGGTTCAACGGCCTGCGCATGACGCTGCGCTCCCACGAGGTTGCCCAAAAAGAGGGCTTTGGGGGGCCGGCTCAGAATATGACGGACGACTATGAAAGAGAATGATCGCAGTGCTTCTTCTTCTTCTTCTTCTTGCACGCCTGTGTCTCCACGTCCCTCAGCATACACCCACTCCGCCTTCACATCCTCCTGCTCCGCCTCCTCCTACTACTGCTACTACCAGTACAGGTGGGTGACAAAAACCAGTACATGTGTTGACACACTCATGTGTTTCCTTCTACCGCCCCAGATAGCATCACAGCACAGGTCGTTCTGTTTTTAGGGAGGGTCTTCGGAACATCCCAAAGAAAAACCGTTTTCAAGGAAAGAAGCAGTCACCGGACCGGCCCTGAGCTCGAACCAGCTCTTCACCTAATAGGCCCTTCGCATGTCCGAGTCTAACGAGCTCCGTGCTTTTCGTAAGGGCCGGTCTGGGCCACATGTATGAGCCGGCACGTCGAGAAATAGACGCCTTTTTTTGCGAGCCCATGGAGCGAATGTAGGGCCTAGAGAATGACCTAATTACCAATATTGTTTTTGGGGTTTAGGGCGATCATTATGTTTTAGCACACCCCGAAGGATTGTTTAAGTTCTTAAGGCCCCTATACGGCTGACTGATACCTTAAAATATCGTATAGTATACACCAAAACCTTATTCTAACCATTAAGGCCCCTATGTTCTTCATAAACCCGTTTCGAATTACTAAGGTTCCTATGATACTCAGCCCAGCCCTTTTGAACCCCCGAAGGTGAAGGCTCAGGGCTACCGCTTTGACCACGAGGGCGAGCCACCTGCCCCGAAGAGTCAGGGCTTGGTTTTCGGATGCTTTCGGTTTAATTAGGGGTTTGTGGGTTAGGGTTCTCGTTGCTTGTGAGAACGAGTTTATGGTTGCCTGCCGACAGGCAGTCAGATTGGAGGGGATTCGGGCTCTCCTGGTAAATAATTGCGCTTAGCTTTCGACCTTTCTCACTGCAAATAGCGAGTTACGATTGAGATATCACGCTTTAGCGCTCACTGTTTGGGTGTTTTACGGATTCTCAGTCAGTTCAGTGTCCGGGTGCAGAAAGAATTGCTGTTGGCATGTGCTGGCTTTGCCCAGGTTCCCCCTGATCACTGTCTTCTCGGCGCCGAACTATGCCTCCTGACTCCAAGCTGAGCGCTCTTTCACGTGTTTGCAATAGGCAGCCCCTGTACAAGTTTAGGCATGTTAAGCAGAACCCGTGCAGAGCTTGCAGCGACCTCAAAGCCCGCTGAGCTACTAGGGGGTTGACGGGGATTGCGGTCAAAATCACAGTCTTTGTGAACGGGGGAGTTACATGGGCAACGGAAGACAGCCCCTGCACGCCCCGAAAGCCCCCTTGATCTCGCAGCTATGAGGTGGACAAGGCTGGCAACATGGCTTCAGCCACACGGCCCTAATAATTGTACTTCGGAGACGAAGGATGCGAAGGAGTGCCCATCGAAAGGTTTCGAGTGTATTGCAGAGGCCGTCCTTGTATTTAGCTTCAAATAAAGCAGTCGAAGACCAAGGTTCCCGAATGAATCGACGGGTCTCGTGTATTTTAGTCACCGCTTCTTTCGCAGGCCTCACCCTAAATAGTCCTCGAAACGCACGGGGCTAGCGTGAAGTGATGTAATGATTGAAGATGACCGAAGGACAGTCAGGTTTTCCCATGTCATACATATGCATCTCGATTCCTGATCTCGCCCGGGATGGAGTCAAGGGCCCATGATGCTTACATTGGTCTAGAACTTGCAAAGGTCGCTGTGCTGACCAACGACGGCCTCTCGGCATTCGCAAATTCAGGCTGAGCCCCTGGTATGTTTTCACCGCGGGGCAGCTCTCATGAGTGGACGAGGGGCGCAAAGCGCTGGATTTTACATCGCCGCCTGGGGCATGCATTTAAGACATTTGATGGAAGACGAGTGGGAAGGCTTCGTAGGATTGAGCAGAGGGCACAGCGACCAGCTGTCTTGGGAAAACCGTTCCACCCCTGAAACCTGAGCATCCGATCTACGCCAGCATCTCTTCCACACTGACTTCCTGTGGACTCCTGAGACCCGACCACAAGTCCGCAACTGGATCGAGATTTCCAGCATCGTCGAGCCGATATGAACAAATCCGCAGAATCCAGAGAGTTCCAACCATCTTTTAACACAGTTCAGGCTGAGAGACCCTAAAGATGACTTCCTTCTCAATCTTACTAGACTTGAATTCCCAAACCATAAATGCTCTTGGATATCTGGAAATATCATGTTTGGTATTGCCGTCATGTGATTGGCTGGGTCTTCTTGGACATGTCGCGAAGCTTTGCCTGCTTCCTGCGGCTGCGATTCAAAGTCTTGAAAACACGCTAAAAGCCTTAAATCCTGCTTGAGCCTTGAACCTTGTCAGCCATACCTCAAATCAACACATGTCAAAATCAACACATCCAACTTTGTTGTAGGGTGCTACTAAAACTGGCTAGTACAGTAATAGAAACGCACTATCGTATGTTTTCTACAAGCAAGGAAGTTATGTAGGTCGTGGTAGTCAATGGGACGGGCATTGTAGACCAAGGCTCCAAGCTGACTGGTCCGGAGTTCGTGCAGTACTCCGCGCAGCCGCACCCGGATGTGCCGGGGATGCACTTTGGGGTGATAGACTAGTGCTTTTCCGACTTCGGGTGTAGGGGTTGTAGGTTCTTTGTATAGAGGTTTCTGAAGGATTCTAAAGGTTTAAGCTCGAGTTTTGCGTTTAGGACTTCTGCTTTCAAGGGGTTTAGGTTTGCCATTGTCTTGTGATGTTTTGTAGGTTCAGAGTCTTTTGCAGGGGCTTGACAATTCTCGTTTAGGGACTTACCTTAACTCTGAAGAACCTACCTTTTAGGGCTCCTTATTATGATTCCCTAATATAAGTCTTAAGAAAGGTAGGATATTCAGGGCTAAGGTAAGGCTTCGGGCAGGACGTCAGGTCTGCAACTGTTCAGGTTTAAGCGTTGCACCGCAGCCTCTTGTCAATAACGGAATGGGTAGTTGTCAAAATTAAGGTCCCTTATCGGGTACCCTAAATAGTAGGTGCCGTATTATAATAGGGACCCCAAAAGGGACCATAATTTTGACAACTACCCGAATGAAATGCTAAGAGCTATGCCAACCTTGGAAGCGCATATGGGCTCACAAGAACCCGGATGCAACCGCGATGGGAGGTTGAGGATTTCCTGTCAAGGTTGCGGCTTTCAGGCGTTTTCTATATGCCCCCACGCTAGGCGATTAGACCGAACCGTTGAGGGCGTGAACCGTCGTGGCAACGGGTACAGAGCTGGGGACTTGGACTAGCTTTTCTACTGCGTTCCAGCAAGCTCACAGGTGATAAAAAGAGCTTCTGGACCAAGGATGCACGTGCCGCTATTTTCTGTTGATGCCGGGAACATCTCACACTCAATCCGGGGTCTGAATCCAACAGTCTTGAAAACGACAGACCTGATTCATGTGGGCCTGCCGTATCCGTAGGGTGTAGACAGAGCCTGCTGGACGAGCTCATAGCGAACCTGATGAGAGGGTGAATCCGGAGTAGTCCGGAGTCGCGCGAGCTCAATCCCAGGTCTGACAACCACTCAATCACCAAAACCCAGGACCCTTATAGGAACCCTCACGAAGCCCTTGTTTAAAAGAGTCCAATAGCACCCCGAACGGAGCCCTTTTGCCGAATCGGCCTCCGACAATAACCAGGTTCCGTCCGGTGCCTACGCGGTTGGCGGTCCCCTCCACCCCCAGGGCGCAGCCCGCTGAGGGGCGGTGAGTTAATTTTATGAAGAAGCCCAGTTTCCATGTCTTCGGAAGCCAGAACGTCGCAGATTAGTGAGTCCGTCACCAAATTATGAAGTAATATGACCACTCCTAGGTAAGCATGTTCCGCCCATTGCGGATGGGGCGTTGTATCTCTATGTACGTCTATACACACGTTGATACCATCGCATGCTCCGCCTACCGGCGGATGGTGATATGGCCGCAGAGTGCGGAAGATGTGCAGGTGAGTATTTTCTTCTGGCTTCGGAGCCTTCCTTTGGGCTTTTGGAGCCCTCGCAGTTTAACCAAATAGCCTGGTTGTAGAGCAGAGTGGGAGCTCGCCATGCACGCAGCATGGCACTCCGGCTAAGCGGCCACTGGCCGGTCTATTTTCCCATAGATGTAGCCAGTTCTCCAAGACGGCAGCGGGACCGAGACCTCGTAGACAGGCCTTCGCTTCAGTGTCTAATCTACTAGAGACTGTGTCAAGTTGTGGTTTTGCAGGGAAGTGGCTCAGGAAGGTACATTCTAGCCGAGCTAGATTCCAGCCTAGACTTCTGGACGACTTGTTCCAATGTCTGTGGGTGAACCTCAGCTGATAAGGGCAGCATGAGTCCTGACGTTTGCACTCAGCTCTTGGTGTTGTAGCATTAGCAGATGTTGAGTGTGGGAGGAAGGTAGATGGCACCTCGCCAGGCCAGAATCTTGAGGAGGGCGCTTTAGAACTATACCGTATCCTTAAACTTGCATAGTGCTTACTGCACAGTCGGGAAGGACCTGCGGAAATGAACGTGTGCAAGTGCGTAGATCCATGTAGGCCACAGGCTCACGCATGTGAAACACCGGCTCGCTGTCGTCTTCAACCGGACTTCGACAGCAACGCCCGTGCGCCTTGGCATGATCTGAGGAACTAAGATTCCGGGTTGAGGGGTGAAGTCGTTGCATCGTAGCGACTCTGACGACTCCTTGGATGCAAGAATCGGAGTGTGTCTACTAATTAAAGAAGGGTCTGGCTCATGTCGAGTCTCATTTTTTGTTCAGGCTACGGGTAAAAGGTCTGGCGACTTTCCAAGCAATGCAGCTTCTGAATAGGTTGTGCAATGTAACGCTCTGGTCATCTTTCGTGGTTTGGGGATGCTTTCGGTCGTTGTCGTATAGGCATGCTCTGCGTGTGCAGCTTTCAGGCCAGAGAGTTCCTGCTTCTGGGAGCTAGAGGCCTCATGTGCTCATTCAATCCTCCTCTAGCTTCGAACGGATATATTTTCAATATTACCATGATTTTTGTTATAAAAAATATTCCATCATCACTCGGTCTCTTGGACCAGAAAACTGACCGGACAGAAGCTTCCCCTCGAGCCGAAGCTTTGAGGAGCTTTCTCAGCTAAGGTGCCCCGAGTGCTGCGCTCAGTAGGGGCCTCCAAGGCCTCAGACGACCCCTGCGGCGGGAAAACCGATGCCACACGGGGTCGGGCTGGCCTTCGAGGGGTTTGGGGTGTAGAGATGTGGGGTTGGTTACAAAAAAATTTGCTTGTATGGTGGTACCCCGATGTATTCAATTCACGCGCTTCTGCCAGAAGATGTTAACCGAGCAGGAACCGTCAGGATTGAATGTAGCTTTTATACAAATGCAGCTTCTGATCATGCCCGAGCAACTTAAAACCAAATCCGAAAGCCATGAAGCGTGTGCTAACAAGTTGATGAACCCTTCTCCAGCTCTTGCGGGCAGGGAGCGTCCGCCGTACGGCTTTCCAGCGCTTCTCGTCTCTTCCAGTGGGATTTAGGATTTTACTGCGCAGCAACTTTTTCGGCTGGACTGTTGAGGGGAGGATATATCTCAGAGTTAAGTCGGTGTTGCTCGAGTTCCCTCACTTTCGTTGTGCAAGTCTTGCCGCCAGCTCTCAGGCAAGTGAAAGTTGGCGCTTAAAGCGGAGGCTATAGATAGATGCCATAGAGCCTTTCAAACTAGAGGTGATTTTGTCATTGTTGTATTGTTCCCTTTATCGCTGAACTGCTTTTAGGTTTTCCGGTGTTACTGACAGTGACGGCGTTGAGCCTCTTTCACGGTGCGGGCAGCACCTCCGACCTGAACGACGTGATTGCAGGGATATCCTGATTATCTCTTGAGAACAGTTGTTATGCCGGCCCTTTATAAGTCCTGGCGTATATCCCTGCTCTCATGTCCCGAGGGCAAGCTGGTCTCTCATCAAGCCGTGCTGCATCGTGCGAGTGCACATGTCGAAACCCTAAAGTCATAAATACTCTGCTTGGTGTGCGAGGCTTTTCTTTGTACCTTTGAGCTCCGGGGCCTCGCTTTGGTTACGTGCGGCACCCAGGAAGTGACGGAAGCGTCAGGGTTTCTGGAGCTGAGGGCGCTTATAAGGGTTTAGGGTTGAGGGGGTCTCCTAAGGTTCCCGAAGTTTAGGGCTTGAGGTGAAGGGCTTTAGTTTAGTTGCTTTCGTACTGCAAGTGGGAAAGTGCATATACGGTGAAATTTGCGAAGCCCGACCATTCCACATGCCCGTCGGCAACAACAATTCAAAGGCAAAGTGTTGAAAAGCTCGCACCACACTCTCAGATGTTCGGGGGACACAGGGGCCTGCGTAAGGTGTGCACAAAGCCGACGAGTTGCGCGTTTGCCGGGCGCTCAGGGCCTGCGGAGATAGTGTACGGGCGTTAATCAGAGCTAGCCCATGCTTCGATGACCTTCGAAGCTTCGTCATGCGCAGGGGCCGTACAGTTGGAACGAACCATTCAAACGCCCGGTGCAGTTCGTCGGCTCCTGACGAAACGGAGCTCCGAGGTTACTTGGAGCCACGTGGCTCGAGCCGCGTTACGCGACACGGCCGCTTGGGCGGCGCAGGTCATTACAGTTTCAGTTTTTGCGGGTCAGGGCGAGGGAATGGATTTGGATGCATTATGATCATGCATGCTTCTGATGCCAGGAATGTTGAAGATAGGCTCTAAGTATCTGGATGATGAGCAGCCGGATGTTTGGCTTGAGCTTTGAGCGCTTCTGCAGACAGACGGCTGCAACAGTAGGGTTGAGGATGGTTTAAAGGGACCTGCAAGCATGTTTGTGGGTTCCATAATCAATTCCCGACAGGACAAAAGTGGGAATCATCCCTAAACCCTACACCCTAAACTCCCCTAAACCCAAATCTCCCCCAAACCCTAAACTCCCCTATAAACCCTAAACCCTTAACCCTAAACTCCCCCACCTAAACCCTTAACCCTAAAGTCCCCTAAACCCCAAACCATCCTCGAAGACTGAGCCGCCAAAAGCTCCCACTGAGGCCTGGCAGCCGTCCGAGCCTCGTCGCGAACCGCCGAGCCGGTGATCGTCAGTGTCACGGCAGAAGATGTGGGTGCCCATAGGCCCCAAAGTAGTTCCTTTTAGGGCTTCATATATAGAAGTCTGTAAATAAGGTAATCCCAAAAAGGAACTACTATGGAGTGTCAGGGCAGAAGATGTGCTTGGAGGATCAGGGGACTTAGTAACTACCTTAACCTACCAAAACCTACCAAAAAGTAGGGTTTAGTAGGTCTAGGTATACTTATAAGTCCCTGAGTTGGGGTTATATGTAATTATAAGTATAGTAACCCCAATAATAACCCTAGTTACTAAGTGCCATGATCCTTTAAGTGGGTGCTGCTATCTTTGGTCCGTATCTCACTTGTAGTAGCGGTAACATTCGCAATCTGCTATGGGATGGAATCCTACACAGGGGGCCTTGTTTTTAGCCACTCCTCCCTACGCACCCCCAGCAGAACTGAGAAGGCCACGTACACAGTTCTGCTGTAGAGCCTTCGTGGTTTGGGTGACGACGACGCATACATGATTTGAGGCCGTGGGGTCCAGCACCACCTGCATCAGCAGAGCTAGCACCACCACCAGGAATAAATGTTTGTAAACGCTTCGCGTCGTCCGCCACAGCCCGACCGCAAAAAGAGGGCCGGATGATTCTTCAAGGCGTTGTTGGCGGAGTGGAGCAGGAGGGAGGAGGGGCAGTGCAAGGGGGTTAGGAGTGAGGGCCACGAGACTTCACCACCTGACCGTGGGGTCAAGTTGGGCCACAATATGGAGAGTGGAGGGTATGAGGAGCGGCAGCAAGGGATCCTGGTGACCTCTGACCGCTTCGGGCGGGGCCAAGGCGAATAGTAAAAGTCACAATAGTTGGTACAACGTTAACAGCATCAACAGCCCCGGTTACAAGATGCTAGCTGCTAGGAGATAAGAGCAGCACAAGGGCCTGAGGCTAACCGGCCATCGTGGGCATAGCTGCGTAACTCCTGCATAGAATCGTGGGGCTGTCGCGTGTAGCGACTTAGCAACAATTTTTGCAACCATGCCGATCGCAAAGGTTTCATTGGCGTCTGCATGCTGCACGCGTTTGCAGACGGAAATTGCTATCTTCCCTTGGTCAAGGCACCTTGTTGGGGTTCATCATTGCTTCTCATGGCTGGGCCGGAGGTGTGGCTTCGGCTTTGAGGGTAAATCCCAGCTTTCTCGCAGGACCTCATGACCGGCTACGCTGCCGCTGCAGAGCAGAAGGAGCCGCAGCTGGCGCCTCTGGAGGCATCGTCAGGGCGAGAATTTTTTCAGAATGACGAACCCTGAGAGGAAGGTTGCTGCCCATGCTGCCCACTGTAGCAGGAATGGCAAAATGCATATAGTACGTAGTCGCCGGAGTAGTAGACGCAGAAGCAGCTAGCAAAAAGTATGACAGATGCTAAGCTATGGCTAAGCTATGGGGGCGTCTGCTCCTGGCCATTCAGAGGACAGCCTCGCGGAGCTCCAGCGCAGACTCTTCGACACGTTCAATCAGAGGCCGTCTCCGGCCTTTTTCATTTTTGAGTTTTTGGGCCTTTGGATATGCAAGACTGTTGGTTTCGTCTCGTGACGGCATTCGAGTTTCCTGTAGCATCGTATCTTTTCCGGCTGTTGTTCTGTGGTTTGGCTACATTGAGGTGGCCCCGTTATTACGCACTTGGAAGGGATTCGTGGTCCCACGGTCACAAGGTAAGGGCTCGGCTGGTTAGTTGGCAGGGGCGTCATTGCTCAAATGAGCTGCTTTTTGGAAGATGTATGCCTACTAAACGTGGAGATCCCGAAATTGGCTTGGGACTGTGTCCGCAGAAGGATGCGGAAAGGCTTGCGGCAGCGATGTCACGGCAGAAGCTTCTGTCCGCAGATGAATGGGCTTGCAGAGTGACCGGAATGTCTGTGTCATAAAGAACCTCCAAACCCCAAGCCGTCGGAAGCTTCAGTGGAACAGAAAGTAAATTGTGGGTAGGCATGGGAGCTTTTTGCGGAAGTACACACATGTCCATCGCTCTCTATATTTATATACAGTTTTTTGGTTAGATTCGGTTAGATGTGATTTTGTACATATATACATATACATACACATAAGTAGTATACTTACCTACAGACGTCGACATCATGTCGCAGCTCCCGCAACATGAAGCCAGGCCAACCCCTGCTCGGTGCTCCCTCCGGGGCGGCATCTATCGCTTCAGGGGTCGAGGCTACGGCCACAGCATCCTGGCTTGGACTCGAGTACTGGGCTTATGTGGCGTTCTGGAGTTTAGGAATAATTGTGGGAATCCGAGTTGTGGGTTTTAGGAATTTCAAAGTATGGGGATTTGTTTTGGGGTTTAGGGTTTTGGGGTGCAGCCTAAACCGTATACACCTTACTAGTAGCTACTAGTAATTGCCGCATGATGACATTGCACCAAATAGCCGTGGTCTCGAGCGCAGCTATGCGAAATGATGTTCCCTCTTGGGCCTTTCAGAGTCCTTGTGATCAGGAACAGTTGGACCCCAATTTGGAGCGTCCCGCGTTTGAACAAGGTTTCCGACTTAAATGAAAGGACAGCGTATGCTTGGGGCTCGGTGAATTATTGGAAGCCTTGCACGGACGTTAATCCCGAAGCTCTCAACACCGACGGTTGAATTTCCGAAGCCGGAATATCCGCCAATGCACTGCCCCGTCTCTGTTTCTGCGGATGTTCAACCATGCACCCTGCAACGCGGGCTTCGTCCTTGCCAAGTAGGAGGGGATACCGCAGAAATCAGCTTTGGTAGATGCGCATCCCGCATAAACAGGGTCATGTGGGACAGACCCATCATCCCGGCGGATGCCGGATGCCTTGTCTAGGTTGGATTTTGGGACATTTTTATTTTCCTTATTTGTGTCTATAAGGGACCCTACATGTAAATATTTTTCAGGGTGTTTAAAGGCCAACCCAGTTGTCGGAGTTGCAAACCGCCTCTGGCATCAGCCGGGCGCGACCTTGTAGTTATGGTTCCCTTCTGCCCTGGTTCAGACTCCAGGGTCACTGAGTCACAAGATGGGGTTGGTGTGGACTCAGTGGCACCATGCATGACGGTCTGATCCATCGATCTCCGTCTATGATGCCAGGAGTTTCGTTGTTCGTGCACAAAGGGAGCCCAGAAGTCTGGCACTGCACGGTCTTGCTGGGTGGAGTTCTTTGGATCCGCTTCTTCTCCGAACCTGATGGGTTCGGATCTCATCTGCCGCTTTCGGAGTGTCCCAGGTATTGGGCTCCTTCCAGCAGCAGTGGCCGCCTTGGCAAAAGTGGGCGTCCAGTGGGCCGCCTCAGAATGGCAGGGCACGTTTCCTAAGGTCAGAGTCTATTTTTTGGGCGAACCCCGGAGACCATGCATTCCGAAGCCCAAGGTAGACTGCACAATGTGGGTTCTTGAGCCGGCACAAACCCAGAAGCAGAGACCTCTCCGAGCAATTGGGGATGATATGTACCCTTTTCTCTTGTCAGCTTCCCAATTGTGCTAAACTTCTTGGCGATGCCAAAGCCACCTGAGCAGCACGTGCCGTCATCCTGGTTTCATCATGTGGGCCCGAAGTAGGCCGAAACCTGATTGAAGTCATGTTCTCGTACCGAATAGCAGATTTTTGTCCATGCGCTGTTTGCACTGTTTGTGTTCGGAGTCAACGAATTTCTGCGGTATCGAATTTTATTCCGAGCCGTAATTTTTCCGTGAAGCCGTTGCAGCTGATGCAAATCCGTTGCTCTGTAGTGGAAGGTACCGGCTTCCTTTGGATGTCGTGCTGCTGGGCCTTTGCATTTGCGCCGCGTGGCCAGACACAGCCTGATTTATGAAAACACCATATTATAAGACTATTTTAGAGTAGCTTCCGGAATCGTTTAGAATGGGATTTGTGTCCTGCCCGCAGTGGCCATCAGACCCTTAATTCGGATCTCAGGATCTCTTTGTCGTGTTCGGGTTTTGAGGTGTGCCAGGACGCATCGCAACAGTTCTGACGGTTCGGAACGGTTTCCAACTATTCAGGGACACTGCTGCATATAGTTCCCAAGAACGTGCCGATAGTTCCTGTGATTTTTGCAATAGTTCCAAAGCCCCTGTCAGCAGTCACACATAAACAAGCCCTTTTTTCATGGTTGATGATCGGGATTCACATCATGGCCGTGAGGGGAGAGTAAGGCAGCTCCCAGCTCGAAGCCTGTTCGGGCAGATGATATCCGACCAGTTTGCGGGCTTGAGGTTGAGTCGTTCCGGAACCTCAAGCTTTGACTGCAACCCGAACGGTCTTTTCCTGAATGCAAGGGACAACAATTTTAAATCGAAGCCCCAACGGCTCGAACAGTGTTTGTCTGTCAAGGCAAATGCCCGAGCAGACAATAGCGACACTGTGGAATTGACGCTCTACGCCGGCATGCGCCGCTGGACAGTCTTATTCTCGGTGTTGCGTTCCAATTTGTTTAGTTGCGCTATGCTACAGTACCCATTTTGTGTTATAGTAAATATAGTCTGTTGATGTTCTTGCTGCTGCTGCTGTTGCAGTCCTTGACTGCCGTCGCAGTTGCATTGGCGTCGGTTGCACCCTCGAAACTTTCAATACCTAACCCCTGAACACTCTTATATTAAGCACTCAAGTTGTGAGAAACCTAGGCCCCCAAACCCTAGAACCCTCAGCCCCCAACGCCTAAGAAACAAAATCGCTTAAGGCTTAAACCCTTCAAGCACCCAAGTTTTCAGGGGACGGCAACGGCGAGGCAATGGACCCTTGGAAGCAGAAGCCAGTCGGTCGGGTACTATCAGAGTTGCGATAAAGGTTACTGTAAGGGTTGAGAGTTTTGGGGTGGGGGGCCAGGAGTTTCGGGCTCGTGGCCGAGGCTTTAGGCCTTAGAGCCCCGGGTTCGTGTGTTCCCGGGTTGCCTGCGCCTTTTCCCATCTACAAGTCTTCGTATCGAACGGTACCTGAACAGGTAACATCCGCCGGAGGGATTACACGATTTAGGGCGTGGCTTTGGGCTGTATGTGGAGAGCAGTACTGCACGCAGCGCCACAGACTGTATCATGTGAAACAAGTTTGCAGCTAGTAAAGTAAAGAGTTCAGAGTGCATGGTTTCAGGAGGCTTTGAAGAGAAGGCCTGCTGGTTTAAAGCCAGGTTTGCGCTGCAGACTGGCCTATGGGACAGATCGCAAGGTTTTGCTGCATGCTTGGGGGTTTTGAGTTGGCAGGGACAGGTGGATCGCAGTTACCGCCTAGCGACGGTTAGGCCAGCTGAGTCTGTTTGTTGGTTCACTGCCACAGATTGTGGCCGTCTTGCGCAATAAGTCCTTCATGCATGTTTCGGATTCGACAGTCGAAGACCTGGACCCACGCATCGCACAGCCTGAACGAGAAGCCCAAACAGTAGTAAGTAAGAGCTTTAGGTTGTGAGCGCGGAGTCGAGCAGGGTAGTGTGGCGAAGCCAGGCACCAGCCGAAAACCAAACGAAACGCCTTCAGCCAATGTGCTGTGTAACCCTCAGCTTCGTCCTTTTGGAGCGATGAAACCAAAACCTCTCCAAAGAAGTGGTAAAGCATTCTTGGGCCGAGGCTGTCGGCCTTTTCTCAGACTGGCGGGACATCTTCGTTCGAGTCCCTCGAGCTTAAAATTCCTCTTGTAGGGATGCTTGAGTTTTTGGTGCCGTGCAGTAGTGATCCCGCCGTCAGAGCTTCAGATGTGGAGTTGGCTTGGCAGAGGTCTTGTTGCGGGATTCTGGATTCCAGTCTTGGCCGCTGGAAGCATAGAGGAAGCCCTTTGCCACAGAACCTTAAGTGTTTCAACGCAGCATGGCGCCGGATCTTTGTAAAACACCGCATCGGTGGATATCAGTGTCTATAGGGCCAACAGGGCGGGGGGTATTTGATGTGGCGCAGCCTAACGTCCTGCTCTGGGTGTACGACGCACTTGAGCCTTCACTGCTGCTTACAGGTGGACTTCGATTATGCCACGGTGGTCGGAACTCTCCTTCAGCCTCTCAGCAAAGTCCAGAAGGATTTAGGGTTTAGGGTTTAGGATTTAAAGTTCGTCTGTAGGAAGTTGCGACAGGTTAGCTGCCCTTCGGCAGCTTCCCAGGCTACAGCACTCGCACTTCAGCCCCGACATGTTGTATCGAAAGCGCATGGTCCCAAACCTAAGATGCAAGTTTAGTGAAACCTGGTCGCTTCGGAGAATTGGCAGCGTACCTGGGACAGGGGCATCGGCATCTTCACTTTGGGTATTTCAGGGCAGTGCGCCATGGGCCATTATTTGTTCATGCTGGAGCCTGCGCACCACTGTCATCTCTGACACTTTGCCCTGCCCGGGCCGTGCTCCACTTCATACAGGAATTTGAACACACGAAGGATCACGCTGTCAACATCATCTCCTGGCGCACCCTTCTGACAGTAGCCTAGCAAGGACTATCATTTTTGAGTATCGTAGCCTTCCATCACATCCTTAGATGCCAATCATAGGCCCGGCTGCACAAAGTGAGCTGTGGGTTTCTGTCCCAACGGCTCTCCAAGGCTCTACTACAAGATTCAGAAGCTCTTGAGCTGCAATCAAGGGTTTTTGAGGCTTAAGGTTACAGTCACTACATGTAAGGATTACCATTAGGGAGTTGCCGAGAATTGGGGGTACCTTGTTTTTGGGTCCTTATAATAAAGGATCCTACTATTGAGGGTACTATATTAGAGTCCCCTATTTTCTGAAACTCCCATGTAAGGGTTACTATATAGAGTCTAGAGGGTTTCTGGAGCATCCGTGTCGCCAAGGGTTCTGCGCTCGGGTGCACGAGGCGGATGTGTTTTTGACCCAGGGTCCCCAGGGCTGGCCCAAGGACCTCAGACTGTGTACGTCCAGAGTTGACTTGTGAAGATCATGGTTACTCTTTTTGCTAGGCTTGCTTCAGTTGGTGGTTGCTTGCCACGAAAATCCAAGTCCTTCGCGTGCAGCTTCTGCTTCAGCAGAGACAAGCATGTGCATCATGCTGCTTCTCGCTATTTTGGCGTTTCAGATCGAATGCCACACTGGTTTGCAAGTTGTAGATCCGGCAAGAACCCACACGGAGCTGCTTGTAACATCGACCGAGTCGGCAGTGGGTTCCCTACAATGCGCTGCGCAAGCCCGTCGCTTGGAGCATGATGACGGTATAGCACGAGCAATGTCATTAAGCCATGTCCTAATGAGTGGAACGGTTTCATAAGAATGGCTCCTCAAGGGTGCGATTGACATGATAAGCTCCACTAAGCTGGCCAGAGTGCATAAGCAATGATTGTGATATGGTTTCAGGTCCATACAGTTGTATGGTATGTGTGACTATTAGTCTAAAACTCGTCATCATGATTGGCAAAGCTCCTCAATTTGTCGTGTTGCGGGTCTTATGCAGGGTACTCACAGCCTGAATTCGATCACCACTCTCAGCACTGTTTCAATGACTTTGCCCTAGCTTGCTTCTCAGGTCGCAGCGTCGTCGCAACTGTTGTAAGAGGTCCAAACGCTGCCCACACACGTCTTCTACATTCACCTCAAACCCCAAACACTATACTACAGCGCATACGTTAGATGGCAGCACTAGATGTGTAAGGCTTTCATGGCAAGGCCGTACTGTTGCAGAGCTTCTGGGGCTGTTGATGTGCAAGACACAGCGCACCTCTACAGATCCTAGTCCCGGATACCCCCATTTCTCAGCGGTACTCCTCAACACAACGCCATCCGGTGCATCAGAGCTTTGAGGGAGGTAGCGGTAGTTGTATTGGTGGTGTGGTGAGGCGGGTCGCGGAAGCCAACGTGGCAGTTGAGGTGATAGCCGAGCAGACAATCGCAGTCAATGATGTGGTGGTTGAGGGAACTAGAAGCACCAGTATTATAGTGCTGAGGCGTACTCGTGCCCCTGGTAACGGTCCTTGTCCCAGAACCGAGCTCCCGAGAACCCTTGCTGCTTCCCCAACTCCAAGCCTTCCAAAATGCCCCTGCAGCCAAGGAGCGCTGTGTAGTCAACGTGCAGCCCTTGGACTTCGAACGCCATGGTGGCCTCATGCACGTTGGGGCCACCGGGGCGGCACGAGCAAAGATCTGGAAAAAGGTGTCAAGACAGAGGTGTTAGTTTCGTGTTTGCTTGTTCTGTGTTCTGCTAATTGAAGCTGTTGGCATGGGGCTGCAGCGAGCAAGCGTAAGAGTAATGCCAAGGCTGGGATGAAGACTCAGATTCGGGGACTAGGGGCGGCATCGCCAAGAATGGAACGTCCCCTATCTTACCTTTGGAATGGAGGAATGGGGAACAACTAAACTACTATTAACACCATTGTTCCATTCCCTACTAACCAAAGGTAAGTTTTCGATGCCTAAGGAAAACATGTGGACTGGGGGCGACCAGCTGGCTACACCCGAGACTCGGAACGGCCTGGCGCATGCTGCTCGGCGTGGAAATGCTTGGGATTCGGGAGGCGAAGGTTCTTGGCATGACAATGACGACTTAGTAGAGCATGTCTTCCGCATCTGCAACTCGATGTGATGCATGCGGGTGTTACGGTGCAGAAGCGTGCAGATAAGGTACACCAGCCGCTCACGATGGTCATCGAACAGCAGGACGCCTGCGGGTTTGCCTCGTTCCGAGCAGGCTTCAGCCAAGCGATATCCGACAATGCTGAACTTGTCTAGGTTTCGGGGCCCAAGATCCTTGTTGAGATCCATTCTCACAAGATGTGCGACCAAATTGCCACAGCTGCTATACATGCTCGGCGTTGGATCTTTATCACCGATTTCGTACGGTCAGTTGGTAGAAGAAGAGGACGAAGAGACTTGGTGGGTATTGCTCTCAGCTGCTCACCATCTCAAGCCGACACCCTGGATGAGGCGAGATAGCACAATTCGGTTTAGGGTTCAGGGTGCAGCATAATGGCCCAGATTTGAATTGGACTTCTCAGGGAGGGGTATCTGCCAGGTTAGTTTCTCAAGTTTCTCTGTTGGTTGGCGGTTAGCTCTGGAATGACTCGTGGGGCTCCCATATGTGGTGACTCCACCTGCAAGGGCCTCAGCAACCGAAGCCTTAGGTAGAAAGTTGGGGGTTCGGGCGTGGTTTCCGTTCTGGTGTAAGGGTCCTGAGACTGCCGAGGATAGGGGCAGTGGAAGTACAAGCGCTGAATTTTAGAGCCCACATCCATTCTGTCCATTCTCTGGAGGCTGGAGGTATTGTTCCATGAATGTATCCTTTGCTTCAACTGTCAGACTTGCCCTTTCCGGGGCTAGAGGTGTCCCCGTCAGTACTATCATACTTGGCAGCGGGGACCGTATAGCAAATCGAAACCAGGCCGATAAGAGTTTCCTTGGCCACCTTTAGGTTGGCAGTTTGCCTTTTTCGGTTTGCTCGGTTCACAAACTGTCTTTAACGATGACTGAGGCTGTCAAACTCTTCGCGACACCGGCCCTGAAAATTGAAGCGGCAGCATCAAACGGCCTAGAACCCTTGTTTGTTTACTGGTACAAGAGAGGCTACCAGGCGTGCGTGAAGCGCGCAGAAGTTCAAAGAAACCAGGGCGCTTGTTTCACATGGTTTCATGCGTGTTTTGGGGTTCGGGATTCTGACTCGAAACCCAACCCGCAGGCGCTTCGTGCATGCATTTCACGAGTCCGTGCTACTTGGCTTGCCTGGTGCTGCTCGTTTTTGTTTCGTCCTTGAGGCTTTGACAAGGCCGCTCCAGAGCCAAGTGTTCTCTGCCCGCAACCAGGAATTCTCTCAGGATTCGCCAGTGTCAGGCTGAGCTTCCAAGGTATGCCTTGGAGAGTGAGAGGTGAGGCACAGACTGGTGAAAATACGGCGTGCGGTGAGTTCCTCTAAGTCCGAACTCAATGCGCAACGAATGTCCTTGTCATCTCTACAGTGAACAGCCGACCCTGCGACTACAGTCTGTGCTTGACTGCAGTACTCAGCCCCCGTTTAGTTTATACCTTGAGTCATGGGATCTTGAGTTTGCTTGCACCGTATGTCTCGAGAAACCCTGGGACCATGGCTCTAAGGTTCGATCTCTTGCAGCGCCCTTGCGCGAAAGTGCCACTCTTCAGCAGGTGGTCGCCCGGTAGTTCGAGTTTCGCAGTCACAGTAACAGAAGAAAAGTTGCAGGCGGCGTCCAGTTCCAAAGAATGGGTACAGTAAGGGCCAAGGAGGTGCAGATGGTTTGTACAGGCTTCAGCCGCGAGACCTCATAGTCCAAACAGCAACGAGCAGCACTGCACATGAGAATCGCCAGCACCATCAGTATCTCCCCATGTGCCCTTATCATGGGCATGACGATAACTATCACCAGCATGATCGCCATTATTGTCAAATACCGCTGTCACATCCACCTCCACCACCATTACCGTCACCAGCAGTCGCGCTTGCCTTTCCCGTCACCGTAATGCCTTCGTTGCTGTCCTTCTGGCCACAACCGACATCTCGGCTTCATGTTCGTCATATTTCACAAGGATTGAGATCTAGCTGTGAATATGGCAGGCCGGGCGCCCACCTAAGCTCGAAACCCGAGCTAATCGGCTGAGGGTCGCCCCCGGCCGAGAAACTACAAGCAAGGCTTCCCACCCCATCCCCCAGAGATGCTGCAAACTCTTCAAGAAGACTGAAGTGATGATGACGGTTTAGAAGCGGAGGGATGTAGGGCTTCAGGGGTTGAGGGTTTGGGATGCAGGTGCAGGGCTTTATGGGCGTAAGACAATCCTTTTCAATGAGCCTATAAGGCACGTACAGCACCCCATGTGTGATAAAGACTGATTGTATTTTTACGTAATCACATATCAGTCTTTCTATCTATCTATCTATCGATCCTCTCTCTCTCTCTGTATCTCCGTCTCCCTCTCTCTCTCTCTCTTTCTCTCTCCCTCTCTCCCCCACGCTCTCCCTCTCTCTCTCTCTGTCTCCCTCTCTCTTGCTTGCATTGGTGTGCATACCCTGTGGCAAAGCTTACCTTTGAAACGGGTCCCTTGCATCACTTCTGCGCAGCTTTGCTGTTTTTAACAATTGCAAGTTGTCCCAGGCATCGGGAGCTCCCATCCGACGAAGCGTCCTGGCTGTCCGTCGGAGTAGGTTCGGGATGCGTGAAGTGATGATCTCGGATCCCGAATCCCGGCTTCCTCGCCAAGACGACCCAACAAGTCTTTGGGGTTTCGATGCGCAAACCGCAACCTACAAGTCTGATCGTCTGCAGTTTCGTTCGAGACGGCCAGCTCAGGAGCTGTTGCAGCTGTTCCTGCAAGATACCATCGACGCGGGCTTCTTGGCTGCTGGCGAGCCGAATTAGTCTCGACATATTTTGAAGTTTTAGCTCGTCGCGGCGGAGAGCTGCGGGGCCCGAGGCCTGCCATTCGGGAGCATGTTAACATGTTGGATGTAAAGCTACACGCAAAGCCGTAGGCATACCTACAGGATTCCAAAAGATGTGAGAAGCCCCGGCACGTTATTCTAAGTAGTTATTTACGGGGCCCCATGAGGGGGAACCTGTTGGCAGAGCCAAAGGACGCGCAACTGCCGCAGATAGTTGCCAAGGATTCCGGGATGTCGCAGAACGCCAAACAACTTCCGAGGATATTCCATGGCTGGCTGTAGACACTGTTCAGCTTTGCCTCGCAGCCAACATGGTGTAGACTTGCCCTTGCACTCCAGGTTCTGTCGTCTCCAGCAAGTTATCGGAGGAGCCTAGGCCTAGACCCCTTTATGCAAAATCTCAACACGAGTAGCCAGAGTCCCAGCATGGGGGCGCACCACATTTGCTTGCATGGAACTCTTGGCGACCTTCTGACGTGCGCCCGTTGCAGTTCCCTCCAGGCCGGTTTCTCGGAGCTGCAGTCTGCACGCTGCAGATAGGAAGTTTAAGATGCACAACTAAGTAGAGGCTGAATCGAGCGCTGAACCTGAACTCTTGAACTCTGCTAAACTCGAAGCGCTGGCTATCCTAAAGTGTGTGCCGCAGACAACGGCCGGTTGTGTTTTATCAGAGTCTTGGTTGAACAGATCTGCGGCAAACGAGTGGTGCCCATGTTGGTCTAGCCTGGAAGTACGAGTGGTTCCAATTGGGTATATTGCGGTATCCAAAGCTTGTCGGCAAACTTCAGCGAGCTCACTATTAGATTTAGGGGTTCAGTCTTCAATACTTGTAGCGCTGCTTCGACACGCACATTAATACGTATCCGCACCACGTGAAAAGGGAAAGCTACTCGTCAACTTCCTCTGCTTCAGAGAAGCCAGGGCTGATTCAATAATCTCGACGCGGAAAGCCCGGCACCAAATTATCGCTCCACGCCCTGCCCAGATCAACCTTGGAAAGTCGAAGTCATGTGGGACCCTATGTCACATGTTTTGTAGGCTGCGGGTGAGGAGCTTGAGTTAGCGAACCATCCGGATTAGCTAGGAATAGCGTGCTCGGGGATTCTCGATCGGAGCAGGCAAGAACTGCAAGCAAGCACCACGTCCTCAGTAACATCCCATGCTGCCTCGATGCTCAAGCTATATAGTGTTTCGTATAGACCCAAAACTACAATTGAGCTTCTTGAGAATCCCTGAACATCGACAGCGACACTGCCTGCAGTGCGAAGAAACATGACAGCTGCGCGCACGTCATCTCCTTCCCGCTCTGAGAGAATTTCTTTAAGAACCTTCGTTTTAAGTTGCGGCAATGGCGATAAAGTTCAAATTTGCTAGAAATATCCTTGTTAAGTTACCTTAGAGTAGTAGGTTCCTTGACAAGGGTCCACATGGTCCACCCTTCGGAGTTTGATATCAGGGCAACATTGGCTGTAGTTTCCGTCTTCTGATGATCCCCTGCAGGGGGAGTGCGGGGCGGTTGTAGGGCTATACAAGTCCTGGACGAGCTGGCGCAGCAGCTTCCCTGGTTAGACACAGGTTCAAGAGTCCAAAATGGTCCAAACCTTGAACCACGAACATCAGCCGTGGTGGTCATGTCAATCATCAGGTAGCCGGTACGTGCCTGTACATTGCATATGCTGGGTCTCAGTCTTCCTGCAAGCATGTGCGGGCATGTTTGGTGTTGCTTTGTCCGAGTTTGTGTGTCTGTGTGTGCATACGCGTACTACGCACATTTCCGTGAGTTCCGTCGCATGCGATGCAAGTTTGAAGATGGCATGGGAAGACGTGAGAGCGCGATACCAGATTCTAAGGTTTACGGTTGAGTGTTACAGCGGAGTTGGTGTTATGCCTAGTACATTCAAACGCAAGACACATTTCGATCCGGTTCGGCTCCCGGTGTGTGCTGAGATTTTATAGCATCGGCGGTGTCTCTGCCACAGAAACAAAGCGAAGTCGTCTAAGCATCGAGTGCGAGTGCTAAAGAAAGCCTGGTACACAGCGTTCACGCCGGTGCAACATCTTCCCAACAATCTGGCAGGCGACCAGTGAACAATGTTTTCTCGGCGACAGGCTGTAGCTGAGCTGAACGACATAGGACGCGACGAAGTGCATGTACATAACGTGACCCATCATCTGCAATACAGCGTGTATGGCGGGGCGTGGTACAGAACTTGTGCAGAAGAGCACATCCAGAAGGAGCACTGCAATTGTTTTAACCTACAGAGTGACGTAGCCTATCCTGGCAAATCTTGTTGGTTTCCAAAAATGCGAGTATTCTATACGATTCTATACAGTGCCGTGCAGCAGTATTCCGGTGAATTGCTGTGGGTGCTGGTGCGGAAGTGGAAGAAAATTATGGAATGCGGTGGGAAACTCTGGAGCAAAGCTGGCCGGAAGTATGCAATTTTGTTGAAGGTACTGCAACGTGGTGTGATCAAAAGATATTCGTAAACCCGCAGATACTTCTGTAACCATGTATGCCTGCTGATGCACATAACGCAGTATCCTGCCCATTCCTGCCCATCGGCGAGGATTCAAACCACCATTTTCTCGAACTCTAGGTTTGCTGATATTTCCAAATGGCGACACGCATGTCGACTTCTGGGCCTTAGGTATGTATGTATGTGTGTATGTATGCAGGTAGGTATGTATGTAGGTAACTGTATGTAACGGTATGTATGTGCATTTACGTATTGTCTTGTCTTGTATTCTATTCTAGAACTGCAGTATGCAATTGTATGTACGTTTGTGTACATAGAGAGCGAGGGAGAGAGAGATCTGGATTTAGATAGGGATAAAGATCACATTTCGTGCTTTCCCCTTTCTATGTATGCCATTTTCCCAGCTCTGCCACTGCTGCATCCCGCCTGTTCCGGCCTTGACCCTGCCCAGGCCGAACCCCGCTGCACATTTGCGCCATTCGAGACAGCGCCGGGGTAGCAAAGGCCAGGTCGAGAGGAGCAGAACGAAGGGTTTTGGGGTTTAGTGTGAGTGTGTAGCCACGAGTGCTACAGCATTCGCCGTTCCCCGGCAAGACTTCAAGAGGCCTGGATGCAAACAAGTTTATCATGGTTTCAACTCCCGGCTCCGAGACTGGAACCTGGGGGATGTGGCGATGTAAGTCCTTTGAACTACGATGTCGCTCTATGGACAGGTGCTCCTGGAATATTCTGCCAGCTTGGACGCACTGTGCGATCCGCCAGAGGCAGGTGAGAGCTGGACAACTTGATGGCTTTAGTAACAGTGCAAATTTATATCATGTTTATATATATATATATATATCTTACGTTTTCTGTGTATAATTTAGTGTGTTACAGTTTGTCAGCTATGGCATAGTGTGCAGGTCATGTTGGACGTCTTCCGATCCAGGTGTGTTTGGCTCAAGCCAGAATATTTTGCCAGACACGTGTAGACGAGATGGGATTTTTTGCGAAGCTCTCCAGCTCCCGCTTCTGCGGTGCTGTGCTACTGGCCCTGACGTTGGGGCGAGTTTTGTACTCACCATGTGTTCGCCGCCTTTTCCGCAACATGACGCTGCCGGGCATTCCCGATGCCGTGGCGCCAAAGTATGCATCCTGCTCAGACTCCGATCTCATCCAGGGCGTGAGTTTGGTGGTGACAGTTAAGGACACCTGCGCTCAGGCAGAGGAACTGCTGACCCACCTCTCCACCATCTTCCCCAAGGACATGCACGTCTACTACGCCTACCCGGCCATCCGCGGCTGCCGCCACGTAGACACCCAGAGCGTCGGCAACAAGCTCTTCACGCACTTCACCGAGGTAGCCGTCGGTGCGGCCGATGCACCAATTGCTGGCTTCCTGAAGGTGCAGCCCATGCTGAAGACAAAGTATGCTGTGCTGATGCACAACGACGCCTACCCCATGGAGCGAGACTTTGCCTGCGAGCTTTTCCGGGCGCTGGAGGCGAACCCGCACTACCCTATCGCAGCTCCGCAGATCTACGAGGCCGCGAGCGACAAGGTCATCGTACCTCATGGCCATCATCAGAACCTGCATGTGCGGCCATCGCCCACCAGCGAAACAGGCTTCAGAATCGATTATGACCTGAGTCTGCACCTGCTGACTCAACGAAAGCCTGAGGACTTCCAGGAAGGACCCCAAGTCGACTTCTTGGAGGACCACGCGTTCTTCGCTCGATCCGATAGGTATCACGAGCTCTTGGACCCTGCTGGATCCTTCACCCTAGAGTATATGGATATGATCCTCAACATGCGTGCACGCAACACCTCCGCCTGGTACGTGCCAACCGCACGTTGCATTTTTGACGTCGACACCAACAAGATCACCTGGGAGGATGTTCCGTACTTGGTGTACAAGCGCAGCGAGCAAATTGGCCACCAGGTCCGCACCTACCTCACGAAGAAGTGGGGTGTCGAGTTTGTGAACACAGGCATCTGGAACTACGTGCGCTACGTGATGCTTGCCGATGTGGTTATCAAGAAGGAGTCCCTTCCCACAGACTGGAAGGATCAGGCTGCCATCTTCTACAGCTGGTTCGAAAGCGTCGGCTTTAACCGGTACAACGGCCAGTACCTGCCGGACTTCATCGAAGAGCCAGCTCCTGGCACAGTGAACGTGTCGCGCACCATGCAGTGGACTTTGCCCACAGATGTTCCAGAGCACCGCGTGCCTCCCAAGAGTGCGATGAACATCCTCCCCAAGCTGCAGCGCAAGAAAGTGGGTGCTATCGACATCTCCTTCAAGGACCCCCATCTTCCCATTGGAGTTACCCAACGCCGCTGCGATGCCTCGCAGCCGCTCAGCTACAAGGAGTGTGGGCTTGTTGTGGAGGACAACGGCGAATGCAAGTGTTTCACTTACAACGTGCCCTTCAATCTCAAGACAACGCTGTACTTGGACAAGCTGATGGCCTGGATGAAACTTCCGGCTCGGGCATTCATGTACGGGCAGATGAAGTACTGGTCCGTGCCAATCGTGTCTGAGCAGATGGACTTCTTCTGCGACCGCACCCAAGAGGACTGCTCTTTCGAGGTGTCCTTCTCGGAGAATTCCAAGGTGCTGCAGTGGTCGTGGTTCGGTGACCAGGAGAAGCAGATGTTCACGCCAGAGGGCATGGCAATCGGTGCAGCGGTTGCACTGGCAGTCCTTTGCCCAATCCTAATGCCCAGGCTGTCCAAGAAGAAGGCGGACAAGTTTTCCGAAAAGAAGCTGAACTGAAGAGGCTGCATCAGCCAGCGCCACTGTCTCATTCTTTTTCAATGTCGGGCACCTCTTGTCACTCTGGGGCCACATCCTGGGGTGACGGCTCGTGATTTAGGATCTTCATGGTTTTATGGGTGTACGTTTTGACGTTTTGGGGTGGTCGTGGAAGGCGAGGCCAATCAGTATATAGGGAAAGCTAGGAGTCTAAAGCGGACCCGGGTCGGTGGTGAGTTGCTTATGCCACATTGGAGCGAGGTCCGCAAGGTCCTGTGCCTGGGTGTAAAGCTCATGATCAGCAGCCGTTCTTATCGAAGTAGGTTTGACGGTTCCTTCGGGCCTCGCTCGCGAATTTTGCTGAATGATGTTTGCCGGGGGCACATGCAGATGCAACATCACGACCGTTTTTCACGAACACGGCACAAACCATCTTGAAGAGCAGAGGCTGTGCCCCCGAGAGCTTTTTGGGTTCTCTCCTGAGGCTGGTACACAGACCACACCATGGGACATCATTGACATTTGTCTTCATCGGGTGCGCGCTTTCGCTGGCTTTGCATCGCACATCTTATGCCCTGGAATTCTTTCTCTTCAAGCTTCAATCCTGCAGGTTGGTGTGTGTGCCGGCCCCTACTTATGTTTTCCCATAATTCGGTGGCCCCCTGCACAGAGAAGCAGTCAGTAATCTGTTTGGAGACTCGCATCGCCCTACGTCATCTTGGGCAGGTGATGCAGAGTCCGAGTAGGGGAGTGTCAGGTATGCCTTCACAATTCGATGGACCGCAGTGCCCGTGGCTAGCTACTGCGGTGGCAGAGCCATTCCCACATCCATTACCTGAGTGCCAGTGCGCGAGATCTGGTGAAAAGAAGCTGTCGGTGCGATGCCAGTGTGTACTCGTCTAGGGGCACTTTCAAAGCATCAGACTGCCGATGACTGACGCATGTGTGTGACTGTATAAGTGCATATGTGCATGCAAGCCTGCTGGATATGCACATGCATGCACAAAATTAAGAAACATCTCCACGAGTTTCCACTGCATGTGAAGCACGAAAGGCTGGTCACATAGTACCGCAGCAGCTGTGTTTGCACGGATGAGTTCGCATACACAATCATACGGATAGAAAGTATAATTATACGTTTGCATGTACGCGCACGCACATGCACATCCTCCCTCGCCCGCCGCACCCACGGCAGCCCGTGCACCCCAGCCAGTGCAATGTGCGACCCTGCCCTATAAGCCCACGTACATGCTGCACCATGCACAAGCGGGGGAGACTATTTGGCATCGCTCACTCGCAGAGTGTACCTTCGAGATTGAGTTGTGTCTTCGAAGTGCTACACGATGCAGGTGTGTTTGGCTCAAGCCAGAATATTTTGCCAGACACGCGTAGACGAGATGGGATTTTTTGCGAAGCTCTCCAGCTCCCGCTTCTGCGGTGCTGTGCTACTGGCCCTTACGTTGGGGCGAGTTTTGTACTCACCATGTGTTCGCCGCCTTTTCCGCAACATGACGCTGCCGGGCATTCCCGATGCCGTGGCGCCAAAGTATGCATCCTGCTCAGACTCCGATCTCATCCAGGGCGTGAGTTTGGTGGTGACAGTTAAGGACACCTGCGCTCAGGCAGAGGAACTGCTGACCCACCTCTCTACCATCTTCCCCAAGGACATGCACGTCTACTACGCCTACCCGGCCATCCGCGGCTGCCGCCACGTAGACACCCAGAGCGTCGGCAACAAGCTCTTCACGCACTTCACCGAGGTAGCCGTCGGTGCGGCCGATGCACCAATTGCTGGCTTCCTGAAGGTGCAGCCCATGCTGAAGACAAAGTATGCTGTGCTGATGCACAACGACGCCTACCCCATGGAGCGAGACTTTGCCTGCGAGCTTTTCCGGGCGCTGGAGGCGAACCCGCACTACCCTATCGCAGCTCCGCAGATCTACGAGGCCGCGAGCGACAAGGTCATCGTACCTCATGGCCATCATCAGAACCTGCATGTGCGGCCATCGCCCACCAGCGAAACAGGCTTCAGAATCGATTATGACCTGAGTCTGCACCTGCTGACTCAACGAAAGCCTGAGGACTTCCAGGAAGGACCCCAAGTCGACTTCTTGGAGGACCACGCGTTCTTCGCTCGATCCGATAGGTACCACGAGCTCTTGGACCCTGCTGGATCCTTCACCCTAGAGTATATGGACATGATCCTCAACATGCGTGCACGCAACACCTCCGCCTGGTACGTGCCAACCGCACGTTGCATTTTTGACGTCGACACCAACAAGATCACCTGGGAGGATGTTCCGTACTTGGTGTACAAGCGCAGCGAGCAAATTGGCCACCAGGTCCGCACCTACCTCACGAAGAAGTGGGGTGTCGAGTTTGTGAACACAGGCATCTGGAACTACGTGCGCTACGTGATGCTTGCCGATGTGGTTATCAAGAAGGAGTCCCTTCCCACAGACTGGAAGGATCAGGCTGCCATCTTCTACAGCTGGTTCGAAAGCGTCGGCTTCAACCGGTACAACGGCCAGTACCTGCCGGACTTCATCGAAGAGCCAGCTCCTGGCACAGTGAACGTGTCGCGCACCATGCAGTGGACTTTGCCCACAGATGTTCCAGAGCACCGCGTGCCTCCCAAGAGTGCGATGAACATCCTCCCCAAGCTGCAGCGCAAGAAAGTGGGTGCTATCGACATCTCCTTCAAGGACCCCCATCTTCCCATTGGAGTTACCCAACGCCGCTGCGATGCCTCGCAGCCGCTCAGCTACAAGGAGTGTGGGCTTGTTGTGGAGGACAACGGCGAATGCAAGTGTTTCACTTACAACGTGCCCTTCAATCTCAAGACGACGCTGTACTTGGACAAGCTGATGGCCTGGATGAAACTTCCGGCTCGGGCATTCATGTACGGGCAGATGAAGTACTGGTCCGTGCCAATCGTGTCTGAGCAGATGGACTTCTTCTGCGACCGCACCCAAGAGGACTGCTCTTTCGAGGTGTCCTTCTCGGAGAATGCCAAGGTGCTGCAGTGGTCGTGGTTCGGCGACCAGGAGAAGCAGATGTTCACGCCAGAGGGCATGGCAATCGGTGCGGCGGTTGCACTGGCAGTCCTTTGCCCAATCCTGATGCCCAAGCTGTCCAAGAAGAAGGCGGACAAGTTTTCCGAGAAGAAGCTGAACTGAAGAGGCTGCAACCAGCCACTTTCTCATGTTTTATTGGAGGTCGGGCACCTCTCGTCACTCTAGGGCCGTATCCGGGGTCACAGTTCGTAGTTTTGACCTGTATTTTTGACGGTCGTGGAAAGCACTTATGCCAGCAAGGAAGGGTCGGAGTCAAAAGCGGACCCGGGTCGGCGGTGAGATGCTCATGCCGCATTGGAGCGAGGTCCCCAAGGTCCTGTGCCTGGGTGCTGAGGCTCGTACGTTGATAGATAGAGCTCGGGTTTAGCAGCCGTTCTTTCTGAAGTGGGTCTGACGGTTCCTTCGGGCCTCCCTCGTGAATTTTGCTGAACGCTGCTTGCCGGGGGCACGTGCATTCGCAGACCTGCAGCCCGAAATCACACAAGCTTGTTTCAGGAGCCCAGCACGCATCATGTGCAAGTGGGTCATTCCGTGCCCCCAAAACCTTTTGGCGTTCTATCCGGGGGGCTGGTAATCAAACCACAACTGGGCTTTCAGTAGTATTGAGTGCCCTCTTCTGGGGGTTCCTGGCATTGTTAAGATGGCATCCTAGAATCTTTAGACGGCCCCTGAATTGTGAAGGGTGGTCTTGGTGCAAGCCCCCCGTACTTATGTTTTCCTATAATTCGGTGGCCCCCTGCTGGACAGAGAAGCAGTCAGGAGCCCTGCGTCGCCCTAAGTCTTGCCTTTTTTCCTGGCCGGTGAAGTGCCAGTTGTAGCAGAACGAACCTCCAGAGCGAAGAAGGGCAGGTGATGCAGTGTCGGGGAGCGTCAGGTGTGCCTTCTCACAATTCGATGGGCCGTAGTGCCCACGGCTAGCTGCTTCGGCAGCTGTGTGTGGACATGCTGCTGACCATAGACGCACTAGAAGTCTCCAGCTCCGACATTCCAACCTTGAGCCCCAAAGCCAATATTTTGTTTTCTGTTGTCAGCAGAGTGATCCTTATGGCCTTGCTTGGGGACCTGTGGATCCATTCCCTCATTCGTTACAGCGCTGGAATGGTGGAAAAGTGTCTGGAGTAGTCCGTGATGCCATTGTCATGAACAATCCAGAGATATTTTGTCCCAACTCCTCGTGTCCAGTGCGTTTCGCAGGCAGACAGCACCGCTGATCCGGAGCTCCAGGCTTGGAGCTGATTTTGCTTCGACTTACGGAGGAGGTCCCCGGAATCCCCACGGCAAGCAGGTAATTCCCGAAAGCTGAAGGCATCAACCCTGGACATGAAGATTGGGAACTACACCACGTCTTTTCGCCGCCCTCCTGCACAGGCCGATGCCATCATGTCTGGTCCGGTGCCTATCCATCTAGGTAGCACCTCAGACCTCAACCTGAGGCTTTCATGCATGCTGTAAGAGTTGTCGCATGAGGAGCTGATATCAAATCTCCAGATAGGGGCATTACATGTATTTGTTCTCTTATTACGAGCATGGTTATTAATCTTGGTACTGCAGTTCTGTGGTTACTATTCTTACGATCATTATGACTACGAGTGTGAGTATGTTTATTGCTGGTACCAGTTATGATTATTGTTTATAATTGTTATTAGTCTTATTATTATTACTACTGTGGCTCTCATCGTTCTTGTTCTTACGAAGTTTTGTGCGCAGAACCGCTTTTTCAGGCGACAGGCCCTCGGGACTTCGGACGGCGTGGGAACTCAGGGGAGATGCTAGGAAAGGGCGCCTCTAGGAGATTCCTTAACTTCAGGGTACCCTTGGGGGTTTTACCCGCTTCAAAGGCTACAGGGTTCTATAATGGCGTCCCCTTTGAGGGTTACTATTGGAGGATCAGGGGACTTGGTAAGTGGGGTTATTCGTACCTTAATTGCGCTTATGGGTCCCATGAACCTCCAAGTACTATAAGGGTTGCTATAGCGGTTCCTATGGGGTTCCTCTCAGGTTTACTATTACTATTACTATTACTATTACTATTACTATTACTACTCCTATTACTATTATTATTACCATTACTATTACTATAGCTGACTTCTTGGTTTCTTAGAGGCCTGCCGGATCTTTAACCCTTGCCGGTCGCGTCTCTTAGCTGCCCATCTGTGCACAGCCGCCCTGAAGTAGGTGGAAGTCTGAGAGTTATGGTCTCAAGTAGCATGCAGATGTTCAGGACTTGCGGCTCAATCGTGTGGGTGAGGTGTTCGTGCACAGTTTTTGGATTTCGGGCCTCGTTCGATTTGGTGTTCCACTCCTTCTGCTCTGACCCGTGATGCAATTTGCCTCCGAGGCAGTCCTTGATCTTTTCAAGCGTAAAGCGCAAACCCTCAATCCCAAACCCTAGACTACGCCCGTGTGCTCGAAAGGCCTTGCACCTGGCAGCTTACCATGACAGCGTCGAGGTCGCACCCGTCAGGGATGATAGTTCATGAGAGCGGGAGAGCCAGGGCAAGTATGAAGCAGCAATATCATGATTCGTACTTCACGATTGTTCCCATTAGTACGCTCATTATTATTATTTTTCTTATTCTTATGCCTATTCGTTGTAAGTTTTAACTGTTGCTTTGATGCCTCGACAAGCCTTATCACCGTTCTTATTGTTACCACGTAGGAGTATCATTGTCATTCGTGTTACTTAATGCCATTGTACTAGTACCTTATTGTTATGATTATGATGAATGTAATGGCGAACAGGGTTATCCTTATTATCGTGTCGTCTTCTAATTATCACAGTACTGCCAAAATCTACCAAGTGTACAAAGATGAATAACACTAATTGGTCGGATAAAATCTGTACCGCTGATTCGTTTCATCATATATTTATATGTGTGCATGTATGTATACATGTATGTATCATGTATGAGGGTGTGTGTGTGTGTATTCATGTCTGAGACTAATCAGTCATGTGTCGAACCCATTGTCAGGTATTGCAGCTGCTCCTTGATGCGAAGGCGAACATTGCCTGTTGCGTGCGCGGCTCAGGGATCTGAGATGTCACAATCGATGCGGCAGTTGTCCGTGATGTCTCATGCGTAAACGATTCAAGAGGTCTGTCTTGATTCTGGGGATTAAGCCAAGACATCCCACAAGTACGAGAAACCAAATTTGATGCATATGCTGTCCTGCTTTTGTGTCAAGAAGACTGTTATCTGGATTTCAGGCTCAGCAACGACGAGTGGTTTAATTCTCACCTCTCGCAACGGCCATGGTGTTAGTTGGGTAAGGTGTTTGTTGATCCGATTAGCATTGGCCGCTCCTAATATGCTGTTAGCAGAGGGTGCTGCTTTGGCGCTGTTGCCGCTGCTGCTCCTGCTTCTACTGCTACTACCGGTACTGCTACTGCTACTTTTCCTGCTAGTATTACGGCAATGAGCTACGAATCCACAGCGAGACATTCCGATCTCCTAGCTCCCCCGAATCGAGGTGAAGGGGGTGCCCGGCATTGTCCCCAGCCGTTCAGGAAGCAGAAGTTCTTGTCAAAACTTGGGACATTTCAGGTTGGAATTTGTTTTTCAGAGTTCAGGCCGTGGGGACGTGGCGCATGTTGGAAATACAGGCATCGTGCTTTGGGAGCGGGGCTTATGCCTCGGAAGGATTTCGAATGTTTCATTCGTGAGTTGCAGTGTCCCAAGAAGCTTCCGTCGTGCAGCTGCACGACCTGAACAGTACCAAGGCAAACCTGAAAACCGCAGGCAAAAACACGGAGTTTACAGTTGAAGAGGGTTTGGCCTGAACGGAATACAGGGGCCTAAATAATTACCAATACTATTTTTGGGGTTTCCTTATTATAAGTATAATGGACCCCCAAATCCTAGTCTAAAATTACTAAGGCCCCTACATTATGGGGCATGCAGTGCTGAAGGGAAGTGTGGCGCCTTTAGCTGTGGCACCGGGGCGTAGAAGTACGAGGCCATGAGTTTGGCACAGTACTGCTCATGATGCAGCTGGATGGCAACTGCTCGATTTCCTAGCTTCGTTAATGAGCTGGGAAACTGTCGCCGAAGCTGACGACTGCGCCGAGAATATAATGCAGACAGATCGAAGCAAGTCCCCCTCGCTTTTGAGACAGGTGCTGTGACCCCATTGCACGAGTGTGCAGCGGCTGATGCAGCACGGGCCCCTACCTGGCAGATCTTTCGAGATGTTGGGTGTGGGTTTGACCTGCTGCAGAAAAGCGGCCACATCACTAGCAGGGTCATGCCAGCAGTGCTTGCGAGTCTGCTTTGTTGTACCAGCTGGCGCATCGCTGCAGTTGCCAGGTGCTCACAGCAGATTGAACAGTTCGAAAGGTCAAAAGCCTCAGTGTTACCCGACACACGACAGCCATAAACCATACGACGAGCTGGCAAACCCGATAGCTAAACCCTTTGTTGGGGCCTGGACCGCCACAATGTGCCTGGGCTCAGGCTCGTGCTGCCGGAATCCTCGCACGGCGTGCAGTCGCGATTCGAGAGGTGCTAGCTTCGGCGCTTTTGTCGATTTGCGTCCTTCCGCGCAGACTCCGGGTTTGCCATTCCGGGCTTCAGAAAAGGGTTGACCTACATTCGGCTAGTAAGGCCTGGTGAGCTGAACCTACGCATCGCCGCAGCAGTGACGCCTGAAGGGCTTGGATAGAGACCCGAACTCTAGTGTCTTGGCTGCGAAGCATCTTGAACGTACTTAGGGCCCTCACCGCACCGGCCGCATCCTGTTGTTCGGGCCAGCAGTGTAGTAGGTGAGTGCAGGATGACTCGAAAAGTTTGGGTCTGAACGTCCAAGTTGCGCCAGGCAAGAGCTGCGACCAACGTCGTTTGAGTCCTAAGCCCTGTCGAAACTCTGGAGGCGGAGCTGGACAAGCCGTGCCACCAGGCCTCGACTTGAAAATCCTCCGTTCGCCACGCTGAGGGGTACCTTATCCTGAGGGATAGTTTAACTGGGGCAATCTAGGAACCCTTATGATGAGGATGCTACTATTAGGGCTTGGATGGGTCGCTGATTTCCTGAGCTTCTTCAAAAATATGTCTTGTCTTTGCTGTCAGTATTTAAGTGGTATCAAAGGCTGCCCAAGCATGCGTGCTCCCCGGCAGATTCAGTTTTTGGCAGCATACTCAGCACGACAGAGTGCTAAGACTAAAACACTACGCTGTGCTTGCTACCAGAGGAAGTCGCTCAGAGACCCCAATCATTTCTGACCAGCAGTGGTGGGGTTTTGAGGTTCAAGGATAAACTGAAAGCATCTTCAGCAGGCCGGGGATGACGCCGGCAAAGACCCCGGCTCTGAAGCTATGCAGGTGGGCGATGTTCTTGTGGGCTTACCCAGAGGCCCCAAAGTAGTTCCTGTTTGGGATTACCTTATAGGATTCTATATACGAACCCCAAAAAGGAACTACTTTGGGGCCTTTGGGTAGTGTCCAGATAACTGCAGCATTTCGAGTCTTCGTTCGCAGTGATAGCTTTGCCGGTGACCTTTGTTTTCTCGTGTCGCCCCGATGAGGAGGAGCCGGACGCGCAGGAAGAAGTTCAGCCGAGGCCCAAGCTGCGGCCCCGAACCGTAGAGGTAGGACCGGTAGATACCGGTGTTCCAGAAGAGAAGGCACGGCGTAGTCAGTCTTCAGTCTGCCCGATTGCAACCAGACAGCCGAATAGACCCGAAAGCCAAAAGCCCTGTACTCAAAGCCGTGTACGCGATTGCCTCGCCATGCTTAAAAGGCAGGGTGGGTGTTTGCCCTGCATGTCCGCTATCATGGGACTGGCAAAAGCCGCGAAGGCGCCACGCCCTGAAGTGTGAGTCTGACAGTCTTGCACGGCAAGACTCTGACAATTCCAATCGGAAAGCTTGGGACCTCTTCGAACAGAAGTCCCAAACCAGTCCCAAACCCGAAAGTTCGCCAAGTCCTAGGTGGTGCTACTTCAGGGACCCATTGCATGCCAAGGCCTTTTCGAGCCGTAGGGGTTGGCGAGGCTGAGCTCAAGGAATGTCCGGTTTGCAATGTTTGAACACGCTGCTAGTGTTGGACAGGGCTGTTTGGGCCTTGTGTTGAATAACAAAACTCTGCATGACTCTTGGTTCTTGGTCTCTGGGTGCCGGATAGCAGATGGCAATCTGCGAGTAAAAACCCTTCGTTGTGCCGAGGCGAGAACCAAGAACCAAGGTGGTGCCCAGAAATCTTGGGGTTCTTGGTTCCCGGGCCAGGCTGCATCTTAAAATCTGTGTGTATGTATTCTGTTGATATGCGTGACGGCGCCAGACAGAACCAAGAAACATGACTGCAATGTTGCCGATGAACAGTGCCCCGAAGACGATGGTGACGACAATGCTGCTGGTTGCCTGAAGACGGGTCACTCTTGCGAAGCCTACAAAGCCCTGGGACGTCAGAAGGTATCGTTCAGTATCTCTCTTCTCCCTCGTTGTGCTCTCCAACTGTCCCAGATCTGACAGTCTTTTAGGACCATCTCCGTGGTTGTTGGCTTTGGATGCTTGCGCAAGTTGCGCACTCGCATGTATACGCACACACACACACACACACATTGACTGACGGACCTGGCTTGCTTGCAGGTCGATCCCCATGGCAGCACTCCGCTGCACCTGGCTGCCGAGAACAATGCTGCCCGTGCCCCCAGTGTAGCAGGGCGAGGACCTTCAGTACTGGTTCAAAACGTCAAGTTTTGACGGGCTTTCGACGGGGTCAAGGCTGCATTTAGAGGGTTTAGAAGGTTGCAATGTGTTATTTTACAGGCCGGTTGTCGTCATCATCAACGCTGGTTGCTGAATCTACGGGGCGCTGGGTAAGATGTCTTTGTGCCCAACATGCCCTCAGAAGAGGGAAGCGACTGTACACACTCAATGCTACCTCTGGCAAATATCCCGCCCCTACATAATTACGATTCAACGCAGGCATGTGGAAATGGCTCTAGTCTAGAAGGTTTAGCCAGACGCTTGAGTGTATGCATCAGCAGCTGCGATGTTCCGAAGCCTGCGGCTCTCTCATAGCACGGAGCAGCTGCACCCAGCCTAACCCAACCTACCTAGCCCAGCCTTGCCTAGGCATTCACCACTGACTCAGAAGCATGATGAAACCACAGCTGCTCCTCACAGTCAATTAGGATTCTCCTGACTGAAGTCAGACGGAACAGAGCCTACACTGCTAGCTGCGAATTCTGGCTTGATATCGCCATGCCGTCGCACGGACGGCTCATTCTTCATGGCATTATCGGAGCCTGCCTGGTGTTTCAGGAGCTGCACGCACATCAGCAATAAGCAATGCAAGCATCGGATAGCATTGGTGCAGTGTCCTCAAGCACTGCTACCATTCTGCCAGAAGAAGCCGTGGCAAAGTTCTCGTAGTTCCTGTTGAAGTGTTGGTGCTGGGTGAAGCTTGCGTATGTTCCATTTAGACTTGTTTTGGATGTTCGGGTGCCTGCAAGTGTTTAGGTGATCTGATGCGGGGGCTGTTTTGTTGGGCCATGGCTTCAGGCGAGCTTGTGCATGACAGTTTGACTACCAATCACTTATCTAAGCAACTCTAGCGACCATATCCCTCTGTTTGCATTCAAGTTTCGATGTAAGTCCTCTTCTTTGTCACGGTCTTGTACTATTGGGGCTTCTTGTATCGTGGAGGACGTGCACAAGACTTGAGACTGGCACTCCTGTGAGCCCGCAGAAAGAGTTTGTTACATAAGTTTGTTGTTTCGGCTAGTTCATGTTGCGGCATGTCGGTGTCTCGTAAGGGCGTTGCTTGAGCAGAAAGTAGAGGACCAACGCAGCCTGCGGCAGACTACAGTTTAGGATGTCCTTAAGGGGGGGTGGTCCAAGGGGGGTAGGTAACCTAGTAATCCCCATTATTCCCCAATACTCCCTAAGCTTCCCTAAGCTTCCCCAAAGCTCCCTAGTACCCTCCCCCCTTGAACCACCCCCCCTTAAGGATCCTATAAACAGTCGTTGCTGCCGGGTGTAGTTTTTGACGATATGCATGTTATGCAAAATGAAGGTTAAGTTACTAAGTTGCCCAGTACGTTTACAGCTAATGTATGTAGTCAGTCAAAGCCCAGTGCCATCAGTCGCAGGAGGCGGCTCAGGCTGACAAAGGCGTCATGAAGCACTTTCCTCAGTGTTTGCAACAGCCAGGTGAGGGAAAGACTGCTTACTAAAGAATGCTGGTATAGCATGCCAGACTGCTGCACAAGAACCTCGTCCGAACCGCTTCGGATTTTGGATGTTGGAAACCCCTGACAGTCTTTGCAGGTTGATTCGCATTGGAGATCCAACAAGTTTCTGGTTCGGGCTTGACAAGTTGCGACTCAGACTCCCTGTAGCACTAGTGGTAAACATGGGGGCTGGTGTAAAGCTTGAGATTAAGAGACCATGCCTTTGGAGTATGTGTATACTTCTTTTTATTCTTCGTTTGTAGGGGGTCCCGAAGAGTGCCACCATTGACGGGTGCAGTTCTTGCATCCACCTGCAGCTTATCAAAAACTGAAAATGCCCACTTTGGGCTTAGGGTTAAGGCGATGACACGGGTTTCCGAGTTTACAAAGGCTTGGGTTTGTCTGTGCGCTCTGACCAGAAGCGAGGGGAAGCTCAAGGAGCAAGCTCAAACTTCCAAATGGGGGGTTTCCACCAGCGCAACAATTCCGAAAGGTAGTGGAGGCACCAAGCAGTGAGAAGGTCATCCCTAAACCAAAACTTTCTAGATCTGCGAGGGGCAATACTGCCAACTGGTAGAATAGGTCAGCCATATCCGAACGGAGTAGTTACTAGCGATCATCAGAATAGCCGCAACCATAGTTGTAGTACATTGAACACTGAACTCCATAAAACCATAGCCATAGACCATAGACCCTAAACCCCAAACCCTGACCCCTAAACCCCATAAACCTCAACCATAACTGCAGTAGTCGAGGTACCTGTGGCCGATCCACTTGAGCTCCGCCTGCCCGGCTCGAATTGAACTTCATGAAGTTCGGATTCTTGGATTTAGGGTTAGGGTAGGGTAGAGGATCGGATTTTGGGTACGCGTAGCCTTCCGAATGCAGATGGTCCTGAAGCCCATACTGATTTGGGCTACAAATGAGGAAACCCGACTTCCTAGAACAAGGAAGCAGAGTGAAGGCAGAACCTGTAATGCTTTAGACGGCAAATTGGATGTGGTGGTTAGCCTCCGCGCTCCCTCGGCTGCCAATGGAACCTCCACCAGTTCTCCGTGTAGCCGAAGGGCTCGCAGACCAATTATGACATCATGCAGTGACACAGTACCGGTACATTAATTAAGTTATCGCATGACAGCTCATCTTACAAAAGCGCATGGCGTTGGCCAGCTTGTGTCTTCTATCGTACTACACGCTCATAAGCTCTTCAAATTCAACAGCATGTAGAACTCCATTCCCTTTCCGCCGCCCCCCAAATCCTAAGCCAGTCTCATTTTCCAGCTCCGGTTCAACGGTATTCGAGCGTTCGCACCTAAGGTTTGCACCTGAAAATCCTGTTGTCTCGGGTTTCGGACTTGGGGATTAGCTTTGCGGACTTAGGGGTTCTGGAGTTTGAGGTTAGGGATTGTGGGGGGTGCTAGGCACCAGCATCTTTCAGGAAAAGAAGGACCAGTGCATCCATGCGTGGTCTTGAAATCCTCATATGTGAAGGTTCACGGAACTTTGGGATTCAGGTTCTTTGACACCCGTTCAGAGCAGAGGGGGCTCCCCGAAACGAGGCGAGCCCGAGCTAGCAAGAGCTGTCTGAACAGGTTCCGCTATCCACGCCTGATGCGGAGGCTTTCGAGGCGACCTTGTTGCCGGTAGTGTAAGGTTCAGTTCAGCTAGAGTGAAGGGCTGAGAATTTGGGATAACGTGGAGGTTTAGGTTCTTGAGAATGCCTTGTACCAGTGTTTCCCATGTGATTGTGATGCTGGACAACATAAGTACTGTATGGGTTTGTTAGCAGCCTGCCTTTGTCGGACTGCCTTTGTGGTAAGCGAACGGCATTTTCTGCGGTTGATGAGTTGGGTTGGTTGCCGTCATGCTGGTGCTGGTGCTGGTGCTGGTGGGGTTTTTCCTCATCAGTATTGCCAGCCTACCGCTACCTACTACTCCTGCTCCTGCTGCTGCCACTGCCACTGCACAAGAATCTGTTGCTTTCGTGAATGCAGGTCTTTACCGTGGACTGCACACTGGGCCGTGCAGCCTGCTGTGAATCGTAAGCAGCCGAAACGGCGAACCTTCAAATTGGCTATAGAAGTGACCTATCCTTTTCTCGCTGCGAGTGCATTCTCTGCAAGAGTCTTCAAGGATGGGGTTAAACATCATGCGGGACTTTCGTCCGTTCAACCGAAGCTTCTAGTGGTCGCGTGTCGAAATGGGGCTGAAATTTGCAGGTGAGCCCTTCCGGATTCGCCTGTTCTGAATGGCGGGAACCCCCAGCCCAAATCCCAAAACTGAAAACCCCGGAACCTAGAATAACCCTAAACCCCAAACCCTTAACCCTAAACCCTCAACCCCGGAACCCAGAAAGCCCTGCACCGAGTCCCCCGACTTTCACAAAGAGCTGGCCGAGATCGGTCTCCGTGGCTTCCAGGTGGATGCTTGGGGCGTAGAGTTCTACAGGCTTGAAGGCTCACGGGAGTACATAAGGCACTTCAGAGAGACCTCGTTCAAATACGAATTGGAGTACAGATGATGCTGTTGAGCAGAAGCGGCAAGGACCGACATTCTTCGGCTCGCCATGCCGTGGCAGCCAATTCCAGAGATATGACTTTGTCAACGTCTGAGCAACCCAGCCCTGTAAGTGTACTCCCATGGCGCCTTGTTTATTTCAGCACAATAGACATCGATCTCAACTATGTAAACGGCAATGCATGGTTCGTTTTTGTCGTTATGGTTGCCACGACAAGAATACTTTTCGTTTTTAGTCATGGCCGTTGGTCTTGCTAGCACACTCGGTAATAATTAGTAAGTCCCATGTACCGAAAACTCTCTTACCTCTCTTCGTCTAGGTTTGCACCAGACGGCCTTACCTAAGCCGTCAGAGTAGGGTCGACGCCGTCAGCGGGCAACCGACAGGAATACGTCAACAAGACGCTGCCCAAAGAGTTGGAGCTGGATAAGCCTTTTTCGGAGGCTCGCAGGTTCAGCTTCCAGGTTCCCGGAGCTGGTTTCCTGATTCGCGTCTGGCTTTGCCACACTCAACGAATCGAAGTTCGAGAGTGGCCCTATACACTCGTTTGTAGTCTCATTGAATGTGTCAGTTTTCCGAGATCCCATGAACAAACTATCCCAGTTATTGTCCCCTCTGCGGAGGCATTTATGACAGCAGATCACTCTCGAGTGAACCTGGGATTTCGTCGCTGGCAGAAGCGAGCTCTGAGCTGAGTGAGACTAGATTTAGTTTTTGTTTTAAATTTAGGGTACTTTTAGGGTTTTTATGAGGGTTTAGGGTTTATAGGATTTTCGAGCTACAGTCAGCTTTGGGGCTCTTGGTCATTTGCTTGCCGGCTTGAGGCCGCGAGTTTTTTTGTGGAGATCCTCAGCATGCATTGTCGGTCCTGTTGTTTGTATATCTTGTTCTATATTAATTAAGACCTTTAGACTCTACGTAGATTTTGGCGCGCTGAGTGAAGAGTGGTGCACATTTCTATGGTCGTTTGGTCCGGTTCGCGCGAATGCCGTGAAGATGCAGCTGTGCACAGAGGAAGCCGGACTTGCAGGACGATGTGTTGTATCGGAGTTTAGGGTTTAGGGTTTAGGGTTTGTATCGATGTGGACGCAGTGAGTTTGAAATGCTTCTGTGTTTCACGACGCATCAGGTGTCAGCTGCTCAGCTTTCTTGTCTGGACCGAATGCTCAACTCCTCGATATTCGAAGCACTTTCAGACGAAGTATCTTACGGTTTCTTCAGTTACGGGTGAAAGTTTAAAACTCCCAGACGGGAATTCCAGGTTTTTGCCATGCAGAACAAGAAGTTATTTCCAGCGAACTTCGATGAGGAGGCGCAAGGAGCCACAGTGACCCTGAGCACTCACCAGATGTGTGCATGCTCAGCATGTTCAAAGGTTTCGCTTTCTGCTGCTTGCACCCTTTATCTTGCAACGGGGCAGGACTTGGAATGCTCGACGCGGGAAACGATGCCGATTTCCTGTTGAGCAACACGAAGGCACCGGAAGAACTCCGGCACAAGCAAACTTGTTGACGAAGTTTCTTGCATGCCTACCTTCTGTCTTGTGACTTCGTTAGATGATTTGAGCGCTCATTCCAAGGAACCCGGGACCAAGGATTTCACAGAACCGCGCGATAGACTTGAGAAGCGGAGCAGAGGCCTTGCAACCTCGGGCTGACAATCGGACTCATCTTCTGCTTTACCAGCACAACCTTTCCAGGCACTCAGATCGTCTTGCTAAGGCCATGAGGAGTAGAATCCCAGAACGTACACGCCCACACTTGCCTTTTTGTGTCATGTAACCCTACATGCTACGGGCTCCAACGCTCTGAAACCTACGGGCTTATTGGGCCCTCAACCGTCTGCGCGAGGCCCCCTGGCCCGAAGTGGACTATGCCTGGCCGGAGCTGCACCTCTTCGTCTGAAAGAAACTCTTTGGTTTTGAGATGGTTTAGGGGCTTTGGGTTCAGGATTTTGAGTTGATATGGGGCTTACAGGCTTATCGGGCTAGGTTGGTCCGGTTTAGGTAATGAGTTTTGGGGAGTGTGGCCCGAGAATTCAAGCTTCAGCAATGTCAGAGTTTGCAGAGTTGTTTTGGCAGTCACTTTGCGGGTGACGAATTAAAGTTTACGGGTTCGGAGCTTTGGCCCAACACCCAGTGTAGAGCTCGATGTCTGGTGCCGCGCGCCGGGTTCGGATAAAGCGGGAACAAGCCTCGGACTGGACTGACTGTAGCAGCTTGGGGGAACGGGCTGTGTGTGTTTTCGGCCGTGCTCGGAAAGCAACGGGGTTTTGGCTCGGGGTGCTCGCGACCGTTTCAGGGCGGTTTGAAGCCCTTGCGAAGCAGTCAGCTCCCTCAGGCTTGTCACCACTGCACTTGTTGCTTCAAAGCAATCAAGTTAATCAAGCATGAAACCGTGAAGCCTGAAACAGTGAGCTGTGAATCTTCAGCCCTCCACGGGGGTCTCTGCGGCGACTGTCCGAGGTACGAGAACGCGCGCTTTCAGAGGCTTCGTGCCAGAATCCAGGAAATTGCCAGGCCGGCGAGGATCGTTTGGGAGGGTCTCGGCTGAGAGGAGATGGACCAGTTGGCAAGTCTCACCCCAAAGACCGTGAATACTATCGTATGCAGTGCAGTTTGTTTTAACTTTCTAGTCGAGATAGCGGTCAGAGTTGTCAGTTCCAGTTCAATTCAGTTGATGAGCAATCCATCGTAGACGATACCGCAGCATCTCAGCCTTCTCGAAGTACAGCCATTCGTGGCAACACCCTCAAGACTGAACTCGCAGATGCCGATGTCAATGTGCTGCAAGAGACGCTGAGCCAGGTTGTACCTGAAGCGATCGGGATGGGAAAAGGACGAGCTGCCGCAGAGGTTCCGCGGACAGGGACAGGGCACAAGCAACGCATGCCCCTGTCTTGGGCTTCAGCTTCCGGGGCTTCTGTGGCACATGGTCTACAACAGCCCGACAGCGGGCTGGGGCTGCAGTACACACCTGCCTAGGAACTAGTTCTGAGCGCGTGTAGGCAGCCACAGTCGTCGTGACGGTAGCCCTAGCTTTGGCACTAGCAGTATAGGAGCAGGAGCGGGAGTCGGAGAGGAGGAGTAGGAGAAGTCGCGTCGTCGCCGTCGTAGCACTACAGGATTCCATCCGTGCTCTGCAGGTTGGGGTCGCAGCCTCAACTTCAGACCTCCGCCAGCTAAGCTTCGTTGCAAGACATCATAGACTCATAAACCAGAGGGAGTTTGGGGTAGATGAGGGTGTTTCAATGGAGAGCTTGGCGTGTGGGATCTGTTCACAGGATTGTCCCCAGTCGTCAAAGTGCCGGTTTTGGGTTAGCCTGGATGTCAAGAGGCCTGCCCAATCCCTGCGGAAGCTGCCAGGTTCAAAATCTTCATCTGGATAGAGGTCTTCCAGCCCGGGGATGCGCCTCGGAGTTATGTCATGGCGGACTCCTGCCTATCTATCTCTGTACTGTCTCTGTATAGCCATGTGGCTGAGTTACACGTGTGTGTAGCACCTCTGCTTGCGTTCTAAAGCCCGGTCTGGGAGTTTCTGAACTCGTGGACAATCATGCATTGCCCGCGATACCAGTGACGCTTGATGGTCACGACCCCTCCCAGCATGTCGGAGCGGAGAGTCGCGACTGAGCCGCAAGCTTTTGACTTGATAGGCCCAGCTGCAGCTCATATTACATATGCTACAGGCAGGCTGGCAAGATGAGTCCAAGCGAAGCGGTCATTGAGCTTCAAATTCTTACAGGGTTGAATTGGGGTGTGAGTGAGTTTTACTTCGTTGCTCTTCTTGAAGCTTTGGGAGACGCTGTGTAGAGAAACCTCAGCAGGTAGACCCGTTGCACTTGGCATGCTAGCGTGAACAAACTCCTTCCTATCCGAATCGGGAAGCACGTCGTTGCACGTCAACCTTGATGTTCGAAGCTCGCGACCAACAAACGGTTTAGGACCCTAACCCTAAACCCCTAAGCCTAAGCCTGTTCAAAGCCCGATAATCTGCCCGGGAGAGCCAGGCGACTTAGACCAGACGGCAGACTGAGCTGCAATATAGAGGGCCAAGTAACGGTGCTCCTAGCTCAAGTACAGTACTCACAGATATATTCCCAGATCCCTCCACTATATCATTAGCAAGGGCCCCCCCACTCCCCTAGAGAGTGACGAGAAAGGGACCAGGGTGTTAAGATGCGAGCTCCGATCGTCCAAGACCTGCACCGTTCATTGCCATAGTCCGCAGAATCCTGAGGCATTGAGACCATCCGCCCATACGGACGGGGGCTATGCCATGGGCCGCTACTGGGTGCAGGCGAAGCTACTCGTCAGGAGTGATGAAGCTCAGAGTTTAAAGGGCCTTTAAGGGGCCCTGTAATTCAAGCTTCGAGCCTTTCTGAGGGTTTGTGGGTTAGGGTTAGGGTTAGATTCGGGGAAGGGCAGAGTGAGCAGCGCCAGCCGCCTGGTCCCAAGGACATGCAACATCGTTTCGAGTGTAAGCCATGCGATGCCGAAACCACGAGGAGACAACATGGGGAGCCAATCGATAAACCCCCAAATCCTATGACTTCAAGCCTTCCTTCAGCTGCCGGTCATCACGCTCGTATACAACGTCTTCATACATTGTGTTCACGCCCAGGAAGAATGCCATGAAGTTCAACTTCGAGGATCCCCGCGGTATCAATCCACCCTTTGGGAAGCCCTCTGGCAGCACTCTTCGGGTCTTATAGATAGGCTTTAGTTCGTGCTTTCTATTGTGCACGAGGCTTGGCGGAAAAAGTGCTTGCGGAAGCACTCCCTGACTGCTCGGATTGATGTGCCTGTTGCCGAGTTTGCGCGGGAGTGCCCAGGACACATTCTCTTCCCATCAACGTCGGCACCATGACAATGTTCCCCAACTGGGCAGCTTGTCCACACTTCGCTCGTTGGCCTGGGAAACCCGCCTCAAGGTTAAAGAGGCCCACTGTCACCTGAAGTAGGCCAGCCAAGTTGAGTTTCCCATGAGATCTAGCCTCACAGACAGCCCCTGCAAAGAGACGGCAAGAGTAATTCTCAGTTCATTCGGAAGCGGCCCTGTGCTTACAAGTTGCAAGACAGAATTACTTACCTTTGTAAGCTCTTGCTCGTCTTTGCAGAACAAATCCCGATGACGAGAATATCTTGAAGAGGTCCCAGGCGGCACCTCAACTGTACCGACTATACCTCAACTCATCCCCTTCCGCAGAAGCCTGAATTCCACAGCTTCGGGGTTATCCGGAGTTTGTTGCCGTCGGCCGCCATTATCTGATCGGAGTTCAGGCCTCTCATTTCCTCACGCCCAACATGAAGAGCAAGACCATTGTTTGCCGCATGGCTCCGTTGGCTCCGTTCGTGCTGTGGCTTGTGTTGGTGCTGGGGATTGTGCGGTTCAAGAGAGGGTCAGGATAAGAGACCCCAGTGTAGATGGTAAGCAGTAGATTGAGTATCATAAGGACCTAAAGTATCTGGAGACTCGATTTATCCCAGAACTAGTAACCAGCGATGCCACATGTTACTATCGAGAGACGTGATATCCCGGAACTAGCAAGTAGCAATGCCACATCGCGCCTGCGAACTTTGACTTGGTGCGTCAATTCGATGGTAGTAGGCCGTCTTCTTCCTGGTTCGAAGCATGGCTTCTTTGAGTATGCAGTATTTTCTCGGTGGTAGGGACTAAGAGATCGAGGTTTGACCTGGGATTAGAGGGTTTATTGCTCAAAGAAGGTGCACGGAGACTCGGGATGAGGTTACCCTTGCAACCCTAAAGAATTGCATCAGGCACAAGACTTCTAGCAGCAGGGATCCGGTAGTCTTCCTGGTCGCTCTCCGTGCCTGGCGCGAGTCGTGAGAGTCGAAAGCCTCAGCCGAAAAGCACCTAGTTCCCCCGTCTTTCCCCCAGGCAGCTGTGGGGGCGGGAAAAGGAGTCCCTAAACCTCCCTAAACCCCAAAACCTAAACCCTAAACCCCTAAACCCAAACACCAGACCCAAACCCTTAACCCACAAGGCTACGCCTTCAGCGTCTATCCGGAGGGGGGGAACAACCTCGACTTCGAGGATGACGAAACGGGGAAGCTGATTTGGACCGAAGACCTCTGACATGCGCAGATTTCATGCTCGGCTTAGTATATGGGAGTTTCCGAAAATTAGGGGGTACCTTATTTTGGAGTCCTTAGAGTAAGGACATGCGCAGATCTATGCTCGGTTTAGTATATGGACTCGTGAGAGCTATCGGAAGCTACTGGGGTCAATATGGAGTTTAGGCTCGGTTTAGTATACGAGAGTTTCCGAACATTTGGGGGTACCTAAATTTGAGGTCCTTACAATAAGGATCCTATTATTTAAGGTGCTACATTGGGGTCCCCTGTTTTTGGAAACTCCCATATTGACTCCTTAGAGTCATTGGAAGTTACTGGGGTTAATATGGGGTTTAGGCTCGGTTTAGTGCATGAACTATTGGCTACTATTTGCTTAAGAAGCCACCCAAAAATAAAAAATAATAATCCCTATATTACCCCCATAAGGAATATATATTTTTTTATTTTTTGGTGGTTCTTAAGCAAATAGTAGTTAGTGTTGATATTGACCTTTCTGTTAGAGCTCGGGTGTTCCGACCGGGCCTGCGAGCGGTTTCCGTGGCCACATCCCTTGCCAGCAACATCTTGCACCTTCCCGAACCGTGCCAAAACGGGGAAGTTTGAGCATTTCAGCTTAAGCCTTCAGCCGTCTTCGGACATAAGCTTGAGGAAAGGGCTGATCGTACGGAGAAGAGAAGTCAAAGTTTCCCGGGTCTGCTGGAGAAGGTCATGAGTTCGGGCCCTCGCAGCTCTCGGCCCGAAGCTCTGCAGATGTTTTCACCCTGGCATCCGGCGGGAGATTCCATACATCTGGGTGTTGTGCCGAAGAAGTGGTATCGTTGAACACAAAATGAAGAAGACCACCCAAATTGGATACACTTTGGATACGGGTGCAGGTCTAAGCAGCTTCTCTTTGGCTCACTTGCTTGAAGCACGGTCCGAACAGGGATCTTTTTTTCTTGCTGTTGAATCCATATGGTGACTGCCTGCATGTATGCCCGTAGAGGTGTACGTGTACATGTGTACTGTGTACATATGCAGGGCTCGTTTGGTTCCCAGGTGCGGCTCGGTTTTTGGCTTGGCCTGGCTTTGGCACGGCGCCGTGCTTGACTCGGTTTGGTGGAGGCATCACAAGAAACATATCAGAAGCATGGGCATAGACATTATATACATGAGCACTGTGTAGATGTACATGTATGTGTATATGTTATGTGTGTGTGTACATGCACGTATGTCTACCGCAGCAAGACCAATGCCCAGCTCCGCCTCCACCCAAACAAACTTAAGCCGAGCCTCTCAGGGGCCAGCCAAGTGGCATCTGAGGAAAAACTTCTTGACTGCATATTCTACATATCATTTAGATACATTATATATATATATATATACATTTATATTTATATTTATACATACACACAACTCCATACATGTATATATGTACTTATGTACAGGTATTTGTATCTATATTTATGCGTATACACATGTGCATGACAGTCAGTGTTGTCAGGTAGACATGTACATGTCGACGAGTCCTTGTTGCATTTGGCCTGGCAATCTCCAGCAGGATGCGCACAACTCTTATCGTGCCGATGCGCACGCCAGCTCTCCGGTCCGAAGCTAACAAGCCAACAGCCGCTCTTAACCGACCTCCCTACAGCTTCTCCAAGAGGCAGGGTTGATTCTACAGGTGTGTGGGTCTACTGCTTGGGGCTTGAAAAGCACTTCTTGAGGCTCACCGGTCTGAGCGACCTAGTTAGTCATAGCAACTGAGGATAGGGAGTATAAAGCTCATGCTGTTGACGGTACATGTGCTGTGTTGTCCTAGGCACACACACTCGACACACTGAAGACACTCTAAAAGCTACAGAATCCTGTTTCAAGTGCATGTGTCACTCCGAATCATCGGCTCGTTGCAGTCCGTATGTCTTCAACCGACGAGGGAAGGCACGGGTGCTTGCGGACGCGCACAGCCCGCACCAAACGCCCCCCACTTCGAAATTCTCCGCACGCAAACCCTTAACCTTGGAAGATATAGGCCCCTAAGTCCTGAACCCATCCTAGGCCCTGATTCAGCTTCGTCCAAGTCCACTCTTCATGTCCAGCCGGCTTGAGCTTGTTTTTCGGCCTATGACCCATGCTGGCGACACGTGTCGGCAACCGTATCATGCAATGGTTGAAAAGGTTCTCCTTTTCGGTGTACCCGCAATTCTCTGTTTCAAGGGTAACCAGATAAAGACGTCGGAGCACAGGAACCCAGTTGATAGCCCGTGAAATGTTTACACGGGGAATCTTGGCCGCTGCTTGGTCGGTAAGACTGGGATCTGCGGTTCTTTCTGGCTTTCTGGATCATGCGCATTTAGCCATTGGGCCTCGTGGTGTGAAGCCCTGCGCCCGCTGCCCTGCACTGTACCTCTTCCAGGATTAGATATGGGCACCAGGCCGTAAAACGATGTGGATCGCAGGAACGGATCCCAGTTTGGAAAGGTCGAGTGTTTGTTGCAATTAGGAGTCGGGGCATCTTATAAAGGTGGTTCTTACTCTGAGCGTCCTGCTGTGTGAGGTCCGCATTAGGTTCTTGCCCACGTGAACCTTGACAATCTCACAGCCCCACCAGCCTGGCAGAACGACATCCGAAGTTCACACAGCCATTCTGAACCGCAAGCCCGACACTTAACCCCACATGCATGGAGAAAAACATAAGCCCATGAAGCCCGGAACACCTTCAGAGGCCGCATTGCCCAATAGTATGTTTAATTAAATTAATTAAATTTAGGGGCCTTAGTACTTAGAATAGGGTTTTGGGGTCTAGTATACCATAATAATAATAATACTAATACTAATAATAATAATAATAATAGTAATAATAATAATAATGATAAAATGACAACCCCCCCCCCCCCAAAGTAGAAGAGGTAATATTTATTAAGGCCTCTATAGTACCAGCAACCGATCTCGGAGGCCGGGGTTGCCGGGAGCTCGGCTTCCTCCCGGCTTGCCTGCAAGGCGGGTTTTCGGTTTGATTTCTGGAGATTTCGGGGGCGCCAAGCTTGGCTTTTGGGATCTTTTGGGAGTGTTCGTTCTCGGGTCTTACTTGGGGGTTCTGTTTCGAAACGACTGGTTTTGCTTGTCACGAGCCGGGCTGCAAGGTTCCGATCGAGCCCGACGCATCTCCCAAAAGATAGGTCAGAAGGCCGTGTTTTACCTCCCAAGTCCGCCCAAAATCCTGAAACCCTTAAACCTCTATCCGCATAGTTAAGTCCTGCGCCGAAAGCCTTGAAACTTGAAGGCTGTTCATCGCTGGCCCTGGCTCACGAGTTTTGCCTCGGTGCCCCAAAGAGCGATCCTTTGCGCCCCCTCCCTCCTCACGTGCAATGGCCATGCGCGGACGCAGTGGAGTTACCCTGCTTGTCACTCGGCTCGTGCACAACTGCCGTCTGATATAGACTTTCGAACAGAGTAACCTCCAAGCCGTGACAGCTTTTCGTCCGTGACCCAGTAATACTAATAGAAATATCAAGACTAATACTCGCACTAACAATACTATAGCATGAGTAATCGTAGTCATAATTACAACTCTATACGTATGTATACACACAAACAACAATTACAGATGTAAGCAAGTAAGTATGTGTCTTGCGCATAGGCATTCTGAATCAGTTGGTATAAACACGCCTGTGTGTCTGTGGCTGTTTATCCGTATGTGTTTGCAGGCATGTGAATATATATATATATATATATATATATATATATATATATATATATATATATATATATATATATATATATATATATATATATATATATATATGTTTTTTTGTGTGTGTGTGTGTGTGCGTGTCTTTGTCTTTTGTATATGTTTATGTATGTATATATACATATATATATATATATATACACTATATATATATATATATATATATTTGTATATATATATATATATTCATATTTATATGTATATATATATATATATATATATACATACACAGACACGGCAACCACCCCCAGTCCATGTTTGTGCACATCACTTTTGGCATGATGCTTTTGCATCTTCGTCGCCACACTTTCCCATTTCTAGCCCAGCCGGGAAGCAATGATGCCGAGGTGATTGTTGGCTGCTGCCTTCTGTGGAACAGCACCTAGCCAGCATGTGCCCACAAGCAGAAGCTTTATATCCAGAACTAGGACGAACAGAATTCACTCTTTTAATACTATGTTCCGGGTTGGCTGCGGATGCTTAGATCACTTATTGAAGAAACATGTCGAAAGCTCCGATCCTTCAGCTTCTACTACAGTTTGATGCAGACACTTATAAGGGTACAGCAACAGCAATCCCACATATGATAGGGTTTTGATGTTGTCCGAAATTTCTATGTGGATGCCCGGCTCCAAAAGACTGGGCCGACTGCCAGCCTGCAGCCCTGCAGCACACACCTGTGAACAAAAGGGGTACCCACAAACCTTCCAACAGGAAAGCCCGGAAGCTTTACAGCTAAATCTTGAGAGGCAGACATTTTGCGCAAAACTTGTGAAACTCTCTCAAGCATTGGCAACAGAGATGTGGCAGTTTCCCTGCTAAGGCTCAAGACCTTGATAGACCCTGAACCATACTCCCTAAAGCCAAGGCCTCAATGTCTTTGTCGGAAGCCTCGGGACATGGCCTGCGGGCGGAACCAAAGATGCGAGCACAAGTAGTTGCACGTCTCATGCAGAATCGCGCTCGTTGCGGAAATCACAGACCCTTCCAGAGTACAGCTATGGTAGGCACGAGCGTCCCATACCCCACTTCATATTGCAGTTTGGCAAGAAAGCAGCAGTGCTCTGTATGTAATTAGGCATACCCTGGGTTGTACACAGGAACATAAACACACGCATACATGTGTATATTTATAGTATACTTTCTCTGTGTCATGTATTTGTTTATGGATACACATGTGTACACTCACAGACACATTCCGGTACGCACAGTATGGTATATACGCTGTGATTATACGTCTGTTTGTGCTGATTTACATATTTGCAGGGCTTCCTGTTTCGTTTGCCTGCTTGACGACTTGTTGACATCCATGCTTGATCACAGACGAATATCCATGAATGTGCGTTCCTGTTCCCGTCTCTCTCTGTCTCTCTTCCGACAACGCGTGTCTTTCAGGATATGTACAAAATCCCCCAAACTGTCGGATCCCATTCTGTGACGGCCCAGGCAGCCTGGTCGGCTTCGCAAGCCCCTCCAGCTGTGCTCAGCACCAGATCCCTGGTCGGACATGTGGCATCCTAGTCATCTTGCGAATGTTAGCGGTGATGAGGATGATCATTGCAATCATCATTGGCTTCTTGAACAGACGGGCATGATCATGTTCCGACCTGTCGTGATCACGTTCCGACCTGTCGCGGCTACGACGACGATGACGATCGATGTCTTGGTGTTGTGGTTGTAGATTATGACGACGGTTTTGCAACCCCTTGCGGTTACCACGGTCCGGACGGCGTGCCAGTCTCCAGGCACCTAAAGATCAAACATAGCTAGAAGTGCCGTCCGTCGTGACGGTGTAGAGGCTCCGGGTGAATCACCAAAAACTAACCCCAAAGAACCTTAAACCCTAACCTCCAGATATATTAAAAAACCCTACACCCTAAACCCCAAGCATGCCTAAAAGACCCTAAACCCTAAACCCAACTATACCCCCAAAAAGGGCCCTCCCTCTTATCCGGGCCTCCTTGCGGAAAGCCCCCTGCTCAGGAGCTCCACCGCTCTGACGAGGTGCCTTGTGTCATATCTTACCGCTGGTTAGTAGGGAATGGAAGAATGTAGTAGTTATACTTGTGCCCCATTCCTCCATTCCCTACGAACCAACGGTAAGATATTCCAGCTTTCTTGTGATGTTGTCTACGTATAACATGTAATGCTTTAAATGTTCGATATGGCTTATGGTTCATTTCAAATTGTTGATTATTCATTGTTACAATTCGTTATTGCAAAGTTTTTTGTTTTCGAATACATGATTTCTGTGTATGGCGGCTTTACAGTGGGGATGCGGTCTAACTTAGACCTCAGCTGCTTGACTTCGGAGTCAGCTGCACCCCTAAGATCAGGAGCTGAACAGGATTTCAGTTGCAATGGCTGCATAGACCTCAGCTGTTCGCAGGTCCCCGAAACCATCCCAAACCCACGTCGTAGAGTTAGGGTTCAAGGTGCGTAACATAGATTGACTCGGATCCTGAATCGGCCCCTGTTGGCTTGCAGGCAACATGCGAGGTTTGCCACAGAAGCCAAGACCCCCGAAACCTGCATCTCAACCATTGTGGCCATGGTGAGCTCCATTATCGTTCAGGGAATACCTTACGCTCGCTCCCAGGCCTTGCATGATACAGACGATTCGTTGCACTTAGAATCGAATGCGACTCTCCGAAGCAAAGATAGCAAAGCCTGGAAAGCATCAACCGCAAAACCTAATCCTACAACCCTGTTCAACCAAGTTGCCAAGTAGGAGGGAAAAATCCTACAACCCAAAACTCTATCTCCCTGGTGGCACAGGTCCGCAGGTGCCCGGGCTCCGCTCACTGCTGGTGTCTCCTGTCGAAGTTTGAGTATGGAAGCCTTACAAGCAAGGCGACAAGCCTGTCTGATTTCAGGATCTTGAACTCAAGGGCCAAGGACCGTCTGTCACACTTGCATGCCCACCGAAACTTTGCAAAAGCCCATATATAACATTCACTAGTACCATGACTACTTCCGCTGTTGCTGCTGCTGCTGCTGCTGCTGCTGCTGCATTAAGAACAATAACAACAATGACAAAACACCACCACCACGAGGACTACTACCATTACCACAACGACCTACTACTAGTAGATACATGATCAGTCGAACCCGCTCGGACCTATGAGCTTTTTCGGGCTGTGGCGCAAAGCTACCCAAGCCATTTTCAGTATTCCTTATTTTATCCTCATAATTACAGTCGAAAGGCACCCAAACTCTGCTCTAAAGATGGGAACCCTTATAGACAACCCTATACAAGATGGGCCATGTTTTGAGGGCCCGAAAGGCGCGCTCGACTCCGACGAAGGTGAATCCTTCTCGCGACCACTCAGCCGTGACCACCGCTGCTGTCGCCGCGGCGCCCAACTTCTTTAGCAAGGCACATCTATCCGGGCGTGGCAAGAGACCGGACTTGTTGGGTCAGCGTGCTGAGTTTGGACATGAGTTTACTTGACGGCCACATGCCGACAGCAAGGTGGGGATCTGCCGCGCCCAGATCCAAGTCACACCGTCTCCATGTTCGGTTTCGTGCTGTGTTTGGAACTAAATCTTCCGCTGCAGCACTCCAGAGTCCCGTGCTTTGCAGGTCTTCGCTGCTGGTGCTCAGGGTGCCACCGCTGCCTTCGTGGCCGCCATTCTCTCCGCCATGGCTGAGCCGCTGGCGGGATGGGCTGGGGCCAAATTTGAGGGCTTTCTTTGCGATGCAGTTGCCGAGTCCTGAACCTTTGGGGTCACCATCCAAAAACTCAATGCAGTTGCAGGGCTTTAGGGCGTATGAGGGCTTACAGTGGTGAGTGGAACGCTTTCGTCACCCACAAGCGCTGCAAGCTTCAAAAGCAGGTGAATCGCCTTCTCGTCAAGCGAATGACGGTTGGCGAGGCACTGAAGGTGCGACGACTGCTGGGCTTGGGATTGAGGGGATCAGCTTCTGGGTTTCGACCCGATTGCTGACATCAGTTGCATTGTGTGTGTGTGTGTCTTGCACTGCACGGCAAACTGTGAGCAATCTCAGAGTTTCTCTTGGCCACGGGCTTGCACCCGGTTGGTACTTGTAGCAAGCCCTAAACAAAAGAAGCTTCTCCGTATCCGATTTGGCCCATCAAAGCCTTGTCAGGAGATGAACTTCAAGCTCATGGCTAACTTCTTCTTGAGCCTTGATTGCCAGGGGTGGCAGGGCCCGGTGTTGCATTTAGGCTGACCGAAGAACTTTCAAGCACCTCGGACGAGCATGCTGCGTCGCTTCGATGCGGGATGTGCTAGACAAACTTGTGCATGTGCTTAGTGTGCTTCTGGATTTGTTTAAATGGTTTCGTACAAAGACATGGAGCAATGTCTAAATCGTGTGTATGTCATGTCATGTCATGTCAGCTTGTATAGACTGTAATGTCATACCATGTAATGTAGTGATGTAATGCAATGTGATGTAATGTAATGTCATGTGGTGTAATGTAATGCAATGATATGACGTATTTATGCATGCATGTAGCGCATCACCCAGCGCGTCAAGTTCTTTTCGTGCGTGAACGGGTGCATGCGCAACCCCCAAATGGCAGACACGAGATGGCAGCTTCATGAAGATAGGTTTAAAGCTCAGCGTAGCAAACACAACAACCAGATGCTCCTAACTGGTGGAAACCTGTCGCGGCTGCTTCCGTGAGGACCACCTTCCCGACCAACATGCTGAAGTTCCCGATTTTCGAGATCATCAACATGGCCGCTTGTGCAACGTTGGGGGTTTGCTTTATGCCAAAGTCCAGTGAAGTTGCTGAGACGACCGTCCCAAGCAACGAGAATGAAACTGCTCCAGAGCACACGGATGACAGATGAAAGAGCCTTCGTAAGTTCCATCACACTGATGGTTCGCTTCTTGGGGAATTCTGAGCCTCAAAGCATTGTAAGGGCCCCCTAGCCAAGCATCGATCTGTGAACTCCAGGCCATGTCTTTCACAGCCGTCAGCGCGGGCTTGAGCGGCACCATCAGTGGGTCCCCCGGGCCGCATGAGACCCGCGAGCTCTTATATACCTGCATGATGAGCTGCGTGTGATCCGATGTTTCAAGGCTTCAGGCATTCAAGCAGTAGAGCCAGCAGAGCTCCAGTACGTACTTATTTCGGGTTTACGGAAATCCACACAAGTGCCCGCATGGAGCGAACTTGGAAGGCGCAGTTTCGACTTGCTATGTGCATTGCAGACCCTCCTCAGAAAGATGTGTTCGTCTCCAAGAACAGCCGATGCAGCTCTTCTCAACTCCAGTTGCAGTAGTCGAAGCCCCAAGCCGTAAAACCCTAGCGGCAATAGTAATTTCGCTGGGAAGTTCATCTTTCTTCCAGAAGCTCCGTCCCCACGCGTATCATGTAGCTGTTGCCAGGTTCCTGTTCTGCACCGCCATGCTTCCTGTCACCAACTACCGCTTCCGTGGCTTGGTGGTTAGCAGACTGGGGACGCTTGAGCTGTAGCCTCGCAGTAGTAGTAACACGGAGAGTGTCGCTTCCTTTGTCGAAAAGTGGCTGTCTACTTTTAGGTTTTGCGTGTGCTTAACGTTGATCCCTTAACCCAAGGCCTATGAAAAACAAACAAAAAACTCAACCTGGAATCAGAGCAGTGCAGCGCTTCGAGCAGCAACTTTGACTCTGCAGCAACTGAATCCTTAAGATCAACCCTGTAAGCACTAAACATATTGGGGAATTTTCCCCCAATATGTTTGGAACTTAATCCATAAGTCCCTCAACCTGGTAAGCCCTGATGCGAGGCAAGAGCATGGGATGGGAGATCAAGCCTGCCCTCCTTTACCAGGCCTCTCGCGAGTCGTTTTATACGGTTGTTGCAAAGTGTTGAATTTTTAGCCGAAGATAAGCCGAAGATTAGCCGAAGACAATCGCGATTCTGCCAGTTTGTCGGACAGGGTTGAGAAGCCGTTGTTTGGCGATTGTTCCAATGCTTTTGGCTCTTGGGGTTCTGGGGCAGAGTGAGTCGCTAAGGCTTAAGGGGCCCTCCGGCGTAAGTTTTGGCAGCAGGCTTGGGGGTACGGAGCACGGTCGGGCACGGGGCTCCTGACCCTACTGAGTTGTGGAAGACTTTGTTTTTTGGGGATTCGTCGCAAGACGTCCTCCGGTAGGGTGCCTGTAGCTGAAGAGTTCAATGGCAACAGTATCGAAGGCAGCAGATGATGCTGAAAGGATCCTCTGTTGTGGCTGTGGCTGCCCAGCTTGCAGACGAAACGAGATAGAGACATGAGCTTTGTGTCTTTTGTTGCCGCTTTGGCCAGGGGCCTTGGAACCTGCTTGGGCCAGAGATGGGGGTTTCCGAAAATAGGGGACCCTAACATAGTACCCTAAGTAGTAGGATCCTTATTATCAGGACCCCAAAATAAGGTACCCGAAATATCGGAAACTCCCAGATGCTAGCTCCTTTCCTTTTCATCTAGAGAGTCTCCGCCCTAGCAACGATCAGGCCTACCTGCCCACGGTCGTCCGCGACATTCTCTATGGCTGGGCCCGCGGCTTCGTTGGCGTCGCCTTGGCTAAGGCCAGGGACGATCTTATGCAGCGGGGACACCACCCACAGCTTCCGAGAACCGTTGCGAAACCAACCACCAAATTCCATAGCTTCCTCTTCCCAGCAGAAAGCTGCATTCATTGTTCTACCTCCAAACTGACTGCGCCAACCATCCAGCTCAGAGCGTTTAGAGAGTTGAGGTGAGGGGCGTAGGAGGGCACAGGCGTTGCCAATCTGGGCCTCTCCCTCAGTGCGCAACCTTTATGCGAGCCGCCATAGCTGCAGGTGTTCCAGCCACAAACCTTCCTCCAGGATGCCTTCGTGTGGCCTTGCTGGCATCCTATGGCCCCCCAATTCCGCGTGGGAGTTATCTTCAATCTCGTTTGTTGGAGCGGCAATTCGCCATTTATTTTTCGTATGAGCAGTCATCGTAGGAACTAGACTAGGCCATTCATGCTGCTGTCGAGGCAATATGGAATGAAAGCGAGCATTTCCACATTGTGTCTGCATCTTGCACCCTGCACCTGAAATCTCCAGGTTTGCGTTTGTGATCTGGGCCGCTTGCATCATCTCCTCTCCCTGCAACGAGTGGCGTGGATACACCCTGCAGCCCAAGGAAGCTCGGATGGACATTCGTTGGCTTCCGGGTTTGGGGAGGGTGGCTGCGCAGTTTCCTAGATTTCCATCGACCCGCAGCCTTACCAAAGATTGGGGAGAAGACAGAACCAACATGTGGGTGTTTCTTCATAGAACAGGGAACCGCAAGATTTGCTAGTGCATGGGATCTGGTTATAAGCACCCCCCCAAGCAAGGTACAGTATACTAGTTGTCTGAAACATGCATACGGGTAGTTGTCAAAATTAAGATCCCCTTTTGGGTACCCTAAATAATAGGTGCCGTATTATAATAAGGACCCAAAAACGGACCCTAATTTTGACAACCACCCATATGATAATATGGCTGGTTCCCCAAGCTGAAGATTCCGTGCCAGTTTCCTCCGCAATCGAAGCTTGGCCGTGGGTCAGGGTCTTTGGCGCCTTTTTTCTCTCAATTTGGCACCATCTGGCCCCCGCCAAACTGTTTGAGAACCCTATACGCCCTGAACCTACAGCCCCATCGACCCTGAACTTCGGATGGAATGTCATGTGAGCGACCCAGAGCATAAGAGAGGACAAGAAGCTCTCCTTCGGCATCTTGGCTCCCAAGCTTGCCTGGGCCTTCTGAGCTCTGATTGATTCGACGATCCCAGGGTAAGAGAAGCACTGGGCTCTGGTCATGTCATGCGAGCTGCTTTCGCAGGAGCTTATGCCTGAAATTCACTAGAGCCATACAGGTCTAGGAATGCTCAGTCTGCAGTCATGGCGGCATGGCTAGGGATTTTCGTGGTTGCCCTAATGATAGTCGTCATGCTGCCCGAGCGCACTGGGGAGAGCACACGGCAGCCGAGGTGAGTACTTCAAGCCCGTCAATTACGCTCGTTCCACCGGCATCGGTGCCACGATCATGGGTATCTCCCTGCTTCTCGGCACTGTTAGCAACCAGCCGAGCGCTTGCGGTGCTCACTTTGGGCCACGGGTTTGAGTAGTTGTTTTTATGTTACTAACCTGTCTTGCATACCAAATATGTTTCAGTCAGATACCAAAAGCCTGATCCCTAGAAAACCCTAAGACCTTCTTAGTAGCTGAGTGGATACACTTTACACTTTTGGGGATAAGATTACCTACTATGAAACTGAAGGTTTACACTTTTTGGGGCTTATGAACTCAGCAACTACCCAGAGACTCCAATATCCCTGACTTAAGGAATATACCTTAAATTATAGTAGGATCCCTAATATGATTTAAGGTATATTCCTTATTTAAGGCATATTGGAGTCTCCGGGTAAGCCTTTATCAAAAGTACTGCTGATGGACAAAATCCTGCATTACCCATTATAAGGAATATACCAAAGTTCCCATAGTTTAGAGTCCTTTGGGTCATGCAGGATTTTGTCCATCAACAGCAGTTGAGGAGACCTCTGCTTTCGCGGGGCTTTCTTTGAGCTCCCAGCTTCGCCTCCCCGCGAGGAGCCTGTTGGGCAGAAGGTCACACCCGGACATAGACAAACCTCTTTCTAGAACCCTGCAACACATGTATCCTATATAGACTAGGCATTCATAAACCCTTGTAAAGATCCCTACAAAACATGTATCATTGTATCATGTATCCGATAAAGAGCCCCACGCAACTTGTAGAAAAGCAACCTCACGCCCCTGGCCGGCCAATCCCAAACAAGGGTAGACCCGAGTCGGCAAACAGGGACAAGGAAGCACTCCAGAAGGGGCGGCCACAGGATTACGATATAGCTTCATAACCTGACATATGACCTGAAAGCTTAGGGCTCTTCTGCTTTGACACCCGAAGCTGATCCGAGCCTCAATCGAGGTTCGTCGGCCGGTTGATCACGCCTTTTGCCGAGTCTTCTTTCGCTTACTTGATGCGCGGCTGCAAGGTCTAGGGCCGTTTGGGGTTTGGTAGGATATCCAAGCATGCGCAATGGCATCCTTCTTCAAGAAGGTCTGCTCTTCTGGAACTTCCCGTTCAATGCCCCGAAATGTGTGGATCTGATGTCCGGGCATCGAGCATTCATGGAATCCCCCCAGTCCGAACCAAGAAAAGGCGTGAACCAGAGAACGCAAATCCCAGGAAGGGCCATCCGGTCGTGGGCGTCGTGATCCTTGCTGCCTGCATTGGTGGGTTCAAGCTCATTTCAGGCGGCGAGGAGGAGGAGCTTCGACCATTAACTTCATGGAGCTGTTTGGCCGTAGCTTTCGGGTCTTGGGCTGCTTATCGGTATCCATAGGTATTCCATACAGGTGTACAAGGGGATTCGGTTGGTTGGTAGAGCTTCTTGCGCTTTGGAGCCCAGCAGGTTGTTCCGAGTCGAGGCATACAGAGCCTGATGCCTTACCTAGCTAGGGGGGAGCGAGAAGAAGAACAGCTAGGAACCCACTAAATCTGCTTGTTGTGCATTGAATCCGAACATTTAAGACATCCACTCCAATGCTCCTTAGCTGAGCAGCAGGAGGAGACCAAGACGGAGGAGCCTGCTGCGGCGACTGAGGAGAAGTGAGGCTGCAGGATTCGATGCTGCGGGGGTTCACACGCAAGACGTGATTACATGGTTCATAACAACAAAAGAGAAACACATACATCGCTATAGCAATGAACAAACTATAGACATAATGTGTCATCTTGCATGCATATGTGCATTGATAGACAGATCAATGCGCATCATGTAAAGGCAAACGATGCGCACGTACGCCAATAGACCGGTAGATTCATAATATATACAGGGTGGCTACATGTAGAATGTAGATGTCTTCAGTGTCTATGTGTTTTTGTAGCTCCCTACAGTCGCAGTTCAGTCGTAGATTACTCTTACTTGATTCGTGTACTCCTGCGGAGACCCCACATGGGACACTAATGTTGCTCAAGAAACTCACAAAGGTTCAATGGCCCACCGGTTCGCGGAGCCATCAAGCTACACTGGAGAACACCGTGCAGCAGACACCGAGCAGTACTCCAGCTGCCAGTGACTGGCACGCTGGCATATTTCTTAATCAGTGGTATCGCCGGCGTCTTTCTGCGCTAAGGATAGCAGGGCTGGAAGTTTCCGACAGAATATATTCCGAAGAGTGTTAACTACAAGGTGAGACGGCTCAGCTTAGGACGACTTTCTGTGTTGCGGGCGGCCTGCCCGAACCGCTGTTCAGCCCACCGAAATGCGCAGAACGGCAGCTGTTAATTCACGTTTTTCTTCGCTTGACATACCATTTACCAGCATCGAGCTATGTGCACAGCTTGCTGCTGGCTTGAAAGGCATGGGCAGAAACATGAACAGAGCTGTGCGGAATCGCAGAAGCCAGCAGTAGGAAGTGCTCATGGTGTTGCGGGTCTTCGATATCGCAACCGCAAACCCGACGGCTTTTTCGAAAAGTGCGTCCTACTAGTTCTGCTGCCCTCAACGTCGCACCCCCCGTGTCAATGTGTGGCCTACAGCTCTGCATGCCGAGCTGCAGCAATATGTGCTTTAGGCAGTCTGTCCCCAGACTTGCGGGACCCGAGAGTGATGAATGCGAGACGCAACGCAAGACATCGAGAGAGAGGGAGCGGGAAATGCAGCGCGAGACGTGACGACCGAAAAACGGGAGGGGCAGAAAGAGAACATAGGTACATGGAGAGCGACGCATGCATGGACAGGCGCGCAGCATAGAGTATAAGTTCGGGACTTCAACCTCGTGCCACCACAGTGACAACACAGTAACCATACGTCGGCAAAAACGCCTCTACAGGTCTTGCGCCGACGAAAGGCCAGAGACCTCTTCCTATCTCATGGACTCCGCATGATTTTCTTGTGTTCATCCAACATAGGGCCTAGGGGGTATATGGCCGTTGGCCCACATTTGATCCTGGAGCCTGGATCCCCAACAAACCGGGCAAAGACAACAACATGCTTACCCAAAGGCCCCAAAGTAGTTCCTTTTTGGGATTACCATCTAGAATTCTATATATGAACCCCAAAAGGAATTACTTTGGGGCCTTAGGGTAGGCAAAGCCCCGAGGTTTCTGCTCTCCTTGCAGCACGGGCCGATCCTGCCATGGGTTGTCCCCTAAGATCTGCGAGTTCGGGCTCAGGCTTCGGGATTTTTGGGACCCCCATTCGGTTGAAATTTGTCTAGGCGAATAGACCTGTGTATGCGACCTGGTGAAGATGAGTCGTGTCGGGTCCCGCAGCACGTTCGTCACAACACCTGGCAGTATGACTGGCCCTAAGAAGACACTGTGGTGGTAATAGTTTCGAAGCACGGCTGGCGAGATCTACTGAAGGTAGTTAAATGTCGGGTTGCAGTCAGCACAGTATAGTCAGCACGTGCCTCGGAAGCATTTGGCTGATGGTGGATGCTTCAGAGGGCCTGGAGTTTCTCCCTCAACGGGCTTTGAGGGCTCACTGCTCCCGATTCGCGACAATTGCTGGCTGGTGAGTTTCGAGTGCTCGGTTTGGGCTCAGGCTTGAGGGATGTGCATGTAAACTTGAGTAATTTCGGATGCTGTCTCACTTCCCCCCATCATGGCCCGAGGCTTGGTAGTGCAGGCGCCTGATTAGTTGGCTGGGTGTTTAGGTTCTATTGTATAATATTACTATTATTATTATTAGTATTCTTGTTATTATTATTGTTATTTATTATTATTATATGATCATTATTATTAGATTAATAACAATTCTATTATTTTTAGCATTATTATTATTATATTGTTTCGGTTCAGGAAGTCTTAGCGTCAGCTTCGGTTCCACCTCTGGGCTGGAGTTCCCAAGGTGACAATCAGGGAGATTCTGCGGTGCATTGCGCTGTCCTTTATGGCTCTCCGAAGGCACACAGGGTGTGGGGAACTGGGATGTCCCGCCGTCTGAGGCAGAGGGTGAAGGGCATCAGTGCAACTGATACGACTCAAGTTCAGACTCGTTAAGACCAAGTTTTCTCAGTGAGACCACGAGAGGATCTCTGGGCGCTCGCGTCACATGCACGCCTCGCGTGGCAGTAATATTGAGCCCCTGGTTCACGAGCTATACATAGAGTATAGAGGTTGCCCTGCTTGATTCATTCATCTAAATCCATCGTGTTTTCCCCTGCGGACGGTCTTTGTACATACTTCCTCCAAAGTGAAGCCAGTGTCGTGCCGCAGATAATATGGGCCGGCCTCAATACATTAGCTAGACTGTCATTTTGGGGTACATTCCCGTACAAGTTTCATGTTTCCTGCTGTTCTAGATCCCATTCCATACAGTCCGCCTTGCATGGTGTTTGCGTTAAGCCGTCCCAACTCTGGCCAAGACCAGCTGGCTAGCTCGAACTCTCGAACCACGTGTCATTCTCATGGCCTGATGGCACCCGCTCAAAGCCCGCAAGAACTGCAGCGTATGTCACAAACAGGTTGGTATATTACGGACCATAGTAGCGAGATCTCTGTGAGGCTTTGGGTGCCCTGCTTGCCTCCGGTGTTTCTCCAGCGCTGGAGAACCAGAGGTGGGCACCAAGATATCGGAGCTGAGAAGTCGTCGAAGACCCGGTAGCTCGTGGATGCTCCTAGGTCCCAGGATGGAAACACCTACCTATCATGCATGCCGATCTTCAAAGAATTAGGCTGCTTCGACGCGAAACTCTGAACCTTCGTTTTGCGCCCATTCTCGGCAGTGGCGAGCTGCCTTTGCATTTGATCGCGGAGTTTGGCCCGGGAGGCGCACCGCTCGGGTAAGGTTGAAGTTGATGCAACCAGTTTTTCATGCACTGCTTAGGGCCTAGCTTTCAGCTGCATGACGTGAAGAACTCAGCCACCTGAGTCGATTCACCGGCCCTAGAAGCACCGCTCGGCCCTGGCCCGGGGGCCACCAAGAGGGCCTGAGATGTTAAGACTCGACTCTGACTAAACGGTCATCTGCAATGCACCTCTCGCACAATGCTAGGTTGGAGTTCCTGGCTGTCTTGGTGATGTTGTCGTATTCTAGCAATTCGAGTAGCCTATAAAGTTGCAGGGCTTTGAATCCGTTTACTCGTTTTGCGTCGCGGCTGACAGGAGAGAGATAGAGAGAGAGATCTGGAACGGATCTCATTGACAGGTGATGATGCAGAGCTTCCACCTCCATTAGAGAAGTGGCCCGGCTAAACATTGCCGGTTTTGAGGATACACAGAGGGTTGGCTGCAGTGGTGCCTCGACTGTTTCAAACGAACCCCTCACACCTCAGTTGGACTGGATCGTTCACGACATCATAGGCAGCGCTTCATGCTGTTGGCATGGCATGTCCTGGCACTTTGGGCAAGATCACGCATTTGGATGGTATACTGCGGTGTATAAGTTCGACCAGTTCGAGAGGGCACAGTTTCTGCAAAGAAGCAGAGAAAGTCTGGGGTTGAACAGCTCTTCATTTGTTAGCGAACATGTTTCCCGTCGCTGATGTGCCAAATACACGCCCGCCATTTTCCCTACACTTCGTCAAGACACTTTTCAGTTTCCGAGCTTAGTTTAGAGATACCACCAACGCCTGAACAGTTCTCTCTACGCCATCGAGTTTTCCCTGTCACTTCTCTGAACTGAGAAATTTGTCTGCTTGATCTCTCCTTCCTGCTTAGACCTTTCCCCACATCGTTCTGCATGTTTTTTTCAAGTTTGCACATTATATGCCAGTTTCCTTCGATTTGCATTTCTGGGCAATAGAAATAGAGTGGACACTACAGCGGCACTGATAGCACCAGCCTCGGCCGTCGGCACGGCTCTCAAAAGTCCCTTGGAATGGATCAGGAACATGCTAGCAGTTCCTGGGAATGGTAGCTATAAGTTTATAGGGTTGGGTTTAGGCTATGCACCCTATCAGTCTCAGCTCAGTTGTCAGTTTTGCGAAGTGGCCATCTGAGGCGACATTTTGCTCGCAGTGTACAGGCTGAGCGCTCAGTGGAGAACACAGCAGGATCTCCGTCACCTTCCGCTGCTGCTAGTGGTGCTACTGACTACTACCGTGCTAGCTAACCAGCCTGGCTAGCTGAACACAGTTCAATCTGACAGATCCGATCGACCACGCCTCCACCCTGTTGTCCCAGATCCAGCCGCGAATCCTAAACTCGGATAGCAAAGGCTATGGACCTTCTGCTGCAAGCCCTGAGCTCGAGCCCCACCAGGTCAAGCAGGGATTCGGCCAAGCTTCGGCACGAGGGTTCAGGGCTTCGGGCTCTTCAGCTGTCAGTTCATGGCTTCGATTTTGCGTTTAGTGCTGTTGGGGTTGAGGCCCCTCCGAATTTATGATGTGGGACCCAGACGTGGCTGTGGTCGAGCGTTCTGCGGCCATGGAATGATGCTGGACTTGATAATGCTCGTGGACATGCTTCTCTTTGGTCCCGGAAACCGCCCAAATTCTACGCTTCAGCGTGGCCTGAGGATGTAAACCAGGGTACAGGGCTAAGGAGACCAGTAGGAGGCCTGATCTTTTCAGCCCTGGGTCGCCCATGGCTGAGGTTCGCATGGCACCCTGACCTCCGCTCTGGCCCATGGCCCAGCTTCGGACAAGACTGCTTTGCCCGAGTGGACGAAGAAAGGTAAAGACATAGCCCGCACCCAGATGACTTGCATTCACGATCGGTATGTTTCAGCGGCACTGGAGCATGCAATAGCAAGTGCAGCAAGTATCGCAACAGCAGTCGTGCCTGCAAGGCTTGGATAGGTCGCCACCACCACCATCATCACCGGCAATATTACTATTACATACCCTCGATTTATCCAGGGTCCGGAAGGGTGGCCCTGGGTACCCTTGGGAACAGGGTCCGAAAGGGTCGCCCGACCCATTCGGACCCTACCTCAGATATTAGAAAAGCAAGCCAGTTAAAACCAGATTTAACTTGCCTGCGGTAGTCCTGCGGTATCACCGCACCGAAAGAATGCCTTTTGGGGGGTGGCTGACGGGGGGGGGCACTAGGCATTGAAATACCTTGTAGACCCCCGGAGTGCCTTGTATGGGGGTCATAGAATATGAGAGAATAGGTGTGCTGGCGAGTGGTACAAAACATTTACCCTGAAAACCTAAACCCTGAAACCTATACACCAAAATCCAGAGACATCCAAAAACCTCAAAATCCAGAATCCTTGGAAGAGCCCCTGAACCCACAAACCCCTAAACCCAGAAATTCTTAACCCTTATGTCGCTTATGTCCCGCAGTAACCCAAAACCCCAAGCGCAGAAACCCTAAACCCAGAAAGCCCTTGAACCCAGATACCCACCAAGCCCCCAAACGCAGAAGCATTGTACCCAAGCGCCTGAACTCAGAAACTGAAAACCCAAAACCACTGAACAGAGGAACCGCTGAACCCAGAAACCCTAAACCCAGAATCCCAGAAACCCTGAGCCCATATCCCAGAAACCTTAAACCCAGATCCCAGAAACCCTGAGCCCATAGCCCAGAAACCCTGGCATGAACAGCCTGGCTTCAAGTGAAATCGGCTTGAAGTTGATCCTGTATGTTCGTCCTTAATCGCTACAGACCTCGCCAGGCTTGCCCGAGTGTGAGTGTCAAAACCCAGAAACCCAAAACCTTGTACTCCAAACCCTTGAACTCAGAAGCTAACAACCCAGAACACCTAAACCCAGAAGTTCTGAACCCCCAAATCTGCGAGTAAGCCCAGAAACCCTGCACGCAGAAACCCTAAACCCAGAAAACTCCTGAAGCCAGAAATGCAGAACCCAGAAACCGCAAACCCCGGAAGCCGCAGACATCATAACCTGAAACCCAAAATCACCGAACCGAGAACCGCTGAACCCAGAAACCGCAAACACCCAAACACAGAAACCCTGTAGAACCCAGAATCCCTAAGCCCTTAAACCAAAACCTTAAACCCCTGGACGCTGCACCGAAGCACAATAGCGGCTTGAAGCAAGTCACATGTCGTGCTCGAATCGAGTGGCCGACATGCCGACGCCACAGGGGCGACGCCGGGCGTCGCAACAGGAATCCACCGAGCGGCGCCCGGCGTCACCCCGCTCCCACAGGTGTGGGCGACGCCGGGCGCCGCTCGGTGGATTCCTGTTGCGACGCCCGGCGTCGCCCCTGTGGCGTCGGCATGTCGGCCACTCGATTCGAGCACGACATGTGACTTGCTTCAAGCCGCTATTGTGCTTCGGTGCAGCGTCCAGGGGTTTAAGGTTTTGGTTTAAGGGCTTAGGGATTCTGGGTTCTACAGGGTTTCTGTGTTTGGGTGTTTGCGGTTTCTGGGTTCAGCGGTTCTCGGTTCGGTGATTTTGGGTTTCAGGTTATGATGTCTGCGGCTTCCGGGGTTTGCGGTTTCTGGGTTCTGCATTTCTGGCTTCAGGAGTTTTCTGGGTTTAGGGTTTCTGCGTGCAGGGTTTCTGGGCTTACTCGCAGATTTGGGGGTTCAGAACTTCTGGGTTTAGGTGTTCTTGGTTGTTAGCTTCTGAGTTCAAGGGTTTGGAGCACAAGGTTTTGGGTTTCTGGGTTTAGGGTTTCTGGGCTATGGGCTCAGGGTTTCTGGGATTCTGGGTTTAGGGTTTCTGGGATATGGGCTCAGGGTTTCTGGGATTCTGGGTGTAGGGTTTCTGCGTTCACCGGTTCCTCTGTTCAGTGGTTTTGGGTTTTCAGTTTCTGAGTTCAGGCGCTTGTGTACAATGCTTCTGCGTTTGGGGGCTTGGTGGGTATCTGGGTTCAAGGGCTTTCTGGGTTTAGGGTTTCTGCGTTTGGGGTTTTGGGTTACTGCGGGACATAAGCGACATAAGGGTTAATAATTTCTGGGTTTCGGGGTTTATGGGTTCAGGGGCTCTTCCAAGGATTCTGGATTTTGAGTTTCTGGATGCTTTTGCGCAGGCCCCGCGAACTTAGGTAGGAACCCGAGCAAACAACCACGGCCTGGGAAGCTTGAGTGTGCGCCTTGTCCCGAGGCCCGCTGCCTGCTACTTCTGTGAACTTCTGCGTGGGTGCTGGAAAAATATATGCGGAAACCATGCTGAATATCATGAAAACTATGTTGAGCCATACCCAAATTCAAGCCGAGCCCGACGCAGACTCAATGACTACCAGCAGGGTCCGAATGGGTGGGTCCGAAAGGGTCCGGCCAGATCTACGGGAGACCCTGGGAACCACCCTTTCGGACCCACCAAACAGGGTCCGAAAGGGTGTCCCCCGGCCGACCCTGCGTATCTCGATCCTATACTATTACTATCATCATCATCATCATCATCACTGGTACTATCAGTATGGCCATCATGATTCTTATGGCAATGGGTCGAGAAGTAAGATGTCGACCGTAGCATTTGCAAGACGGTCCGCACCTTGCCATGAGACTACACAGAGCCAGCCAGCGCACCAGAAGGAGTCGTATCGTTTTTGTCATTGCCATCGCTTGGAACTGGTTGCCGTCTGGTTGGCGCCCATAATAGGAGGCATAGGTGAGAGGCAGAGGAGGAGGAGGAGGAAGATAGATGCAGGATCAGGAACAGCACACCGCTCCAGTCCCAGGCGCACCGTGCCCAGGGTGACCTCCAGAACTCCGCCCTCCACGCAGTGGCGCGTTGGGACCACCTCGGTGCCTGGCTCTGGCAGGCTTAATGCCCGCACAGTGATCCACGAATCCTTGCAGGAGGAGGTGGGTTGATGGATTGCATGAAGTGACAATGAAGTGCCTCTGTCCTCCGTTAAATTTTCTACGGTACCACGTCAGAAACTGAAGCTTTCAGTGGAAATCGCTCAACAGCACTTGTCTAGGAGTAGGCTCTTTGCAGATCACCGCCAGTTTCGTTATGGGTCCTCGTTCACCTATCGGTAAAGAGTGCAGCTACTTGGACGTGTCGACCTGCAGACCATTAGCGCCACCTCTCAGCAGGGTTTGCGTCCAGGGGTTTGCAGATGAAAGCTTGGACGATTGCACGCAGCGTTGTTGGCTTCATTCTTGTCGCCCGATCCACGTGGAGACCGGAATGGACGCCGCCGGCGTCGAGGCAAGTGGGAACTTGAACCTTGAGATCTATCTTGAGTTTACCAAGGAGCTGCCACATGTGGCGGTGGAAATCAGGGTGTTCTGAGTGTTTGGCTGCAGTTTGAGCCCTCCGACTTGTACCAGCCACGTCAACACTCCGAGACTGTCCATTGTTAGCCAGAAAACAGTTGCTGCCAGCACTCCTCCCAAACTCGTCTTCGTCATTCATTGGGCTTTCTACAGACGGAAGATTACCTGTGCCACGTCGTATGCATATGGCCGGCGCGGGATTCAAGACGCGCCTTCGTAAGATCAGGTGGTAAGGCTGGAATCTGTAGGTCCCGCGCCCGGCAGAAGTGTGTTTGGTAAGTCTTCAGTGCCGTGTCATTGGTCAGTGGTTAGACATACTAAATTTATTAAATAGTCAGCATCGCAACATATAACACATCATCACTAGTATGTTGACGGAGCGCAGCAGCGTCGTGAGAAATGTGGATGTATTCATGCCGACATGTAGCTCGACCTCATGGGGAAATTATCAAGCGAGACGTCTATCGGTGTGAAACGGCTGTCGGAGAAATGTGACAATTACCCAGGGGCATCTGAAACATTCGACCATATCTAAGAGCCGAACACTAGACAATTTAGCAGGTTTGTAACAAAGAGCAGTAGGCAGGCGTTCTCCAAACAAAACCTGTGCGCAGTCTGTAAGGACCCCCGAGTAAGGTTGGAAACACAAGGAAATCTGGACTTGGTAGACACCCACACAGAAACAGGGGGCGTCTTGAATCGCCCGCCGGCATACATACATACATACATACATACATACATATATATATATATATATATATATAGATAACCTAGCATTACATACATAAAGGACTGTATATGTATATATATATATATATATATATATATATATATGTATGTATGTATGAATCTATGTATATGTATATGTACGTATCTATGTATATATATATATATATGTATATGTATATGTATATGTATATGTATATATATATATGAATATACATATATATATATATATATATATATATATATCCATATCTATATCTATATCTATACCTATATCTATATCTATATCTATATATATATATATATATATATATATATTATGAAGTAACACAAGCGTTTCCAGGCCGGGCCTCCGGCCGCTGCGCCGGCGGCACCGCCTGCACGACCGCGTCGGCGGCGTGACCTGTCAGCTGAAGCTCGTAGGAATAATAGGATTCATATTAAGGAATCCCTACCCCAAGAATCTTAAACCCCCCTTTTGGGCTCCCATCAGAAGCTTGAAGAACTTGATACCCCAAACACCTATAACCCCTACTGTAAGCCCTAAACCCTTAACCGATGATCCAGTTGGGTTTGTTCTAGGGATTCTAGGGCTCTACGTGTCTATGGTGTAACCCAGAGATTTCAGTGTGGGGGAGTCTGTAGTTTGTTGTACATTTTGTGAGTAGCATCCGCGGAGGGATTGCGCGCGCGTATCCCACAAGATTGTGGAGGGTTCAAGAAGTTCAAGAAAGTTCCGTACCCTGGAAAGACAGCTTGAATCGGAGGGATGCCCCACAAATGTGTTCATGCTTCTGACTCTGAGGGTTCGTATACATGCTGCGACAGCTTGGGCCGGTAGCCCGAAGATGCGCTGTCAGTCGCTGTTTTGCTTGAAAAAGATGCAACAAGACAGAGAAGCACGAAGCCCCCTCCTGCAGATTCTTACGTCCCTGAGCACTCCGTACTCCAGCCTGCATTGAAACCTTGAGCCCACAACCTGAGGCCCACACTCAATCCTCCAATCTGGGAGCTCCAGAAGAAGAAGTTTTCGCTCCAAAGTTAAATCATACGATCGGCTATGAAGCCTAGACCCCAAATAACTGTGGCATCTAAGTTCTTATGCCGTATGAGAATTTCGGATGTCATCACAGCCCCGATCCGAATCTCGCAATTGCCAGTCTTGTCTTGTGGTGCCTTGTCCACCGTACGCACAACAATAGCCACACGACTTAGAAGAATACACATATAAGTATAAGACAGAGCGGTCACTGCAGTGTCGGAAAGTCGGAATGGAGCGGCAGCGACAACGACCAGAAAGGCCAACAAGTGGCACAGTTGCGACAGCAGCCGTACAATACCGCGCAGTCCGTCACCTTTTCCAATGACGGCGACGCCTGCAAGAACAATAAGATGGGAGCCCACGGACACGAAGAAGCGACGGCGAAATCCGAGGTTGGTGGTTCCTAGCCGTGGTCTTCGTAGTTCCTTGGATGGCATATGATTTGAGGGCTTAGATCTACGGACATATACGTAGTATTTGGGGGTAACGTTCTTGAGCGAGGGCTTCAGGGATTGATGTCGCCGACAGACCAGCCCGTGGCCGAGAAGCTCACTTAATTTGCTGCATCTCTTCCTGCGTTTGAAGGACATGGCGGGTTCTGACACAATTAGGGTTGCCCTACCTAGCGGTCCTTCGAATGGTCATCCCCATGTTGAGGGTCGTGTATAGTAGGGTCTAGTAGGGTGCCATAGGGTGCCCTGTTTTCACTTCACATTTTTCGGAGCTGACATCATGCGCAAGCTGTATCTCCATCGAGGTGTGATGCCGGAGCCAAATCGGCCATTTGCATTAATTCCAGGCCCGAAACGCTCGACACACCAAGCTAACCCCATCTAAACGCTAAGCCCAAATCTACGTGTCCATGAAGGTTCATACTTGCACGGATTAGAAAGACAACTCTATACAAAACAACGATATCCGATACCCATGATGAGCCTTCAATTGGCAAGTGCGGACCCAGGTCTTCTTCATCATACTCCTCTCTCCGTTGCATAGACGATGCGTCTACTTGCTTCTTGGAGGAACCCCTCAAATGCTTTCGGGTGGGATCGGGCTCCTTGCAGCACCCCATAAGCCCGGAAACTTAAATTAAACCAGGTTAGATCCCTAACCCCCCCTGCTTTCCCAAACACCACTATGTATATATCTAAATATCGACCTGTCTATATAGCAACACTATACATACATGTATATGTATATATACATATAATGTATACAATATACTATATGTTGATATTCAAACACACATACATAATGTGCGTATGTGTACGATATATATATATATATATATATATATATATATATATATACATACATATATATATATATATATACATATGTTCATATAGCCCCCCCAGACGCCCTTCCCAGGTTTGTGGCTTGGCTGCCCGCCGTGCCTGCATATGCCTTGGGCTGCTACGGGCCGGTGCTCTACCATGATTATTTGTTTTTTTTAAATTTGTTTTTAAAGGTGAAGCCCTTAACAGCGGAGTAGTTCTTTGGTGCAAGCCCCGTGGGGTGCCCAAACCGTTATGATAGTTGCTTTACAGGCAAATGTTGTAGAGGGTCTATGGGGGTCTTGGCGTTTAGCAAATATCAGGGTCTACGGCTTCTAAGAGTCTTGTTTGAGATCTATCTTCGTAAAGGCTTCAGGTATGTATCCATGTATGCATGCATATGTGCATATGCATGTTTGGTCTGGGGAGGGTTCGAACCTCGGGTTCATCTTTCCACAAGCGTATGTCTCTCTGTTTGGGCTGTTAACATGGGAGTTTCCGAAAATTAGGGGTACCCTATTTTGGGGTTCTTATAGTATGGATCCTACTATTTAGGGTACTATATTAGGATCCCCCATTTTCGGAAACTCCCACATAAGCTGCTGCAGTCTGGAGGTCGTTGGCGCCTTTAAGAGGTCTGGGCCAGTCTTCATCAAGCTTGCGCAGCTGCTTGCCTTGAGAATCGGCCCTTCGCCGACTTGTATTATGTGCACCAGAATGGATAAGGAGAGCCAGAATGGATAAGGAGAGATGGTCTCATGCAGAGCTTGCCGATCATGCGTGTGCTCTTCTCTGCCAGAATGAGTGAGTGGGTGGTGTGTGTGTGTGTGTGTGCGTGTGTTTGTTATTGCCGCTCTTGGCAACCGCATACGCATCAGTACGAGTCGATGTTGTCAGTACTCTTATGCGGCAGTGTCGACGTAGTAGAAGCAATAATAACAGTAGTAGTCCAGACATGAAATCAACCATGAACGGCACCAAAGTCTCAAGTTATGGTTCAAGCTGAACGCTTTCTGGAAATCTGTCAACTGCCCTAAGCATTGGAAACTACACGAGTATGATGCTATCACGAAGAACAAGTTGCCGTATGGGCTTGAAACTGTACATCTGAAACAGGCCATGGAGAAAAAAAGTTAACCCATTTCATGCGAGGCTTACCGAAGATTTAGGAACCATACCACTTATGTAAACAAAGCAAATACGAATGCAAGAGTCATTGAGCGAGCTGATGCAGAACAAGGTGAAACCCTTTTTCAGAAATGTTCGTAGAACAATGCGCGAAGCTGGCTGGACATACTCCCCACCAAGAACCTTTACGCTAAGTACGTTACCAGCCAGATTCGGGACAGATGTTCCACAAGGAGACCTATGCAAATTTGGTTGCTCTACAGGAACAAGTTCGGCAGGCATGCGTACGCAAACAGGAAAATCAGTACATAAAAGAGAACGAAGTCAAACACCGCCCACGGTCTCGCCATCGTGCCAAGAGAGGTAGGAGACTATGGCAATCAAACAGGGAATAGTAGTAGTAGTAGCAGTAGTAGTAGCAGTAGTAGTAGTAAGAGTAGTACGAGCAGTGGTAGTCGTCGTAGTAGTAGCAGCAGTAGCAGTAGCAGTTGGCAGAGGCAGTAGCAGTGGTAGTAGTCGTAGTAGTAGTAGTAGAAGTAGTGGTAGTAGTAGTAGTAGTAGTAGTAGTCGTAGAAGTAGTGGTAGTCGTAGTAAGAGTAGTGTGGTAGTAGTAGTAGTAGTAGTAGTAGTAGTAGTAGTAGTAGTAGTAGTAGTAGTAGTAGTAGTAGTATAGAAGTAGTAGTAGTAGTAGTAGTAGTAGAAGCAGTAGGTAGTTGCATTAGGCAGTAGCAGCAGCAGTAGCAGTAGCGTAGCAATAGCAGTAGCAGTAGCAGCAGTAGTAGTTGTAGTAGTAATAGTAGCAGTAGTAGTAGTAGTAGTAGTAGTAGTAGTAGTAGTAGTAGTAGTAGTAGTAGTAGTAGTAGTTACTTAGTACTCTGTACTCAGTAGTTGGTAGCTAGTAGTTAGTAGAGAGCAATTAGTTTTTAGTAGTTAGTAGAAGTTTGTATTACGTAGTAGTAGTTGATAGTAGTCGTAGTAGTAGTCGTCGTCGTAGTCGTACTCGTAGCAGCACCGTAGCAGTAGCCGTAGCGGTGGGAGTAGTAGTAGCAGTACTAGGAGCAACCGCAGGAGCAGCAGTACATGCCTTGGGTCGTAGTAGTCGTCGTCGTCGCGGTAGTGGGTGGGTGTGGTAGTAGGGCCGGGGTAGTAGTAGGAGGAGGTGTTGTTGTTGTGGTTGTTGCTGTCCCTTTTGCTGCTACTGCTACTGCTGCTGCTGCTGCTGTTGCTGCTGCCGCCGCCGCTGCTGCTGCTGCTGCTGCTGCGGTGCTATTGCTGTTGCCGTTGGTGTTGTTTGAGTTGTTGAGAAGTGGCAGTACTGGTAGCAAATAGCAGAAGTTTTACGGTTCGAGCTACTGCTGTACTACCACCAACGAAAATGTCAAGAATCCGTGCTGGTTGGTTCGCACTTTGTATATGTGTAGGTTCGCAACTGTGCACTCTGAGCCTTCGAGACTAAGGTGGGCCTCCACACGACGTGATGTCATCCCTGGTGAACTTTGTGATGCCATGGGCACACTGCATGAAAACGTCCCGACTACGATGCACCTTGCAAGGAGATTGGAAAGCGCTTTGAGTGGAATGCCATATGTACACTACATATATCATCTCAAACACTGCGGCCTGTGATGCCCAAAGTGTGCAGTTCTGGTCTAGTCCAGAACGCAAGATGTAGAAAAGGTTAGCCTTCCCTTGCCATTCCTATGCACTTCTAGACCCTACATACTATTGTTACTACTATTACTATTATTACTAGCATTACTATTATTACTATTATTAGTATCATTACTATTCTTACATAGTGAACCTAGAAAATATCACACAACGTACAAGCACGTTTCCAGACGCCAATTCTTCAGAGGTCCCGGACGGACCTCGATAGCTCGCAGCGGGAGGTCGAGGGCCTGCAGATGGAGGACATCATTCACTTGCATATATATATATATATACATATATATATATATGTATTTATGTATATACTCCTCCTGCTAGAAGGCTTCAGGTTTCTGTCAGAAGCCATTGCTGCATGTTCCAAGGGGTGGTTTGTTGTTAGGGTCACTGAATACATCTTACTAATTTCGACACAGGACCGAAGCTGCGCCCAAGACACTAGCCTACAAGTAGGCAAATCAGAATTTGCAAGCTCGTTGGTTTGTTTTATCGCAGTTGATTGCGTAACTTTTAAGCGGCGGTCCATCCATTGTCTTGGCATTGCTATTTCTACATTGTATGTTAGGCCTCGCCGAAGAGGGATCTGTTCAGCAGCGTTCCGAGCTCATCGTGGTTTGCAGCCTGGGTGGGTGACTATATGTCGGTGAATGGACTGCTCACTCGTTTCGAGACTGCTTGGTAATCCACTTCATCGCCAGTGCTGTAAAATGCTTCATCGCAATTGATTCCGTTCGTCTACAAGTCCGGCTCATGACATTTGCCAGAAGCGTTTAGGAGTTAATGCGCCACAGAGTTCGTCGTTTCATCAGAGGCCAAGCTCTGCTCTGACCGGTCCGGCCGTCCTTATGCCGCAGGAGCTCTTGGGTGGTGGCTGCGTAGCGCAAGTGTACAAGGGCAGGCACCCTGCTAAACACATAGTTCAGGATTCTATATGTACATTCAGGGGTTCGTGGTTTGCCACCCCCGAGCCGAAACCCCCTACCGAAACACAAAAGAGTCTGCTTGAGCAGCAGATCTTGTAGGGGCTTCCGCATCTTCGGTTTTGGATTAGGGCAATAGACAATCAGTTCCGACATGACCCCAACGCTAGCAGCTCCAGAAAGTAGTCAGCCTGTGAGGAGAAGATGTACAACCATCTTGTATTGCGAATGAAAGACCCGGTGCCATTGAAAGATGGGGCAGGTGCTTCTGCGAACTGCTAGAAACCAAGCCTCGGAGTAATCCGCTCGGCAACTTTTTTTTGTGTTTTCTGATCTCCCCTAGTCATGGTGCCGAAGCTCCGTTCGACTTTCAAGAGCTTGGAAATGTGCTTAAACCCACCATGCAAGTCAAACAGCCGGTGCCAAACAAATTTGTTATGGAACTGTACAAGTGGCTAGATGCCCTGGTCCTCCTCAGTACTTGCCGCAGCGATAGAGGGTAACAACCACCTCTCAGTCTGGCTAGTGTCAAAAACCTTGAGCTCGTAGGCCTATGTTACAGTGAACAAGAACATATGTATAAGTTATCCTGGAGTTGTAGTCCACGCGACGCGGCAACCGACACGCTTGCCGCCATGAGCAGCATCGTACTTCCTTTCTGGGCAGTGCTTCGTTTTCGGCTGCGCAGTACTTACTCTACGTTCTGCCGTTATAGCAGCAAGGGTGCTTCAGACCGTACATGTAAGCTATGTGCGCGCATCTATTTGCATTTGGTATGATAACATCATTGCCATCATCTCACTGCCTGGCCGCGTTTTTGCCACTTGCATATGCCAGCACACCATTTCTGAAGCAGCTTGTTGTATGATAGTTTTACAGTCCGCATTTTCTGAGGATTTGACGACCGCTCGATTGAAAGGTTGGTGGCCTGTGTATTGTGTTACCATAGCGCTCTAGTTTCTTGTTTGAGTGTCGAAATCCTCTCGTCGTTTCTCGTTTGAGTGTCGAAATCCTTTCTTTCGCCATTTCATCAGCGACACCTGTCTACTTTGCTCTGGCAATGTACCACCCCACCGCTCATATAACAGCGCAACAAACGCTTCCCAAACAAGACAGCAGACGATTGAACCGCATGTTGTCGCCCCAGGTACAACGGTACTGATGTAGCTGTGAAGATTCGGCGAGCGGGGATCGAGGATGGGAGAGATTTGGAACATGTTGTGACGGGTTTGAAGTCGTTCGGGCTGCCTTGATGATGTTGGAGTTCAGGTGGGAAGAAGGGTTGTCACGACTCTTCTCGGCGGTTGAGGGGTTTCGACTGCTTGAGCCCTAGATAGTGGCCGTGGCGGTGAGCCCACATGATGCGTGGAATTTGAGTCCGCAGAGGATCAGCTCGACTTGGACCTTGACCTCCTCAGGTGGTTTGCCGGCTGGGTGACTTGCGGCTCGGCGGCACTGCAACAACAACCGCAGGTTAACGATATGCGCTTGTGGCAGGGCCTGCGTCCACAAGACAGCAATACTGTCAGCATGCGATCTGCAACATGCCGCCACTCCTCCCTCGTGATGTCGCCATTGCTGCTTGCATCACCGGAACCATATGTTTTCAACCACGGCAAGAACCACGGCAACTACTGAACTTGCAGCACTAGTTGGATAGGCAAGCATGTGGCATGAATGATAAGTGTACCACAAAGGAAAGAGCAGCAGCTGGCAGTAGTAGTTTAGTAGTGGTGGCGACAGCAACGAAGGTACCAAGAGTTTCTTAATGCAGGCAGTAGTGATCGTTGTCATCGTGAATGGTGGTAGCAATAGTATCGGCAAACTTGTAACTGTATGCACACCCGCGTCGGCACTCTATGTGTTTGTATGCATTTATATGTCTATACATGTGCATGTGTATGCCTATGCATGTATGTGTATATTTGATTACATGTCTATGTGTATTTACGTATGTATGGCACAGCCGTGATGGGACGGGCACCAGTCCGTGTACTTCTGACCATCATAGATTTGCTGATGCTTTGAGTCAAGAGCCCGAAGTGTCGGATAGATGCCGTACACTCCATTGCCAGGGTGGAAGCCAGAGTTGACCTGGATGGCACTGGAAGGAGCTGTAGACAATTTCGGCGAATACATGATGCAGCAGGCTCTGGATTTGCGATGGCCCCCACGATTTGATGTTTTGAAGGTGAGGGTTTTGACTATATGATTCAGTTGTTAGAGTCGAGGGATGTCGATTTCTAGGGTATCCAAGCCACACCACGGGCTATCCACGGGTTTCTCTCAGGCCCTGCGAGGAGGTTGCTGCTGGTTCCCCGCGCTTTGGAATTCGCCTAGGGTGTCAGCAGAGAGCTACGGACACTGAGACTCAGCAGGCCCGAAGCTCTATGCGGCGCGGAAGCAAAATCCAAATCCTGGGTCGAAACCCTAGGCCCTCTGGCGTGTTGGGATGAACTTGCCATTTGTCTTACGGGTTTCTTTCGAGGCCGGCTTCGTGCTTCCATCGCCTGCGACCTAAGAGACCTCATCTGGCTGCGCCGATTGGTAAGAGCGTAAACTGCAAAATCCTAAACCATGACACGCACAAATCGAGAAGTGTACCAAGTAAACCGTGCCTGAATCGAAACCGAAACGCAAATCAACAGCGCGTGCATTACATTGCCCGTTCAGTCAAGCATATATTTCGTAGTACTATCCATGGCTGGTGTGATCTACCTGCGACCAAAGCCTAATCTCAAAACCCTGAGGCTGCATGTCCTTCAAGATCCTATTGCGCCACAGGTCCATCTGAATCCCGATACCCATGGACCTTGGACCCATCAGACCACATGTGGGGAGGTGAACCTGAACATCGAGGCGTCCAACATGAAAAGGTTCGCGCAGAACTTTGCGAGTAACGGTCGGGCTCTCAGAAAGTTCTGGAAATTGTCTCTGAGACGACAAGGAACCACCACCGACCACCCCTGCAACGCCAACAACCACCACAAGTTATACTGTTGCTGCTGCTGTTGCGACTCAACTGGTAGTACTACGAGTATTACTGCAGCTTCTACCAGTATTGACATGTTGCCTGCAGCGCGGAATCGCAAGAGTCCGACAAGTGGGAGCCAAAAAGTATTACTAACTACTACTAGTATACCACTACTACTATATACTACTACTACTACTACTACTACTACTACTACTACTACTACTACTACTACTACTACTACTACTACTACTACTACTACTACTACTGGTTTGAGTGCGAAGCGGGCAGCTACTGCGGTCAGTGGCGTCAGCCGGGAGCCCCTGCAAACGCAGCCTGAGAGCTTTTGGAGCTGCTGGCGTCCTGAGGAAGCGCATGCACGGAGAGGGCCGGATGCAGCGAAAGGACGGTCCCATACTCTGCTACGAGGGCCAGTTCCTCTGCGCTGCAAAGCGGTTTCAAAGCTCCGAAGGAATGGCTCCGGAAGGTACACTTTCAGCGATGGCTCCACGTACGAGCGTGAGTTCGAGGCGGACCGAAAGAATGGCTTCGGAAAGTACACTTCAGCGATGGCTCCAATGATGAGGGCCACTGTTGTGAAAAAACACGTGTCGCGCTCTCCGTTGTTCTTAACCTCGCCGCACCCTGTGTCCACCCCTGACCCTACCCACACCCACACCTGATGATTGCCCCTGCATTGTCCGTCGGCTCTGGCACTTGCAGGTACGACGAGAGCAAAGTAACGGGGATACAAAGAACAAAAACCCATGCCCCAGGACTCTAAACGAGTAAGCACACCGCTCGCTTGCGAAAACCTGGCTGCACAGGTCCGGACCGAGCTACAAGACGAACTGATCCCCTCGAACGCCCTACACCTATCCCCGATCCTGGATCTGATTCCTAGGAAACTTTGGACCAAACCCCCCAAGCCACATGGATACCTAGTTCTGGGCCTCTCACCCCGCTCAAACCTTTGTACGGTTGTTACCCATGTTTGCCCTGAACTCACTAAGCTCCTCACGATTTTCATTACAATGAATCTTCCCCAACACAACTTCGCGACTATTGGGATCCGAGTCGGTGGTAAGTTCAGGGTGCACAAACACTTAAACACTCAGGGGATGAGCGCAGTCCTTTCAGGAAGTGGTTCAGTGCCTTGCTTCTTTTGGATGTTTCAGTTGGCGGCGGCGGGGGCCTGCTGATTCAGAATATGGGATGCTTCCTGGTATAACGCTTGACCTTTCGAAGGAACCCGCCGTATTTAACGCAAAGCAACCTCATTGTGGACTCCCGACCAACCCCAAAACACAACAAACCCCTCGCATAAGCATCGCTGCTTTTTCCCTGAAAAGTGGTAGCTATGTTGAGTTCGAATGCAGATCAGTGATGGAGACCTTAGGATTCCACCTACCCAATTTAGGGCAAACCACTCTCCACAGTTTCTTCCGACGGGCTGACCAAGGACCAGAGGACCAAGACAGCCTTGCGACTCCCTCAAGCACATCTGTAATTCACCTTCATCCCATTATCATCGATGACGACTCAAACAAAGATGCTGACTCTGACGATGATGACGTAATCATGGAATTACCCCCTCGATCGTCGTCTGATGGTGATGGGAGAGCCCTGAGACCCGATGGGACAACAAGGAACAACCATCTCAGGTGTGTAATACACCTGGAGTAGTGGGGCAATGCTCAAACCGGTACCTGCACTGTCCTTTGTTTCCACTGGCCTCCCTTGTTTCACCGCGACCATTCCTTCTGCGACTTCCTTGCCTGCCAGCCTTGCTCCCTTTCTTTTCCTATGTCATTCACTGCCCTCATTTCCTTTTGCTCCTCTTTTCAACCTAACGCTTTTCTCCAAAACCCCGTACTGCCCCGAACTGAGCCTCCCAGAAACTTGTTTCGCCTTGCTCCGCTATGGTTAGGAAGTCATTGCCTGCAGAGGATGTCAGCTGACCCTCCTGGCGTGCCCAATCGAAGATGATGTTAGATGGACTTCCTGGCATGCCCAACCTGTGGAACAGCACACCAGAGACTGGTGTCACACTGATGGCACGCTACAGAATGGCTGACTTGGTTCTGACCGTCAACTGGAAATCTGCCACCACCTCTGGACAAGCTGGACGCACCGGCCAAGACCTGGAGGCATATTTCCTTGGACAAACCGCAGATTGTATGTCACAGTACTGAACAGGAACATCCACGAGTCTGTGAACAAGGGGGAACGTTCCCTGGCCTCTGGGTCAAGCTGAAACCTGAAACCAGATGACGGTTGGGTCTTTCGGCCATGACCTGGAAGTCTGGCACCCATGGGGGGTAGCCAAGCTGCTCAGTTGACATATTGACATATAGACATCTGCGATCCACGGAGCGTGATTGTGACCCCTCGGTCAAGCTGGAACCTGATGACATGGGATGGGATCGGCTGCAATCGTGTTGATCGCTGCGCCACACATACGCATGTGGGCGAGTGATAGCCCTGGGACTGCTGCTCCCACCTACGCGCTACGGACGGAGCTCAATGGATGGAGGAGATTTTCCTGACTCCCACCTCTGACGCACACACACACACAGACCCCGCGACAGTGCTGCTCTTGGTATACCGCCAGACAGTCGCGCTCCTACTCTGTGCTGCCAGGGACATGAGGCTGGACTCCTACTATGACCATAGCTGCTGATGGGGGCTCAATCTGGAGAGAACATGGACTGGCATGGACTGGTAAACGTGACTGAACCGGTCTTCTCGAGAGCGCTGTAGAACCACGCACACGCGATTGCGACTTGACCGATGCCGTGTTTTATCCGGGGCAAACCCAGAACTGCACCAAGTGTTGAGCCGATAGTGAGAGCTGAGACGAGCACCTGAGTACATCTAATTCGTAATTCATGAACTATAAGTCCAACTTGTTTGAATTCGTGGTGTTCTGCAGTACACCGCTCGTGAGATCTGATGCATGCTCATGGCCCTCGAGCTGTGACCTCACACTTCGAAGCCATGATAAACAGAGAAGGCCTGACACTCTGGGTTTTGGGTTAGCTGTGGTGAGCCTGGACTAGGGTTTCTTTAACTGGTTGTTCGCTGTTGTGCCGCGCTGATCCTCCTCCCGATCATGTAACTGTACAGATGTAATCAATGAACTGATGCACTGATAACCGTCGTGAGCCTAAACACACTGCTGCCGTGGGAAGTCGTTGTGATTATGGCGTTGTTTAATGCAATTTTTGTTGTTTCCTGGTTTTGGTTTTGCTTATTGTTCGGAAGCTTTCGGCAGCTGAGGTGTGCGTAGTGAGTGGATCTGATCGATGGATGTCCCGGTGTATTTTGTGGCCTTACCTTCTGTTTCGTTGTCTTTCCGAAAACTGGGATATCCTCGCTAGTTATGACTAGATACCATTTAAGTCCCCGCAGAGCTGTCACTGGTGTGCCATGTGGGTGACAAAACTGCTACTACTACTACTACTCCTACTACTACTACTACTACTACTACTACTACTACTACTACTACTATTACTCCTACTACCGCTCCTACTCCTACTACTACTCCTACTACTACTCCTCCTACTACTACTACTACTACTACTACTACTACTACTACTCCTTCTGCTGCTGCTGCTGCCACGATTACCACTACTGCCACTACTCACTACTCACTACTCCCACTCCCACTCCCACTCCCAGCGCACCGCCGCCGCCGCCACCGCCACTGCTGCTGTTGCTTCTGCCACCACTGCTGCTGCTGCTGCCACTGCTAGTGGTGCTGCTTGTGCTACTGCTGCTAGTGCTACTGCTACCGCTACTACTGTACTCCTGCCTACTACCTACTACTCACACCTACAACCCACTACCTAATAGTACTATACTACTTATTCTTCTCTATCTACCGCTGCTCCTGCTGCTGTTGCTGGTCGACGACGTTCAACATTATCACCACGTCATTCCCTAATGTCCTATGGTGTTTCTGAGGCAATATTTTGGTGCCTCCCGTTTATGCTGCCACTGATTCTGTCCTCGTCATGGGCATTGCAGAAGGCACCGGGCAGGGTGGACGGTTGTGGGCCCACATAGCAGCTAGAGATCGCCCAGGTATCATTGTACGCTTCGAACCCGCGCTGGTGCCCTCCAAAGAAGACTGCAATTGAAAGCACATGGCTTTCTGCCCTTCAGCCCAGACTGAGCATGGCTGAGCGGTGGTCATCACAACTTTCAGTGGTGCAAGCGGAGAAAACCATTCAATAACTACCCCCCAGACACACAAGTTTGTATGCCCCAGAACACATTCTTTTGAACACACACCTTATCCAGTCCAGCCAACCCGGCCACCCAGCCACCCACCGACAAGCAAGCACGCACGCATGCATAGCATGTGTACTCATATTCAATATATGTCATGTTATATTTGTTCTTATAAGTCTTTCTTGGAAAACCGTGTAAGTAGATATGAATCCGCAGGCCAGTCCCTTTCCACCTTTGTGAAGACGGAGAAGCCCGGATGGCTCTGGCATTCTGGGTTCGGAGTTCTGGGGTTTAGCGCCGGTGCAACATTGCATGATTTACGTGTTTGAGGACCATGTTCCAGGCCAAGTGGTCCGATTTCCTCTGCCACGAAGACACTCTAGAGGATGCATGGGGGACGCTTTTAGAGCTTCGCAAACAGCGGCCGGAGTTGATGAGGGATCGTAAAGCTGGCTAAGGAAGGACCACGATAGGCGCGATTCCGTGCACAGCTTGCTGGTAGATCCTTGGCCTGCATGACTGTGAAGTCGTACACACCGCAAGACCCCTTGAACATAAATCCTAGCTTATGCCCAAGCCGCTTTTGTGCCCTGCACCCCAAAAGCTCCGAGCTGGCAGAATAGATCCGCCACCCGAGTCCGTACAACCTCTCAACACTTGAAGCTTCAAACCTGGATCCTGCCATATTGCGAAGCACGGGTTATTGAAAATTGCATCATGTCACGTCGTTTAATACTTGGGGCTCAACTTCAACCAGCCTGAATGTCGAAAGCTTTGAACACTCAGGACATGATGGCCCAGATGGGCGCCTCATCTGAAAGGATGAAGCCTCACTTTTTAGCATTGGGGTGTAGGTTTATAGTTGCGATAACTGATATGATTTCGCTAGGGAGCCCAGGTTTCTGAAACTTCCTATCAGGAGACAGAAACAATCTGAACCTGCACCATGGCCCACGAGGTTGCTTGCCGATGTGCAAGCTCGCCCGCTCTGACATACAAGTAGTCCGGCCAATATAGGGGGCCTAAATAGTGACCTATACTACTTCGGGGGCCCGTTATTATGATTCTGGCGCAATATCCCTCGAAAACCTATTCTGTTTTTTCAAGGCCCCTACATCATCCCCGCAAAGCCATCCAGCAATCGCAGGCATGAAAGACAACTTCATGCACGGCGACCTGCACCCAGGTGCCTCCAATTCAGAAATCATCGGGGCGAAGCTGAAGGTAGTTGTAAGCCCAAGCCCAGTCTAGGGTGTTTTGATGTAGTTGGGTTACCAGGAGACGAGTAACCAATTTTTCGCCTTCTGTGATTCGTGAGAGTTGTTCGGGTGGAAATGCCGTTCCTGTGGGGCTTCCCGTGATCCCTACTTGGAGGATCATGGGACTTAGTAACTATAGTTATAGGTTATAAGTCCCTTTATTGGGGTTATAAGTTTCTTTTAAGTATAGTTACCCCAATAATAACCCTGGTTACTAAGTCCCATGATCCTTTAAGTGGCTTTAATTAATGCGAGGAGGTGACGGTTGGTTGAGGTACTCGACAGTTTGGACTGCTGTAGGCAATGCAAGCTACTTACGACCGTGACACAAAGCCCGAATCGTAAACCCGAAAGCCGCATTTTTCCTTCGCTTCGAGCCCGTCCTGTCCCTGCTGCGCTTACAGTCATGGCACTTAACTTCACAGCATCAAGGGCCCGAAACACCGCTTCGCAGCTAAGGGCTTGAGGGCTTCTTGGGTCATGGGTCCAGATTGAGGGGTTCAGGTAAGCCAGAATCATTACCTGCATTATTCCTTGGGGTTTTTCATTCCTTTTCATTCCAAAGTGCTTAACGAGCCCCCAAATCCCTGTTCGAGTTACTCGGGCCCCAAAAAATGCAACCAGCAGGCAATCTCTTCATCAAGTTTGAGGACGACGGATCGCCGACGGCCGCCATGCAGCAGAACCGGGACTGGAAGCAGCATAGTGTACTACAGGGCTTTGTAGCTAGTCTGTAGTTGCCAACACGATCTTTAGATGGTTCCTATAAAAATCCTATGGCCCCCGAAGAGCCTGTTCAGGATAAACTTTCCCGGCCAGCTTGCATCACCTTCAGGCATTCCGGAGTCCGCGCTAATCACCCGCGTACAGCCATATTTCCGATCACGGAGATGGAAGTCAAGACTACATTGATATCCGGTTTAGTGGCCCTGGTTCTCGTGCTTTCGGTTCTGATCTGCAGGTGACGCTGATTGATGTCGGCATCTCCATCGCGATAGAAAATGCTTTAGGCAGGATGATCAAGGAGCTTGGCCAGATGCTTCTTGGGGTTTTGGGTTTAGGGCAGTCCAGTCCTGCATAATTAATTTCGTGGCTAGCTAAGTATGCGCCCCGAAGACATCAACTGCTCACTTAAATGCGAAAGTCTGCGATGTGCAGGCGCAGCTGTTGTGGAGCATAGGCAATTCAGAGGCTCTGGTTCATGCGGAAGCACGTGACACTTGCTTGACATGAATCTTCCGAAGGAAGAAGCAGGGGAGTGGAGCTGCAGCACTGTAGCGCAGGCACTCTCGGTATTCCGGATGGTTGATTATGTCCTGCAACAACTCTTTTGCGCACACCCTTGCCTGAGCCCTGATCGAGCATTCGCAACACATGGCTCCCAAGTGCTAAGCCTACCCGAGCGCTACGATGTTTCGTTTTTTTCTTGAGTGTCGAATGGAAGTATAGTATGGCGTATTTATTTCTTTACCGGGTTCAGGGCTGTGGTGCAGGATGCACTGCGTCCTGTCTTCATGAAGAATGTGGCCCGGCTTACTTCAGAAACCACGCTTTTCCTTTCCAGTGGCTTCCATGTCACCCTCAGACATGTCCTCGTCAGGAGCACTTCGTGGAGAGATGTTAAGAGATTTGTATAAGTACGTAAAACATTATACCCTTAAGCCCGCCAGATCCTAAGCCCGCCCAAGAATCCCCACAAGAAAAGTCAACAACGACGTGTTATCCCTCCCCCTTGGTGAAACGGCTGATGATGTAAATCCTGCATTACCCATGATCAGGAATATACCATAAATCCCATAGTCTAGGGCCATTAAGGTAATGCAGGATTTGTATCATCAACCGTAGTAGTACCCCTAGGTATATACCCTTAATATAGCTATTATACATCCATTATAGAGCCCATTTTTCAGGGTCATCAACCGAACCTCGGCATGCCCCAAGCTCAGGCCGAAGCACTCGGTTGGGCCATCGTCAAGTACCACGAGATGCCCTGGTCGGATTTATTCGAGGGGGGGGTGGGGGTAAAAAGCGATTCCAAGATTCACCAGAGGGAATGTTGCTTTAAGGGTTCAGGGTTCAGGGTTTTCGTAGAGATCCTTGTTTCGAGCAAACCCCACCTGGCACACATCTACCAGGATGACAATTTGCGCGTGAGTTCGATGATTCGTGTTCAGGGGAAAGAGTTCGTATGCAGTCAGGCAGTCAGGCAAGGTTAATATGCAAAAGCCTGCAAAACGAAAAGGCACACACGTGCACGCTTATGCATGCTCAGACCGTCCGGATCCACAGAAGATGAACACGACGCTTTTGCCCGCTTCAGAAACACGCCGAGTGTCTTTGTGATTCTGGTGGGGTGCATGCAATATGCTTCTGGTCTTCCAGTTTGTCTAGGCAGGAGCAGCTGCGAGGTTCATGTGCATATGGGTTCGGAAATTAGGGGTACCTTATTTTGGGGTCCTCATAATAAGGATCCTACTACTTAGGGTACTATATTATTAGGGTCCCCTATTTTCGGAAACTCCCATATTGCAGGGCCTCGCAATCTGTTGCACTGCTCGAGAAGTCTGAGCCTGTCTGGACACCCCCCCTGTCCCAAGCCCGGAACCTTCTCCTCATCAACGAAGGAAAGAGGGCTACGCAGAACAGGGGGTCGAGCTACATGCCCTGGCTACAGAATTGGGCAACTTGCTGATGCCTCTGGGATTTGATGCTCTCAGGCTAAGGGACCTTGACACCTTCGAGTCTTTGAGTTTTTGGGGAATCGAAGTCAGGTGCGGTTGCTTTCATTGTTGCTGTTTTGTTGATGGAGTGTAGGGGAAAGCCGAATGTCTTGGCATCAGTGCTACAGTGCGGGGTCCCAACCGAATCAAGGACCACGACACCCAGACACCTCGGCCATGATCTTACCTTTGGTTAGTTGGGAATGGAAGAATGGTAGTCAAAGTAGTTATAATTGTACCCCATTCCTCCATTCCCAACTAACCAAAAGTAAGTGATGTAGAAACGAACACTGACAGACCCTGCATCTGGCCCGGCAAAGCAAGCAGCACATGTGTCGACAACCCCACTAGAGTCACTAGAGCAACCTGATGACTCGAGCGGATATCTTAAGAACCTACACCAGAACACGACACTTGCCATCTTATATCCGGGATCGGAGCACCACCCTACAGTACAGTGCGAGCTTTGACTCTGGTCGCGAAAACTCAGGCATACCTCGTTACAGGGTTTGAGCTCAGGGGTTGTTCGGTTTAAGGGTATACCCTCACAGGCAGCAACCCCCTACGGCCCATTTGCAACCCAAGATGTGGCTGCTTCATGGTCGATGAGAAGATTTGGGGAAAAGTCTTTCCGACTTTCGAGGATGCTAAACTGCATGGAGGGTCAGGCGTTCGGGTTTCTGAGTGCTTGGGGGGTTTTGAGCTTGGGAGGGCTTGGGGGTGTGGGGTTAAGGTGTTGTGGGGATCAGGACCTGCGGATGGAGGTCTAGTAGCTGTCTTGTTCGGGTTGAGGCAGGTACCTGCATGGTTGCGTGTGACGGTACAGCCCGGTACAGCCTGAGCCTTTTCCCAGTACTTGGCGGTCATAAGTTTAGCTTGGTTTGCAATATCTTGCATTGGTCATGCCCCGCCCTGGATTAGAACAGACGTATTGTCCCCAGAGCCTTGGCTCCAACGCAGAGGCCTACGAAGGCACCCCTGTGAGCGAGTATTTCTCCATGATGCTGGATATTCTTACCAATCACAAGGCTCGCTGAAGACCCGGCTTGGGGTCAGTGCACAGGGATCTACGTGACACCGCCGAGCTGTAGTGACTAGTCAGTGCGTGCATATGTGTATATATATATATATAAATATGTACACGTGCATCTGTATGTACAGGTTACATATACACACACACACACACACACACGCTTGTATGTGTATACATGTATGAACGCATACATACATACAAGTATACATACATACAGGCGAACACACCTACATCCACACAAACCCGCCCGCCGGCCCGCACGCCTGCACGTGCGCGTGTGCGCACGCACGCATGTATGTACTGTATGTGCATATATCTGTTTGTACATATGTATACACATATACATATACATATGTATGTATATGTAAGTTCTTACCTATATATGTGTATATATAGATAGATAGATGTATGTTGTACATACTCACACTTGTATGCTTTCCACTGGCATTGTAGATGTTCGTAATCTGGAGGAGAGGTGCACCTGCTGTGCGTGGGAAGTGGGAGGTCTGAAAAAGCAAACTTGTTGTGGTAGCAGGTGTAGGTCTGAGAGCATACTATTGTGCGGGCCATAAACCCCCGTGGGGCTGTGAGGATGTTACGGCTCCCCACTTTGTAGACCACTTCGAATACTAGAGCCTAGACCTGAGACATGGCAGGTGCGGATATCACCCGACCTATGGTCCCTGATGACTGCCATTGCGCTGATCGAAGGCGTGCTCGGTGCCAAGCAATAACATGGTTTTAGTAATCATCTCGCGCGATTTCTGCGAATGTCATGTCCGACATTGGCAACGGAAGTTGCAAGGAAGGGCCGCCGAATAATTTTGCGGAAGCTGTATTCGCGGGTGGTCAGAGACCAGTTACGGGTGCAACTGGCGATGACGAGTCATGAGAGTTGAGAGTAACAGTTGGATACCATAGGCATCCATAGGCCATAGGCAGGACTGAGATGCGCGTCGATCTAGAATCTAGAAGGGAGGTGGAGTAGCAGCTGCTCAGCACAGGCTCGATTCTCGAGTTGGGCTTCGGAATCAATGTCCTGGCTGCTGTCAAGAAGCTGGTCAGGTTTAGTTGTGTCATGTTAATCCTTGTTTTTGTGTCATGTTAATTCTTGTGTTTGTGCTTGCATGTGCATGCACAGACCGTTCAGGTGGGCTCCTGAAGCAACAGAAGAAATAAGAGATGGCGCCCGCACGAAAGCATATCTGCATGTGCATTTGGTCCGCACACACACGAAACTAGTCATGTTGACGAACATGCCAACACAGGTGGACAGACAATTTACGGGGGGGGTGGTCGCCGGGGAGATCGTAGGTGCAGATGAGGCATCAGGACCTCTATTCTAGCGCCTCTTTGTTAGGCTTGCTTGTGAGAAGTTTCATGCTTACTCTACACTTGAGCGCTCTGCACTACCCCGAGAGCAGACGTGCGAGTGTACATGTATGTTGGCTTCTGCAAACGCAGCAAAGGCAGGCGTAAGGCAAGGCGATACAACGAGTGCCGCGCCGGGTCCAGAATGTCAGGCGAGCTCTGCAGGAGCCGCACACGGTCTGAGCAAGACAGAAAGGCACAAAGCACGGCACAGACGCTAGGCTGATACACCACGTCTCCTAGGTCAACAGCCCCCACGGCAGAGGAAGTCAAGTTTTCAAGCAGAGCCCAAAAAGCATGTTCGCGGCCCAAAACCTAAGGAAGTACGTTATCAACCCTGTGAATCTTTGGGCCGGGTCCTCGGAGAGCCCACTTTGCGCCATGCTTCGTCTGCGTTTTCTGGCTCCGGGTGGTCTCTGCATGAGGCATAGATGCGTTACTGTGTCTATAACCACCGGAATGGCCGCAAAGGGAGGCTTTCTTTATGACTTGTTAATGCCTGTTGAGAAGCACCTGCAAGCAAGAGGCATTACAGCTACTGATTCCAATGCCGTTGTGGCTGGTACGACTTGATCAGCGCGAGGGGCAATACCTGAGGCTGAGGGCGTCAGCCCTTGACTCGACTTGGTTTTCTTGTCACCGAACGTAGGAGTTTGGGGTGGAAACTGCAAGCTTCCTGACGGCTCGTCGAATAAATTATTGCAACGCCGGGGCCCGTCGTGGAGTCACTTGTCAGCCTTGCTGCATTGTCCAAGTCAGAGTGTCAATGATGTTTAAACGCCCGAAGCCCATTATTATGCCCGCAATCATAAACCCTGAAAGTGCCACGATCCGGAGTACTTCTGATCCACTGCAAACCTTTTCTCAGCTGTTTCCATCTAATATGCAAGTAGGTCACAATAATGAGCACTCGAAAGATGGACTTTTCAGGCTCAGGTAGTCTATATGTCTGTACCCTATGATGTATGTATGTATGTATGTATGTACGTGTGTATATACATTTGTATGTTTTGCATGTATGTGTTTGCATGTATATGAATGTATATGTATGTATATGTATGTATATGTTTATGTGTATGTATATGCATATGTATATGTATACGTATATGTACATGTATATGTGTATGTCTATGTATATGTATATGTATATGCATCTGTATCTGTGTCTGTGTATGTGTATGTGTTTATGTGTTTATGTACGCATGCATTGCATTGATGCATGTATGCCAGAACGTGTGTATGCCCGGGCCCTGCACTCCCACGTCCGGCGGGGGCTTGCTGAGGCTAAGTGGCGCAGCAGCCAAACGCTGAAGGAATCGGACGACAACAGTTCCCTGGCAGAGTGTTTTAGTGTTAATGGGTTTATAGAGGTTACGGGGGCGGACAGGTCAGGGTTTTTAGGGTTTTGGGTTCACCGGCAGCGTTAGAACCTCGAACAGTGAAAAAAGCACACTTGAAGCACGCCATTGGGACCTGGAAGTCTCTTTGTGCCATTGTTTTTCCACACCGGGCCGGTGGTTCGCTGTGTTTGGGAAAAGCACAGGTCTGTGTTTTCCAGCATTTGTGACGCTTTCGAAAGCATTCCGCGCATTTTGTTTGCACCCCGCTTGTATCGCAAACACTTGTCTGGAGGCCCCAGAGCTCAGCAGTCTACTGCAGTTGAAGTCGGGCACACAATGTGGAGGCCCCAGAACTCAAGGAGCCTGATGAGGAGTCACTCCGCGTGCCGCATTTGTGCTCGAAACATCAGCTTTGGAGGCCCCCAGACCCAGGACACCAAGACAGTAATGAGGACACTGCCACATGCTTTCCCAGAAGGACTGGCGAGATTCAGGAGGATTCGGGAACACGGCGGGAATGCTATCTCGTACGCACTGGCGGCTCAGGACCAGCGCGAAACTGTTTGCCCCCAAAGGCTGACACGTTACCCATACTTCCGCCCCTTCGCTTGCAGGATCTTGAGGGACACCCAGAATCGTTCCCACCAGGTATTGCCGAGATTATCCTCCGCAAATGATAGGACGTCAGCGGAAATGATGCACCGCACCACAGCAGGAGATGCGCGCAGGGACGCGGGGACCTGATTCGCAGAATTCGCTGCCAACGTGAGAACCCCATAGTGTTACCAGGTGTGCTACCTTTGGAACGTGATTTCATGCTTCTCACATGAGTTGTATGAACTCCCAGCACTATTCCTCCAAAGCCTTCACCACCCACCCTCTGCCATGTATACTCGTTGCTGCTGCGACCGACGGGGAGGGCATGCTGTTACTTCGATGTGTTCTGTTGTAAGCCCCCGCCCATGTGTTGCAGAGCTTCGCAGGATTCGAGGTCTCTCTCGGGTCTTCAGGGTTGCGTTTCATTACTTTGCGCTGCGATGCCCAGGTAGAAAAGCTGGGCGAAAGGACAAATAAAAGCTGTGACCGCGAGATTTTCCAGCGAGAGAGGACGGGATGAGAAATCCTCACAGCCGCAGGGCGCTTCTGCGGTGCTGAAGTAAGGCCAGATGGCTGAGATATTGATTCAGATGTGCTGGCCTTCAGACTCGAGTTTGCACTTCCCTGTGTTTTCCTTTGGTCCTTTGGTCTGAACATAGTGTCGGGGATGTTGCTGGGATGGTGAGTTCATATCATTGATCGGTGGTTCCAGCATGCTGCGTCTGATGCCAGCGCATATATTTTCCTCCGTAGATCAGGGATCTGCGTTCCGTTAACACTTCGCGTGGCCAGTCTTGCCAGCCTGAGCAGTCTCGGGGTTGCGATTCTCAGTTGAAGTATCTAGGCTGCACCAAGTATGCCACAATGCCTCGGTTGCAAGGCGAGGCCGCATGCCCCAGCTGTAAGCAGCTGTAGGCAACATTAAATATTAAAGCTCAAAAGCACATGGAATAATATCACGTCACCATCCTCGCGAGCCTGTCAAAACTAGCAAGAAGAAAATTCATGATCACAACTACAGGTGTGCTGTTGCTGTTGCTAGGGGGCTTGCCGTTTGCTTGTTTGTTAAGACGGCGACGGTCATCAGCGCGAAGACGAAGAAATCAGTTGAGCGAACTACAATCAATGAGTCAGGCTGAAAAGCAAGTGCCGCTGCGAGCAACTTTTTGAAAGGGTTGCCGACGCATCCACCTGGCTGCTACGCTTTCGCAGACTTTCATGGGGAGGGAGACCTCGCTGCTGCTGCAAAGTCCAACTCAGAGCCTATAAGTAATAAGTTCAATGCCCCATCTTCGTCATCATCATGTTCTTCTTCGTCCGGAGAGAGCACAGTCAGGATACAAACCCTTCACAAGTGCGAACCAGCCTGTAACCCAATGCCCCTCCTACAGAATTTCGAGCTTGACATCAGAAGCTTCAGATTCAGAAACCCCTAAACCCCTAAACCCTAAACCCTTAGGAAACCCTAAACCCTACTATAATCGCATCCAGCGAGGCCTTGCATCCGACACTCACCCAACACATCTCGCGGCTTCTACTTGGAGGATCACGGGACTTAGTAAGTAGGTTATAAGTGGGGTTATAAGTCCCCTAAGTGGGGTTATCCTAAGTATAACCTGCTTACTTACTAAGTCCAATGAGCCTCCAAGTACCTGTAGCTCAGCTGAAACGCCAACTCCCGGTGACGGTTTTTCAGCAGGCCATCCTTCGCCCCTTTGACCGGAAACTCTTCAGAGTGTCTCTCCGCCTGCCTTGCATTCGGGACGCTCTCGGCATGCCTAGCATGACTTGATTTTGTGAACCCCTTAATGAATAAGTACCTATACTATGTTGAGGGTTCCTTATTCTAGTTATAGTACAATAATAGGCCCGAAAACCTTACTCTAGTTATTAAGGCCCCTACAATAGATGTTGCTTTGAGCTTCGTTTACGGGGCAGAGATTGAGATCTGATCTTTGCCTCACTGGACTTTGTCTTGATCGCGCACGTTGCAGCTTGGTGCCTGTAGTGGCCCTAGTCGACTATTCTCTGCTCATAGAGTGCCAAAGTGTAAGTGTATGAAGGATATGTATATGTCTCTATATATATACACATGTATGTATGCATCTTTGCTTACATGGATATATGATGTATGCATGTATCTTCTTCGGAAGCTTTTCAGGATTGGGTCCAGGATTCTGTGGCCCTGGAAAACCTAAGCCAAAAGCCAATGCCTAAGCTTGAGTTGGGAAGGTCGGCCATTCAAGGTTCGTGTTTGGGAGAGTGCAGAATTTTTAGTACTTGGGCCCTCAGAGGGATTATGTAGTCTGGGACTTGCATCTTGTTGGCTCAGTTCGGGTGTGTTGAGGGTTTCGGACATGGAGGCCTGAACCCCAAACCCGCCACCGAGAGATTTCTTAAACAGAGATTTTAGATGCGCGGATACTTCTGGACAGCGCCGAGGCATGTCGTAAGAGCGGGCCGAGAGGGAAACAGCAGTCACTCTGAACACCATGAGCCTTGAACTCAACCCACTCACTCCTTCGTATCACAAGCCATGGGGTTTAGGGTTGGGGGATGACATGACGGCTGGAGTCTTTCGGAGGATTTGCGTCCATTCGGGCTCATGGCAGTAGTGTGAAGGCTGGCGGCTGAGCGAGAATCCGCAGGGGTGGCAGAGAAAAGTACATGCGAAGCTTCGACTTACATACATATATATATATATATATATATTTATATATTTATATTTATTTGGCTGGTCACTGGGCTCTGAGAGATCCAGGCGGGCATGTACAAGTCTGTGCAGACGTTTAGTAACTTAGAGGGGTAAGGAGTTCTGGGTGCAAAGCCGGCTAGCCTGCCCAGACTGGCCCAGATTTCCCAACAACTCAGCGGAACAACCTGGCCTTGTCAAGAAATCTAGGAAGCTTGGCATTCCGGATTCTGAAGCCATGAGTATTGAACCCCGTCCTCCTGCCACGATGGGATTATGGAGGGACCTTCTGTGCACCGATGGGAAGACTGACAGCAACAAACATGTCCAATGCCTGACCTAGCTATGTCATATGGTGGTTCTGTCTGCTTGGTTTCTGCTGGATCGCAGTATCAAAAATTCCTTTGGTGACTGGGTGCCTCTAGATTCAAAATTCCTGGACCCTGACGCACTGGATGCTACATGCCCAGTTCCAAACAACCTTGAGCTGTGTCCCTAAACCCCAAACCGCCCTAAACCCTAATTACTAGGATGCCCAGTAGTACCCTTATTCCCTTTTTGTGGTCCTTGGTTCCTTATAAAGTTACCCAATCCAAAAACGGAGCCCTTTTTTATTCCTAGGTTCCTGGGCATCCTAGATTAAGGTGCCCAAGAAGCAGTGCGGCGCCTCGCTGCAGCCCGGGCAGATCTTGACGCCAAAAACGGCGAGGTCAGGCGATAGTTGTTCTGGATATTATAGAGGCCTTAATAATTACCAAAAATTCTTTTGAGAATTATTAATGCCCCTATATCACAGTACCCTTATAGCAACCCTGCTGGACCCCCTTAAAGGAACTCTATTCCAGTTATTACTAAATATGAGAAAGTCCCCTTATCTTATGGGTTTTGTGCTCTGGAGTTCCTGTGCTACGTGCCGGAAGCCAGGGAGCCAATGTAGACCTGACGTTCCAGCATAGGCCGATATGAATTTGGGAGTTTCCGAAAATTGGGGTTACCCTATTTTGGGGTCCTTATAATAAGGATCCTATTATTTAGGGTACTATATGAGGGTCCCCCAATTTTGGGAAACTCCCATGTGGGTCTGGCGAAGCTTGCGCTTTTGTGTGCCACAGTGCAGGGAGCTTCTCTTGTGTACTGGGTCCTGACTCTCAAACCCCTCATCCGAAGGTTTAGGGGTTTGGGGTTTTAGGGTTTATAGGGTCTAAACGGGAAATGCCTCTCTGCACGGACGTGCTTCAGAAAGTCTTCGGAGATGTAGTCGGCCTGTGGACTCCGCGCAATCGTCAACCAAACGCACACAACAGTGAAGCTGTGTTTCAGGGGTACTGCATGTTCAGGCTTTGTCCTCCTAATGTAGCCAGGGGGTTTCAGGGATTGTCGCTTATAGGGTTCAGGGCTTTGCACTTCAAGGTTTCTGCGGTTTCCTGGGAGCAGGATCGCACGCCACTGGCAGTAGCTATGCGGCGGTATGGCGCCGAGGGCAAAGTTCGGAGCCAAGCCTCACTTTTGGGGAAGCTGGAGGGGGGGGGCTCAAGATGCAGTCTGAGACCGTATTTACCGAAGGGCATTGTTGCCCACGAATTACGGTAAGCCAGCTTTATTGGCACTACAAGCGGTGCTCATGACTCTTGTAGCTAGAGATTTGGTTGTTGTTATGACCATCGCTACTGCTACCATGCGCTGCAAGTTTAGGCTTCATCATTCAGGACCCAGTCTACCCAGGAACTGGCACATACTCCGATTTTCCGGTGATGTAATACAGAGCAGTACGTCTGTATTGCTTTCATACAGCTCTGGTATCGTCTACCCAAAAGCTCGATTATGCGTCGGCTTACAGCGGCTGGCGGCTGGCTGCTTTCGTAACAGCAGAGATGAGCTACTTCTGCTGATGATATAAATCCTGCATTACCTTAAGGACCCTAGACTATGGGATTTATGGTATATTCCTTATTAAGGGGAATGCAGGATTTCTACCATCAACCGTTGCACTCGTTTTCCGAAAGAGTCCACGATGTCATCCGTGAGCACCGAAAGAGTGTGGAGCCTAAGAGCCGTGGAGCTCCCGGTGTAATGTAGGGGCCTTGATAATAAAAATAATACTAATAATAATATAATAATAATAATAATAATAATAATAATAATAATAATAATAATAATTATATATATATATATATATATATTTATATTTATATTTATATTTATATATATGCATTTATTTGCATATATATATATATACACACACACCCACATATGTTTTTTGGGGGGGTGGAGGTATCCTTGTTGCAAATACAGTATAATATACTACACCCCCAAACCCTGTTCTACTTGTTAAGGCCCCTACATTATCGTGGGATCTGTGGTCATTGTTGCGGCTGTCTTTTCCGAGGCCCAGGTCCTGAAAAGCCGAATCCAGGTCGTGAATCAGTCGGAAGACAGGGTTTAGGGTTTAGGGGTTTAGGGTTTAGGGTTTTAAGCCGTCCGATGCAAAGGGTTTAAGCCGTGAATCTGAAGCACTGGGCGATTGAACCAGAGGTCTTCAAAGCTCATGCCGCAATCGCATATCAAAAAGCCCACCACCCACGCACTGTGAGCCCGGAAATTGCAGCAAGGTAAACCCTTCGAGGATCTCCGGGTGAAAGCGCTGAAATCTTTGAACGCTGAACCCTAAACTACGGCTCAAGCAAGGGCTCGCAAGAGGCTGATTAGGTTCGTGGAATCCATTTCAAGCATCATGACTCTTCCCAGCACTGTCGTGGCCAATTCCATGACAGTGGCGCTGCCGCTGCAGCCGTTTCGGCCTCCGCCGGGGTTGGCACACCCTGGCTATGCCCTCTCGGAAGGAGCAGAAAGTGGACCCTCGAGCCCAAGCTCATTTGAGTCCTCGCCGGCATTTCGGCCATCGCCGAATTGTTGGGGACAGCAGGTACCGGTTGGGCACGTTGCAGATGTTACGATTGAATGGTTTGGGAGCTATGGACACCCCGAAGTTTGCAACCGACCTTGTGTGTATCTCCTAAAAGAAGGTGGAGGTTGCCCTGACGGAGCGGCCTGTCGATATTGCCACTTGCCACACCATCGCAACGGGGCCAAGCCGGACAAGAGACAGCGGGAGCTCCTACAGACAATGTCCGATCAGGAGCGCCTCCTCGCATTTCTCCCCCACATCCGACGACGTGCCGCCAAGATGGGGAACCCGTGGGCCGATTGCATTACGCAACTTCTGGAGGACGAGATCAGGGAGCCGCAGCCTCATTCGCAGAGCAGCTTGGAACTCAAGCAGGTGCTGAAGAAGATGACCTTCGCTCAGTTGGTCCTATCCAGCATGAAAAGCCTGCCTTCCCAAGTGAAGCATGCGTTGACTGCTCTTCGACTTCAGCTGCCCACGCCGGAAGTGGTGAATCGGGGCACATCTATGACACTGTGAATGCTTTGTATCTAGTGTTCGCAGTAAGAGGGCACAACATCGAAGCAGGCTCTTGTGAGTGCTCGTATCTTGTGTTCCTTGCAAGAGCACGCTGACGTCTTGTCCAGACTATCCATGCGAACAGGACAAACAGCGGCGACCCTAATATGGGAGTCTCCGAAAATCAGGGGTACCTTGATTTTGAGTTGAGTGTCGTTATAACAAGGATCCTACTAGGGGCCCAATTTTCAGAAACCCCCATGGAGTACATAGCGCAGGCGAGGCTGGCACGACCATCGTACCAAGAACCAGCAACAGAAGTAAATCAGCAATTGGCCCTAAGAACCGAAGGGCTGATGCGTGCTCTGCATGAGTTCCTCGGTTCCCGAGTAGTACCCCTTTGTGCCTTTGTAAGAACTAGCGCAGAAAGGGGGCTACTTGGTAATGATTATGTTGCTGTCCCGCCCGGGAGGATCTAAAACCCCCCACTTGGTACCCTGTACTACTAGAAGGTATTTCAAAAGCCGCAATGAAAGGGACTTATTTTCGAGATCCTCCAAGGGGCCCAGATTTGTTCACCATTTCCTTGAGAGATGCAAGCGCATTTCTCCGCATGTGGAATGTGGGAGTAATTTGTCGAAACCTTTCTGCGACTCGAATAAAATGCGGGCACAAAGCATGACCCATCCTATTCCGCGGGATTGTCATACTGAAAACTATACGCCAGCACCCCCACGTCCGAATCCTGCTGTATACATAGTTTTGGCGAGAGGGAAAAAGATACATAGGTTTGGGGATTAGGGTTTAGTGTAAGGTTTACAACATCATCAGCCCAGATTGCCTTTCCGGCAGCGAGGCGCGGAATTTCAGGAGGCTACATAATCAGCAGTATTACATCCCGATTGTCCTTCTATATGATCTATAACCCGACACGTTATTCTAATTAAATTATTAGATTATTGAACCCCATTATTACTCCCAAGCTAGATTTTGCTCAATGCTTTTGAGCGAAGTCGCCGAGAGCACACTGGCAGGTTTGGTGTCTGAGGGGTTTCGTCTTTGCTGAAGTGGTTTTATCATCCTGCTGTTTGGAATGGGGCCAGGAGCAGAACAGCCCTGGCCCCAACATCGTGTGCTCCTGGGGCAGGGCTCAGGGCTTGGCACTCTATAGCCTTTTCCGATAGCCCCCTGAATGTTTTTTGATGGTATTTGCCAACACCGAGACTCCAGAACCCTTCATTTTGAGAGCTTTCCCTACTTCATCACGTAAAGAGTGCAATGTGTCTTTCGCGAGCTGGTGTATACCCCTCGTGTCAGGGGGTTCTGGAGTCTCTGGAACATGTTTCCGGTGGAGCGCTGGCTTTACAAGTCGCGAGGTGTAGGTAGCAGTCAGAACTTTTTGTCAAAGCCCACCACCCGCAAGTTTTCCGCGTCCTGCAAAGTATGGGAGTCTTATCTCAGACCAGAAGGGGCTCTTACCCTTAAATCGTGAGCGCCGGAATATCTACCTCGAATCCTTATGAGCAGGGGCGGGACTGTCTTCCACTGCGTGGTTGGTTCAGTAATCGGGGGCGTGTGCTGGGAGACTGTGAGGTCAATAGTCGAAGAAGATCCCGTAAAAGCAGCTGCATCTAAGAGACCCCCTCCCTGAACTCCCTGAACTCTGAAGTCTCACACATCTCTATATAAACCCGAAGACGAAGACCTCCGAGCTCTGCCCAAAGCCGGGCCGCCGTCCTCGGCTTAAGTTGTTGAGACCGGACTGCTCCGAGCGACGTAAGCCTCGGCGTAGACAGCACAAGAGGACTTCCGCTCTTCCCTCAGCAATTCCTGGAAACCGCTTAGTCAAAGAAAGTACGTCAAAACTAAAGTCCCAATGTTTCTAAAGCAAAAGCAGGAGTCTGGTCGCGGGGAGCTTTGCCTATCGGTGCAGATGTTGTTGCCCCGGTAGCCTACGGACCCAGCTGGTGTGGCCGGTTTCGGCTTTGTTGGTTTCTACGAGGTAAATGGGGTCTCAAAGTTTGAGGGGTCTGGAGTGTTGCTGTCTGTCGCTGAATATCGAGCCTGAACCGTGGGCCCAACTGGCATGGACATTTTCCACTGCTGGTTCAAAATTTAAACTTTAAATAGAGCTGAATCCGAGGCCGTTGCATCGTGAACGTGATAGAAAGCAGGATTTGGGATATTAACATCTTTGCCAGTAAGTCGTCGCAGCCTTCAGGGAGTGTATATACTGAAGCCCTTCAGCTGAGAGCACCGAACGGTTCTTCGTCGTCGCGATGCAAGCAGCGTGAATCGCTGGTCCATCTCGCCCCAAGCCAAGGTAGAACCGTTTCAAGATCCTTAAGCAAGCAGCAAATACCCTGCCACGGGGCAATCATTCTGAAACCGGAAACCCAACATGAGAGAGTCAGATTCTGCGCGTTTTGGGACGGGGAATGGATTCTGGTCTTGATTTCTCCAGCTCCTCGTCTTCGCGAAAACAAGGCATCGGAGGAAGTGAAAAGGTGCCTTCACAATTTCCCGTCATGGGAGTTCAGCATGTCTTGCGCAGTCACCCGACTCATCGGAGACTCCGGTTTCGAGGCGCTTTCTGACTTATGTGTTGCTGACCTGCGTTTCTACGAACCTATCCCACATAGAGAGTTAAATCTGCCACCTTCCCTTGGGTGCGTCCGCTGCTAAACCCCCACTCACATGGCGAAGTGCTTCGGGTTCTTGGTAGGCTCGGATCTGTAAGTTTGTCGCACAGTAGAAAACATTTGAAGTTGAAGTGTACGATCCTCTCCTTCGCAACTTGTTTATTGTCTTTAAAGGGTCGGGTAAACAGCATGCAGATTTTGTTGTGCATTCCACTCGTTATTCTGCAGTGATTTGCGCAGTGTGGGGTTTCTGTAGTATCTTCGCTGGACACCTGTCCCGTGCAGTAATCTTTGGCCTACATCTTTTTGTTTTCCTTGCCTGCAGTGGCCGAGGCTCATGATGCCCAATATGGCACAAGTTTCATGGCTCTCATTACCTATGGCCTTCATTCTCGAGCCCTGTGCACCCCTGGGTTTCTCTGAGAATCGTCATCGTCTAAGGATGGCTGCACTGTTGGCTTGCTACTGTATGAGTTATGAACATACTTGGTCAACCGCGCACTCTGACGTACGTTTCGCCCCCGTCCAGCCACGCACCGACAACCTCGCCGAGAAGCGAATGTCCGCTGAAAGCAGTTGATTCGTGGACGGCCTGAGGTCGCCACCATGCTGCGAGACTTGGGTGCTACTCCTCCGGCTGCAGATGCATCGGCCGGATCGGGTGTCGTGTTTGGGCTTGTAGGGTTCGTGTTTTTTTAATTTCGGGTCTGTTTACGTTTTTCCCTCTCACAGAGCTAACGTTTTCGAGCCTGGGGTTTATGTTGTTGACCTTGCATGGGTCAGGGCCGGCACGGCTTACTGGAGTTTTCTGTCTGTACCACGTTGTTCAAATGAGGCTTGCGAGGCTTCTGTTCTGGTTTACAACTTGAATCTGAAGCTTTCGAGGTCTTCTTGAATATTTGCCAATATTTGCCAGTTCTCGGGCACAGTTCCTCATTGCCACAGGAGGCTAGAGAGCACCAACCAACGCACGTTAGCCACACACGTGACGCGGCCAAGTCGTATCATCAGCCCACATGCTTTTAAAATTAGCACAAGACTACAAGACCCAACCGCTCGTTGTTGACGTGTAGCTGTGGAGAACACTCCCAACCCCAAAGGCCATCTAACCATAACTCACAACCCCACACACACACACACTGGTTCCCCAAATCCAGATCATAAGCCCTGCAGCCGTAAATCCCTGCACCGTGTTGCATATGAACCCTGAACCCTAACCCTGAACCCTACAAGACTGTGTAAACTTATTCAGTTCTAATGCCCCATACCTTCAAAAACATGATGACCGAAGACATGCGAAGCAAAAACGAAACCGAACTGAACACCCCATCCCTATAAAGCCATCCTAAACCTTAAACCCGATAGAGCACATGGAGCCTGCGACCTTGGACTGGCTCGGCACGGCACGTGGCAGTGGGCGGCCGTCGACCTCAAGAGGAGCTTGGGCCAAGGGAACTCGTGGTAGTTACGAAGGAGGGAGTGAAGTGCTTCGGAATGTGACTTGGAGAATCAATTTGGCTGAAGGGGGCTATCTGAGAGCCACCACACTTCAGCATCACAGTATGCTGTGGGAGGCCTTTCGCGTATCACCGGCCGCCCGCGGACACACCGGGCTGGCTCCGCGCTGGATGCCAGGAGAGGGCTGGGGGTATCTTCGGGGTTTGGGAGTTGTTTCGGGGTTAGGGGTAGACTGGGTAGTTGTTCAGGACTTGGAAGGTTTGGGGGCTTTGGGTTCCTGGTTGCCGTTCAGGCATTCGGCAGCTAACTCCACGCCCCTCTACAAAACCTTGGTTCAGTTCACCGTCAACCCGGCTCCAACGCCCCATCCACTCGCAGTTTTGTCCTGCAGGAGATCTCTCGTCGCAGGGGCAGCTGGGATCGTGTTCAAAAGGCCGGTTTGTCGCACCAGCCTGTTGCCATCGTGCAGAATTTCCTTTTTGGAGTTTCTTGTGTCCAACCATCGAAAGTACTGACCTGAACCGACAAGTAGACAGATGGATCGGATCTGTACTACTGCATGTGTGTGCTCGGATGCACCTTGAGTTCGTCCGTGCTTCTGGAGATCCGTAGGGGGGGGGGCATGGGAAGGCTGTTTTGCACAGATGTTCATCCACAGCTCCCACTCCCAGGTGTTAGTTTACACTCTGAATAATCCCATGCAGCTTGGTCAGGGCAGTCCGACTTCGTGGTCGCATTGGGCGCAAGCAAGCGCAGGCTCCAACGCCGACGCCCCCGAAGAAGAAGAAAATGTTGCTAATGATAAGGTGATGGTGGTGGTGGTGGTGGTGACTTTAAACATCATCACCAGTATAATTGCAACCATGAAGTGGTTGACCGCTGTGAATTGAACATGCCCGGCGGTATTTTCTATTGATTGCAGAACAGACAGGCCAGTCACAGTGGCTATGCCGCAGTATTCGTATGATTCGTCACGATGATTCGTTCGAAAGCATCCTGGTTAACGTTTGTTGGAATAGTCCACGGAAACCTGTCGCTCAATGAGACACAGCTTGACTCTCCTTCGGTTTTTGCTTTGTAGATCCGAAAATCATTACCAACACTTGCTGGTGAAAGGGCAAGGAAATTGCAGCTTGTCGCTGGGGCGACACCCTGCAACAGGGGCAAGTAGTGTAGGGGCGTACAGAATTAGAATTGGATCCTGCAGTACCTCTACCCAAAAGAAACGGAGCCCTCAGGACCGTTAATTAATCAATACTCTTCCAACTTTTTGAGGCCCCTCCATAACAGATTTCGCCCCCGTCCGGCAGGCCGCTGACACGAAAGTGGAGTTGCTGCAGGCACGTTGCAGACTGTGCTCGTCAGGGATTCAGCTGTCCCCTAGCTGGGACGGAAGGCCATGAACAGGGTGAACCTTGAAAGTTGTTGGCGGAAAGCACAGCCGGAAGGCCCGTGCAAGGGTAGGTAAATCCCCCTGCCTAGTTACGCGATGTGAAAGCCTGATAGCAGCGGTCTTTTGGCAGTGCGTTTTCCTCGTACCTCCACTGCTTAAGAAGGCCTCTGGAAACCGACCAACAGCCCTGACTCTACAGGTCAAGACCTGTACAGTAGGCCTATCAGAAGTTGATGTTTCAGACTTCGAATGATCCTAAACCGGTGAAACCGACGTCTCGTGGGTTGCGAGCTTGCAACTCCCTGCCTTCACTTATGCTGTCTTCCGGCATTCTGCTTCTGCGCAAGGAGCGATGGCAGCTTGGCCGCTGGCGCCTACGAGGCAGACATCCACCATTACATTCGGTTGGAGCTTCAGGCTTACTATCTACTTCATTCTGTAAAGAGAATATATATATATATATATATATAAACATGCCAAGGGGAACCCAAGAGCTGATCGTGGGCCCCTTTGTTTGGGGTGTCAAGCCGAGCACATCCCACAGCTGAGCTTCTTCCCCCCAAAGAAGTGTTCGGCTAACTGACTGCGTTTTGAGCCTGGGTTCAAGCATTCACAGCTAGCGAGAGGCCGCACGGTGCTGGCGCCTATGGAGCAGGTCACCGCGTCCCAGTTGCAAGTTATACGCTGCCCAGCAAAGTAGTTTTCAGACTCTTCGAGGCATTGTGCAAGCTGTGAGTGTCCAGTCATGTTGTGCTGGGGCCAATATTCTGCGCAGCACCGCCAGCATGAGCATATGAGTAGCTGTCCAGCAAGGGTCCCTCTTTAAGGGTCCTGTAAAGGGTTCCTTTAAGGCTTTTCATTAAGGTTTCCTCTGGTATGACACAGTCTTCCTTTAAGGACCCCTCTTACGGTTCTTCTTGGTCCCAGTTCGCCCTTGGTTCCTTTTTTTGCCTGAAGAAAGCAAGGGTGACCCGAGGACTGCGCTTTCCGCCGGCTTTGCTACGAGATGGGGGCGAGCTTCACTTGGATCCTGGAAGATTACTACATGTATGATTCATATGACTATTACGTCTGGTATTACATTTTTGTGATGAGCTTTTTTAGGATGATGATTATCACTGTTCTTGGAATGCACGCTATTATAAGCTGGACACGCGCAAGGTTTGTCCGCTATGTTCCAAGTCCTGGTCGGCACGGTTTGGTCAAGAGCTTTGCAGGCACGATGCGCGAGGCTTTGCAATGTTTGAGCCTGCAGCAACGGCAGACTTGAGAGGTTTGGAGCAGACAAGGAAGACTGACTCGGAAAGGGGGTATAGTATACTATAATTAGAATAGGGGGCCCCCAAAACCGTATTCTAATTATAAAGGCCCCTAAGTTCTAGGCAAGTGGTCATACGATTCTTGCAAACTGGTCCCAGTGCGCCCCAACATGACTCCTTTGCCGACCGATGCAAGGACTGAGATGGTTCGAGCCGCTCTGATGCAAGAAGATCACTGGATCTGCCTTGTTATAGGTAGGCGAGCAAAAAGATGGCTTTTGCTTTCGCAGCTGAATGCTGGCGGTGTAGCATATGAACACTGCTGTAGGGGACAACTTAGCCCCGCTCGTGATGCATGCAGTAGCAACTTGTCGGCTTCTAAAAACTGCTCAGCCAAGTCAAGGCGGCGGCACTGCTCCGGCGAAACAACTCGACGACCAGCAGGATCCCTTGTATTCTCCGCAAGCAGTAAAGCTTTGTAAGAAGATTCTGAACTCTTTTCATGGTTGTCCGCAGAGAGTGTTGCTAGCTCTAGCAGAGCAAGGGCGCACGAGGTCACGACAGACAAGTTCCGGGTCTTACCGTACCCAAACGCCCAGCACGTTGGATGCCCCGGAGTCCAGTGGACAATCTGCTAATCGTTGGCCAAGTTACTCAGGCTGCCGCGGAAAGCCCAGCCCCCAAGCCCAGAGGTCCAAAGCCCCGAAGAGAGGGTTCTGAAGATGCAGGTGAGCTCCACTAGCCTGTCTAAGGAAAGATCCGAGAACCAAGAATGTAGGAAGCTTGGAGTTAAAAAGATGCCAGCAAATGCAGCACTGCCGTGTTTTTTGCATTGGTTGGGGATGCGCTGCGTGCAAGCGATAGTGCCAAGTTGTATCGGCAGCTCAAAGCAGAAAACCCTGACCAACTGCTGGAGTCGAACACTTCGCATGGCATTGTCCAAGTAGTTGGAACTTAAAGCCTTGAATCCAGAATTGCCGCATTTACCACTGAAGTGCCAGACCTTCTCTTCATCAGTTGTTGTTCTTCAATGGTCGTCCGGTATGGACATGTGCTGGAACACCAGCCGGGCTTCCCAGCATTGCCTCAACGCAACTCTTGCACGTCAGAATCCAGAATCCCGCCTGGCATGTGCTCGAACCTCGAAAGTCCAAGCGCTCATGCCTCCATGCCCGAAACAGCGGACCACCTGAGCCCGCAGCTAGCCCCGACAGATCCCGAACCGAAGTCCGGCGCTAGAGAGTTTTTTGAGGGACAGGCAGGGAGCAGCGTAGTAGTGCTTGGGGTCGAAGCACTATTGGAGTTTCAGAAAATAGGGGACCCTAATATAATAGCCTAATAACAGTAGGATCCTTATTATAAGGACCCCAAAATAAGGTACCCCCAACTTCCGGAAGCTCCCCCTATCTCAACCTCCGGCCTGAGAGGATGGACACCTTCGATTCCTCGACACCAACAGGCAGTGGGATGTGTTTCGAGTTGCGGGCCAACTCTTACTCCTAGCCAGGCCACCAAAGATGTCGCCAGGAATCCAGGAACTTCAGGTGTACTTTGTCTATAAGATTCTATAAGTAACAGCACCAACATAGTAAGAGGCAACATGACAATGAGCACACTAATCACTCGCACGTATGTGTGTGTGTGTGTCTTAGTTTCCAGTTGGGCTCGGTTTCTTAATAAGGCCTCCGGTCTTCAGGTGTGCAGCTCTTGGTCGGCAGCCCCGAAGAGCTCAGCGAGGCTTTGCAGCTTATCGAGGACCATCGTTTCGCTTGGAGAATGCTGCTGTGCCTCCCCGCCTGGAAGCTCAACTACGGATTGGGAAGGTGCTGACCCGGGAGGTTTCACATGATGCAAAGAGACGGAGAACTGATCGAAACTGGCTGTGCAAAGATGCAGATCTGCGCGAAGGGCACACGCATTGCTCTCACATCGTGTACTCAGGCCGCAGCCGGGTTCTTTGTAGACTTGAGCCGCCCCTCATTTCACAAGGCACGTTTCGGCTCTCTGTCAAGACCCCTCAATCCCCCACTTTCACTCGAAGGCTGTTTGCCGAGAACATCCCTGAGCACGAAGCTCGAAGGTCCTAAGATGCCATCAAACCCGGTCGGCCGGATCAGGACCGGGCCGCAAGCGACAAGCCACACTGGGCAACAGGCTTCTCGTCATATGACAGTACAATGCATTACATGACATCCTGATGCATCACAGTACATCACGTCGCGCTACACTGCACTCTATGATACTAGGTTACAGATATTAGCCCGCAAGACAATGCATGACATCACATATCGGCATACGCACCGATTCACGCAACTACATGCGTGTCCACACATGCGTACATACGCAGTGCATACACGATGCGGCCATATCCATCCATCCATCCATCCATCCCTTCCACCCACCCACCCACCCACCCACCCACCCACCCACCCACACACACACACCCACCCACCCACCCAGCCAGCCATGGATCCATCCATACTTGGCATTTGAGTGGAGCTGTACTAATGGTGTAAACTTGTTGCTGTTTACCCATGTGTGTATTTACCTAGCTACCTAGCTACCTACGTACATGCATGCACGCATGCTTCTGTGCATACATGCATGCACACATACGTGTATATCGTTGTTACCCGGCTTTGGATGTGTCCATATGTTGTTTGCGTCCTGGCTGATGCCAATCGCGAGATGTGAGGAATTCATGGTATCGACCTGAACTTCGGCTGCCCATCACCCCATATCATCAATGATGGCTGCTGGACTGCAAGGTCTCAGGGTTGTTGGGCTTATTTGGTCGAAACGTCCAGCGACTTGGGTTTAGGATGAGGCTGGCTATGTAGAGGAGACGGGTGTAGTGGATTCTTTGCATTCCTTGTTCGGGGTGGATGGCGTACCGGGGAGAGTCTGCAAAGCCGCCGCTCTCGAAAATTCTGGCCCCACCTGTGCCCCCAAACCGACCCTAGCCAGCTTCAAAACCCCAAAACCCCAGCATCACAGACCCGAAACCCCAAGCCCAACAGCTCACCAAACTCAGAGGACTCGGCCCGGCGATGCTGAATCGGCCGTTTGTGCTTCGAGAGATGTTCGAGCGCCTTGCAGAGTCCCCTCGCATGAAACCAGGACATGGGGGTTCAGAGGGCTTCTGCGAGGGCTTTATGGGGCCCTGGTAGAGTTTAGGGAAGCTTAGGGTTGCTGCAGGGGTTACTTTAAGGACCTCAGGAAAATCTTCTTATGATCTACTACCAGAAGTGTGATCTAGGCCTGGCTTACCCAATACATAGCCTGGCAACGACTACCTTGGCCTCCATGCCCTGAAGCACTGACTTGACCACCCAATATTTGAGCAGGCAAGTTGATGTGACTAAGAACAGCAATTGCAATTCCTGTAGTATGGTGACGCTTGTTCGTCTTCCTAGTCTCAGTCTCTCAGATCGTGCGTGCAAGGTGGCGGTCGCAGACTTCTCTGCCCATCGGCGCGATCGGCGCCAAGCACGTTGCCTGAGTTTATGGTTTGCGGCGCCTACGTCGGGTGATTTGATATTTAGATCTTTCTGACACCAGCCGGGAGAGTCGTGGCATAATCTCATGTTCAATCTCCGTCTCCTTTTCTTCTCTGAGGATGCGGCTGGGCCTTAATGAAGATGAGGAGCGGCGCGAGGTGGGGGACTGGGAACGTTCCAGTGCGACTTGGGATTGAAGCTTTGGCTTTTGACGGCTCTGGTCGGCGGGTCAGCAGACTTCATGAGGCAATGTTTGGCCACAGTTTCACCAGTCGAGTCAAGGGGTCTAAGGGAAGCTACCTACGAAGGACCTCGTGGTTTAAGAGCAGGACGAAGTATCAAACGATGTCGGTGCTGGGTGCAGAGGACCTGAGAACTTGAGCAGATTCACCGAAAACCCATTGCCTCGCCTTGCAGGTGTACCTGCGTGCCATCCGTCACTGGGCTCTTCCCGTGGTCATGTCAAGTCACGCAGGGATACGCCCCCGGATTTTCTGCTTCAAAACATCAGGAAAGGAGCTTTGGTTTGTTTTCATGCAGCCTATCAGCATCGATGTCCGCTTTACGTGCATTCGAGATGCCGATGTTTGCTGCTGCAGGCAGCTGGCAAGGTATGTCTCAGGTTTGTCAGGAGTGCAGCACACTGTTGGCTGTAGTAAACAGTGTGCTTGCCCGCTCGGCAATTGAACGCTGGAGTTGAGCCGAGGATATGCGAAGGGCCGCTTGGACTACGTGGTTTTGCATCCACGCAATGCTCGCGAGGACAGAAAAGTGCACAGTTCTTCAGACTGCTGCAGACGCCCACCTTCACCTCCAATGGTATCCGCGAGTGCGACTCCCTTCTTTCATTCTTCTTCATTCTCCTAAGAAGCTTGAATGATTACCAGTGTGGTCCCTTAGTGTTCCTGAGTATACGTCTGCTAGGATATACAAAAGGCCCTATTCTAATCATCAAGGCCCCTGCAGTAGCATCCGAGAGCTTGCTGGGCCTGTAGGAATTTTGAACAGCTGGCACATTCCGTGCTTCGACGAAGAAAGTAAGGTTCTGAATGAAACGAAGCAGCGGGGGGTTTAATACTACATGTGATCGAATGACTGTGTTCAGAGTTATGTAATCCATCTACTGGGTTACAGTTCTGTCCATTGGATCAAGAAGCCATGCTCAAACATCACTGTCTACGATATTAGCGCAACCAAGGCTGGCGGAAGTAGATGTGCCTAGCTTGACTTTGAAGCTCAAGCTACACCAGCGAGGAATCCAAGAAAAGCCCTGCGCGCTGGGAGCATATCCGAAAAGCGAAGGAGCTGGCAGGCCAGATGTGTCGCCATGGTATAGCCGTTGGGGTCAAGCTCGCTTGATCTGCGTTTTGCACACGCAAAAGGCAAAAGTCTCTATCATGCCGTCAGGCCCTTTGACACTACAGCCTCGTACATGATTTCCCACTCCCTTCGCGAGCCGTGGGATGCAGGGTGGCAATTTGTAAAATCTGTTCTTTCGAGGTGCCCGGCTGTCGATCATCGGAAACGGTGATGTGTTCTCGAGAAGCGATGCAGAAGCGCGGCTGCACCAATCTCTTCAGATGCTATGTTGCATAATTAAGTTCGCCCAGAAGCTTCGACCCCAGTAGAAATAGCAGTAGCAGCAGCGGGAATAGGAACGAGCTGCGGCTGTGGTGTTAGCGGTAGTGGTGGTTGTCGTCGTCGCCGCTGTCATCGTAATTAGTCGCAGCATGTCGTCGTCGCAGAAAGAATCATTGTATGACGAGCATTATCCGCACAGTACTCACCATATTGCATGAGCATCGCCGAGAAGACCTCAAGAGGTTTTGACTACGACAACAACACCAAGAAAACACACAACACAGTTTTGCAAGAGGAAGAGCGACATGCCGAAGCCCATTCCGAGCAATCCTAGTCCCGGCGATTGAGACCTTGTCAATGGAGATGACCGGCCGTGATGACGACGATGAAGATGGCCCTGGTGATGCATGTTGTGCTCCAGATCGCTCTACGCTGTTGCAAGCTTGGCCGCAGGTTATGTAAACAGGGTTCAATACCGCCCGGAAAGCTGAAGCACGCATGCCAGGATCGCATGCTCCGTGAGACGGGCTGCGATGCTGTGATGATTGCCAGAGGCACCCGGCATGCGCAGAGTCTAGCCGATGTCGTTGAATGCTTTGCATTTGGCATTGGCTTTGTGAGGCAGGTGCTGTGTAAGCGGCTTTGTGACACTTGTAAGCGACGACAAACCCGGAAGTTCCTAAAACCCCAAGGATTCATGCAAATGTCGCTTGTAAGCCATTGTAAGCCTTGACAAAACGCGAAACTGACAGACTGCATACCAGGTGCAACCAAGACGGTCGGCACTATATTCGATCCAGAATGGGACGACAAAGCAGCATGGCCGCCTTGTTGGGGAGAAGCCTGAGACTTCCGGTCGTGGTTCATCTCGTACGCATGGCTCTGGATAGCTTAGCATGTCGAACTTTCGGATAAAGCCATCCTCTCTATGGGGCCACCAGCGGTTCACCGTCTGCAGCCTCTCTGAACTGTTTCGATCCCTTTAGGGTTACGCGACTAGTTGTCGAGTATCAGGCTTGCAACCCGTTCACACCAGTATTCTGGCCGTATCCGCCACCCTCGCAGTCGTGGTACTTGTCGTTATTCGGAGCGCAAAAGGAGCAGCAGGCGATCTGGGAGGAACAGTGAAACATTCTTATGTGAATGCATGCCTATAATTTTCCGTTCCTCCATCCATCCATGCGTACGTACATACATGTGTACATGCATACGTACATACATGTGCATTACATCATATGTTATATATTACATATAGTGTGTTAAATACTGAGTATTATACATACTACACACATACATACATGCATACATACATGTATACGTGCAAACCTACATGGTTGCATGTCTGCTGCATTTCGTTTGTGCACAAGAAATTCTGTCGAGAGTAGGAAAAGGAAAAGGAGTCGTAGTGGTTTGCGCCCAGGATGCGTCCACGGTAGCCTCGGCACCACGAGTCGAAGCCCGCCTCGGGGAGTTGCAGCTGGGACTCAGAGTTTTTTCAAAGGGTTTTCCGATTGAATAGCTTCGACTGTAAACAGCGGGGAGTTTTCGAGTGCACAGCAAGTCAGAAGCGCCGGCACCATCTTCCAAGGACTGAGAGGTTTGGTGTGAGGAGCAAGATCGCAGAGTACCACAAGGAAGCCAGTTCGGCTACCGCGAGTGCCGAGGGTGTTCTGTGGGAAGCAAGGGCCGTAGTTGGGTGAGTTGCAGGTCTTGTTCTGAAAACTCGTAAGGGGGACTTGGCATGTCGTGCATGTGGTGTGGGGAACGGTTGGGGTGGTTGTAGCCAACATGTGGCCCTATTTGTATGTTTTGATACTATAGGACTTGACGGGGAATATGCTCTGCGCTTAACTACTCCGGCCCAACCGTAACTTCCTACATCCAACAATCAACAATCGTCAACATTCGTCAACCCGAGACAGGTGACCGTGTGGACGAAGTGGTTGTCAAAGCCTGTCAGTCTGTCTTTGTGAGGCTGTTAGGATGACACCTAGCCCACAATGAGACTGCACCAACACTACTTGACAAGCCATGAAATCGCAGAGTCTTTAAATGGTATTCCGCAAGTCACATCAACGCAAGGGCCAGAATAGATAAGATGGTGTTCCCATGTAGTTAACGTCATTCTTTTTTCTAGGGGTCCCTATTATGTGTACAGCATAGCAGACAACTCAAAAAACACGACACCGTTGTCTATTTTGTTTCAGCCTTTCTACTATCCATAGGAGTGGCCGGAATTTGAAGCCTTGATACCCCTCATAAGGCCTTGCTCAGGGTCGAACAAGGCCTGCTCAAGGAAGCATAGTTCTCTCCCTCCTCCTCCCCCTTACCCCCTAATGTTCTAATAAGGATCTGAAAAGGCCTAAAAGCCTAAACCCCTAAGTCAGACCTCGAACCATGTAACTCACCTAATCCGGTAGGAGGGAAAAAAATCCATCCGAGTGTGCGCACCGAAACCCTGAACCCCAAATGCTCAACCCCGAAAACCCTAGACCCGAAACCCTAACCCTTTGAGCAGACATAAGAGGAGCTCCAAACAAATCCTGACCCTAAACCTTGAGGCCCTGAACCCTAAAACCCTCAGCCTATAAACCCTAAACCCTAAGCCCTAGTTGCTTTATAAAGGAGTCCTTTCGTCGAGTTCGGGCGAGGGGCTCCCGGCGCGCCTTGCGCCTTCTCTGGGAAGACTTGAACTGGTGGCTGATGAAGGACGGGTCCCTCCCAGAAACTCCAATATCCCTTAATAAAGGAATAATCCTTAAATGATGGTAGGATCCCTTATATGATTTAAGGTATATCCCTTAATTAAGGAATATACCTTGGATTATAGTAGGATACCTAATAAGATTTAAGGTATATTCCTGAAAGGGATATTGGAGTCTCTGGGTACCAGGGTTCCTTGAGAGGGGATCCCTCAAGGGTGTATAAGGGGTTTTGTCGGTATGGAGGTTTATTACTTACCCGGGGCTTTACATCAGTCTTTTGGAACTTTCAAGTTGTAATTTAGAGTAGACTATTGTGCTCCCCCCTGAATGAAGTTCTCAAGGATTATGAGGACTGTCTTTAGTCTTCACGATTCCAAGGGACCCTTGAAGCACCCTTCGGATATGTAGTTTACTGTGGATACAGCTAGAGCTAGACCTTGCTCGTGTTACTGGATTGGTCGTGTTCGTGGTACCACCACGTAATAGCCAGTAGTCGGGTGGTTCATCTGGAATTACGATACCTCGTCCCCTATGTGTTGATCGAAACTACCTTGAACACTGTTGCAAGCAAGCGCTTGTGATTCATGGTGTTAACACGGTGCAACTTCTGCGTGTATGCTGAGCTTGTATAATCTATCGCGTTTGGATGTCACGTCCCAGCTGATCGTGGAGAGGCTAGTTGGAGGGCCATTAATGGTAGAAGCACTTCAGCTATGTTGCGCATGGCATTCGGCAAAGACAAAGCAATGGAAGCGGGAAGTGTATCTGTCACAAATTCGCGTCAAGCCCAGGTCCGCAAAAGGGGTTAGTCTCGAGTCTTGAGTACAGAGGTCGACAGGGTCCCGATGAACAGCTGCTACCAAGAAGAGAATTTCACAGTGTTCCTGGCACTTGCATGATGCCCGTGAGCAATGCTTTCGGATTCATGAGAGGAGCATCGCGAGATTGAAGGCCCCATACCTGAGGAGGCCAAGTGCGGGTGGAGTCAAGGGCACTCTTGCGGACAGGTGTTAGCGAGTGCTTTGGGATTTCCGACTCTAGTGTCTTTTGGCATTTTGTGGGTTTAAGGCCGAACATGAGACTCGAGCTTCTAATTCACGCCAAAGGTTAGCCATTTCAAGGGGAAGCAGCTGTCTTTTGCCAATGGATGGGGTCTGCAACAGCTTGAAAAAGTTTTTGAATCCGTAAACACAAGACCGTCCAGTTCTTGAGCCTTCCCACACAGAATTGGGTTGAAGGAAAGATTGCCCATTCGTTCTAGGCCACATAGGGATGCAGTTTGGGCTGTGCGAGGTGATTCAGGTTTACAGCTCCTGGCTTTCTCTTGCGAAACCAAGGAAACCCAGAACAAGAGCTCGTTATACCGTGCCAGTACTTGCCGCTAGTACAAGCACAAGCGACGATAGCAATCGCGAAAGCCACCGATGACTGCTACTATTGCACAGCAACATCAGCTGTAACAGCAACAGCATCATCGACAATACAACGTAGATGCCAAGACCAAGATTCAGCAGCATTTGCAAACCCAACCCCAACCACAGCCACAGCGGCACCACTGCTACGATCCGGACGACTGCCGCTGCTTCCCAGTAACTGCTATTTCGGTGATGCCGACAATGACTACAGCAGCGACCACGACTACCACTGCCTCTGCCGCTGTTGCCACAGGTTACTGTTGTTAGATGTCTAGAATTTCACCGCAGCGTATGCCTTTCGTTGTCGGCTAACATTTGGATGTGTTCACTCTTGTGTTCGATGCATTAATTAATGTGTTGGAAACCAGTGTCATGTCCTTGTAGTCATCATTCTCAAGCCCGGATGCAAAAAAAAACAGTCATCATTCTCAAGATGCTGTCCTCAGTTTCCTTCCTTTAGCTGCAAGTCGACAGCCAAAGGAGCGCCGGCGCTTGGCCGAGCGCTTCTTTGATGAGTCTGCCCAGCTGGAGTCTTGCGGCTGAAGTGTCCGGGGTTCGGGCCTTGAGGCCAGAGGATGGAGTATGTTAGTATGTTGCGTAATCTAAAGCACAAAGTAAGTGAAAACTTGAGCATGGGACCTTCCTTGAACCCATTCTTTTGTTTGAGCAAGTCCCGCCTACTTGGGTCAATCGTGTGCAGAGTCTTTAGGCCTGTGGTGGTTTTGTTGTGTCGAACAACGACATAACGGCTTGCTTTTTCGCGGCATGATCGACTCGAGTCCGTGTGAGGGCGAGAGCACGTGTGAAGAACTTGGACGGCTCCTTCGTGAAATCAAGAGGAAACAGTCCAAAACCAAGATGATGAGCCAAGATCTATCCCCAGCATTCCCTAGCCCTCGAAATCAAGCGCCTTATTGTTGAGGCTTCTCTCGCTGTGCCCCTCAGCGATGCGATCGGAGCAGGGCATCGATGGTGTGTTGAGGTGTTGGGGCAGCAGTCAGTAGGATTGATTGGGGTTTCGTCTTCCCATACCTAGTTGCAAACACACATCAGAGTAATACACTTTTGCCACCTCAGGGTCTCTGCCCCGGCACCTCGCAGGCCTCTTGCTTTCGCATCGACATTTGTCCGTAGAGCTCGGGAGGAGGCATGTGGACAAGCTGATAGAGCCAAATGCTCACTCCAAACCCGTGTCGATCCGAACGACCCCCTCACCTGGCTTTAACGGAGGGCCTCAATGTATTTTGCTCACACTTCGGTGGGCTCGCCCTTCTGATGAGCTTTTGCAAGAAACCGAGGATACTGCCTTTGTTGGCCAAGGTGGTCGGCGAGCAGCCCATCTGCACTTTCACTTACACTGCTTCCATCGTTTCCTTGCTTTGCGCTTGGATTCTGATCCTGCTACTGTGGAACAGGTTCCTGCAGACATGTGCAAGACTATCCCGAAGAACCTCCGCCCCGACTGTCAACACATTGTTTCGAGTTTAGCGTGGCCGGTGGATTGTGATGGCAACATGGGGTGTGGACGCTTGATATCTTTGAGTTTCGAAAATAGGGGACCCCAACATAGTACCCTAAAGCGTAGGATCCTTATGACAAGGACCCCAAAATAAGGTACCCTAATTTGTGGAAACTCCCATATAGGTGAGGGTTTGGCTTCGGGCTTCGGGCATGGCTACTAGACTTAAGCCCAGTAGCAAACAGGCTTCGGGCCTTGCATTCAAAGAAGGAATAGAAAGGAATCCCCGAAAATCCTGGGTCCTAGGGGCACAAGGTGGGAAGTCGTCAGGCTATGGACACCGCGAGGGTAGCTTTTGATTCCTAACCCCTCCGTAGACAGGCCGGTCGGTCTCAACCCCTCAGGCTCAGAAGGCATGGAGCCTCCCAACCCATCGCATCCTGGGAGCACCGCAAGCTGCGCAAACAGCTATACATGATTTGTCAATCAAACTTCGGCTTCCCTGTCTTTTTGCAAAGGCTTGGCCCCCATCCCAGCCCCAACGCTGAAAATTGGGCATTCAGGGGCAAGCAAGACGTGCACCTCCCCTCGGAAGAGGCGGAGGAGGATCCACAGCAGGCACGCAGGGTACGTGGTTGGTGAACAGACGGTCCATCCAGGGAATGGCCGCCGGGATTTCAGTCCCGCAGGAAAGAGAGATGTGTATTTGCCACACTTGTATGCGACGTTAATCCTCGTCTTCAGGCACTGAGTCTCTGGGCCTGTCCACTGTGCAGATGAGTACCGTGCCCGTTCCTTTTCCCTTCCAACTCCCCGGCCATGTGCCACAGATTGTCATCGGCCTGCCCAACAGCTGCAATGCCGGAAGCCCAGCACGGTGTAAGACGCAATTTCTAAGGGCTCAAAACTTTAGGTCTAAGCCTAGCCTCAGCTGCGGCTTGTCTTTTGCGGTCAATCTGCGAATATGTCAGGACTTCCAGAAGTACTGCCCCTAAATCCGGAGATGATTGGAATCCCAAGGCCACGAACTTTACAGCCCTAAACCTCAAGGCTGGGCCAAGATCCAAAATGACGATAGGGCACGGAGGTGCACCTTTTTTGCACTCGTGGTTATCGGATTCCGGTGACCAAGCTGTGGACGTTTCCATAAACCTACAGTAGAAGCCCAAAAGTTGGAAACTCCATAGCCTCACTCCTTAAGAGTAATGTATTAGGAATCCCAGCGCTAATTGTCCTTAATCTGGTTTCCAACTTTTTGGGGCTTGCTGTATATAAACCCCAGGCCCGAGGTTGCATTCCCCGTAGCCGCTTTTATTTACACCAGGTCACCAGGAGCCGTCTAGGAGCCCTCATAGAAGGGTGTCGCTGACCTGTAAGAGTGGGAGAGTTGTGCGATGCTTGGAACGTCAACGTTTTAGGTTAGGCGGTTCTTCTGGAATCCAAGGTCATGCTCTTGTGCAATGAGCAAGGCAAGGTAGTTCGGCTGAGCGAGCCTTGGCTTGGATGTCTACATCACAGCATGGAAGCTAATTCCCTGTGGTTGCTTTTCCGCTCAATGTTTTGCGACCACGGTCTGCGGCAATGCTTCAAATGATGATGGAGGGAGACCGAGAGAGCTTCCTGACCTTCTGTCTAAGTTCCACTAAGCCCGGTCAGTTTTCCTTGAAACTTGTCTGACATCACATGAGCCACTCCTAAGCTCCCGTTGCATCGGTAAGTCGTGCATCCTTTTCTGTGTAACAGGAACCTGGCTCCCACCATATAGCAGGCTTACCGTTTTGGAGACTGGCTAGACATTCAGCCCAGTAAGCAAGAAGGGGTGCCATGAATTGAAGTACGAGGCCTGTTGGAAGAAAAGGGTGCTACAGATTGCTTGGGAGGAAAATCCGTGGGTGTATTCCATTGAACCAGTCATACTTGCAGGACTACAGTTATAAGTCCCTTCATTGGGGTTATAAGTAGTTATAAGTACAGTTACCCCAATAATAACCCTACCTGTAGCCGAAAAGACCTACCTTTTTAAGGAACTATATATAGAAACCATAGTAAGGAGCCCTAAAAGGGTAGGTCTTTCCGGCTACAGGTAGTTACTAAGTCCCATGATCCTTTAAGTAACTGTGCCAGAGACGTCTCAGGTCTGGTGTGCCAGGTGCTCCAGCCTTCTAGACGACGGCCCAGCGTCAAAGGAGCCTATGGAGGAAAAAAGGATCCCTGGTGTTTGGGTTGATTTAGGGTTTAGGGTTTGAGTATGTTTGGGTCCAATCTCTAGCACAGGAGTCCATTTTGAGATTCTCTTCTTTAGAGCTGCGCTTTCTTCTCGTATGGCATTGGTGGTGTTGATGGCGTGTGGCTTCGGGGCGCCACCGGATGCAGGATCCTCACATGCGCTCTATCTGACACAACTGTTTGAGCATATAAACTTTCTATGCACTTTTGCGACCTTGGATATTCCAAGTTCGCCCTGAGTTGCGCAGAGGTGATTTTGGAGCTTTACAGCTTTCGTCATTGTGCTTCCCCATACCGCCACCAGACATAAAGCGAGGAGGGGAGAACACCAGCGAACCCCTCGGTCTCGGGGTGCTTGGTCTATCACCGCTCCATTGGAGCATCCAGCATTGTGCTTCTTTTGCACCAGCCTTTGGCTTACGGGGACTTCAACAGATGCCCAGCTCAGACTGCAGTGGCATATGCACTGCTCGGTGTCATGTGATGGGAGGCTGACTTCGCACGCGCTCTTGGGGGCTGTGCACGAACCTCAGTGTGCGGGACTTCTGCTTCGGCTTTGTACGCATAGATTCGTTTGCTGACGCTGCATGCGTAGCTGCAAATTTGCGCATCGTCGGCCTTGTTGCATAGTCCCTCTGCTAGTTGTGTCGCACGATTTCCGGGTCTTTGTGAGATTTTGTTTTGCAAAGACGCTCGATGTGTAATGTTGTAGTGTGATGCCATCGTAATCACATTACGTCATCCGTCATAATACTGCTCTGTCATGCTGCGTTACGGGTACCTTCTTATGCAGGAGCCTCTCAGGATGCTAGCCCGGAACTCAAACCTGCAACCTTCAAGGACAATCTAGTACTTTCCGTGCCGTGGCCCTGATGTGACTCCCGTGTTCCGGCAAACTTCGGGCTTTCGCCGCGACGTCTGTCCATTACGAATTGCGAGTTGTGAGTGTCTCAGGAGTCTTGGGCTCAATCTCTGAGGTACGACCTCTTTTCCCACCCGCCCAGACCGTGATGCCTGGAGCAGGCAAGATGGGGACTGCTTTTGTGCAAGTGGTTAATGGGTCCTCTGTGGTGTTTGCGTCGGGTTTCCGGACTTGCCTCTCCGGTGTCGACCTTTAGGACTTTAGGTGAGACTCTCCATCAGCATGTTACTTGGCCTTGGAGAGGTCAGGCAAGACCCGAGGGCAACACATGCGCGAGGTCGGGATCGTGTCCTCCAGGACACCGCAGACTGGA